>PVHT021183699.1:3313935-3355065 GCA_004024745.2 Catagonus wagneri | reverse complement strand
AATCTAAAATATGACACAAATGAACTTATTTTTGAAACAGAAACAGACATATAGACATAGAAAAGAAAGGTATGGTTACCAAAGGGGAGGAAGGGGAGGGATAAATTAGGAGTTTGAGATTAGAAGATAAAAAATACCATATATAGAACAGATAAACAACAAGGTCCTACTGGAGTTCCTTTCATGGCTTAGCAGTTAAGGAACCTGACTAGGATCCATGAGGACGTGAATTTGATCCCTTGCTCAGTGGGTTAAGGATCCAGCATTACCATGAGCTGTGGTGTAGGTCGCAGATGCAGCTCTGATCTGGTGTTGCTGTGGTTGTGGTGTAGGCTGGCAGCTGCAGCTCTGATTCAGTCTCTAGCCTGGGAACATCCATATGCTGCAAGTGTGGCCCTAAAAAGCCAAAAAAAAAAACCTTCCCCCCGAAAAATAAGGTCCTACTGTATAGCACGGGGAATTATATTCACTATCCTGTAATAAACCATAACACAAAAGAATGTGAAAAAGAATTTATATACAACTGAATTACTCTGCAGTACAGCAGAAATTAACCCGCTATTGTAAATCAACTGTACTTCAATTAAAAAAAATCTGCTCTGTTGAAGACAATGTCAAGGGAATAAGCAACAAGACTGGGAGAAAGTATCTGCAAAAGACACATCTGATAAAGGATTGTTATCCCAAATGTACAGAGAACTTTTAAACTCAACAATAAGAAAGCAAAAAAATAGATTTGAAAATACGCAACAGATGGGAACAATCATCTCACCAAAGAAAATTATCTAGATGACAAATAAGCATATGAAAAGTGCTCCACATCATGTATCATAAGGGAATTTCAAATTAAAATAATAATAGATATACTAAACACCTATTAAATGGCCCAAATTGACAACTGAGAATACTGACAACACCAAATGCTGGCAAGGATGTGGGGCAATAGGAATTCTCATTCACTGCTGGTGGGAATACAAAAGTATAGTCGCCTCGGAAAAAAAGACTGGTAGTTTCTTAAAAACTTAGACATGCAGTACTCTCACCATGTGATCCAGCAGCCATACTCCTGTATTTACCTAAATGAGCTAAAAATGTAGGTCCACACAAAGACCTGCACACAAATGTTTATAGACACTTTATTGGTAACTGCCAAAACCTGGAAGCAACTGGGAGTAAGTGAACGGATAAGCTGTGGGACTTCAAACAATGGAATACTATTCAGCCTTAAAAAATGAGCTACTGGAGGTTCCCACTGTGGCTCAGCTGGTTACAAACCTGACTAGTATCCATGAGGATGTGGGTTCAATCCCTGGCCTTGTTCAGTGGGTTAAGGATCTGGTGTTGCCATGAACTGTGGTGTAGGTCACAGACACAGCTCAGATCCGCATTGCTGTGGCTGTGGGAAAGGTCGGCAGCTGTAGCTCCACTTTGACCCCTAACTTGGGAATTACCACATGCTGCAGACGTGGCCCTAAAGGAAAAAAAAAAAGAAAGAAAGAAATGAGATTTTAAGGTATGAAAAGACAGGGAGCAAACTTAGATGAACATTATTGAACGAAATAATCTAATCTTAAAAGGGTACACACTGGAGGTCCCGTTGTGGGATAGCAGAAACGAATCCGACTAGGAACCATGAGATTGTGGGTTTGATCCCTGTCCTTGCTCAGTGGGTTAGCGATCCGGCGTTGCTGTGAGCTGTGGTGTAGGCAGTAGACGCGGCTCGGATCTGGCATTGCTGTGGCTCTGAGGTAGGCCAGCAGCAACAGCTCCGATTAGACCCCTAGCCTGGGAACCTCCACATGCTGCAGGTGCCGCCCTCAAAAGACAAAAAGCCAAAAAAAAAAAAAAAAAAAAAGTGTACATACTGTATGATTTCAACTATATGACAGTCTGAAAAAGGCAAAACTGTGGAGACAGTAAAAAGCTCAGTTTTTCCCCAGGGCTGAAGGAAGGGAGGATCAAACAGGTGGAACATACTGGAATTTCAGGGCAGCAAAACTATTCTGTATGATACTACAATGGTGGATGCATGTCGTTATACATTTGTCAAACCTCACAAAACGTACACATACCAACAGGAGTGGATCCTAACATGAACCACATACTTTAGGTAATAATAACACATTACCGTAATAATGTAAGGTCACACAAACATATCAACACTTCCCTGACAGCAAAAGTAACTATCCGACATAGAAACTTGCACATCTCATCTTGGGCTTTGAACAGGGGGAAAAATTATGCTTGGAGAAGTTACAGCAAAGGTTTCCTTATATGGGTTTAGGATTCAAGTTCAAGCAACATAACCCTCAAGCTAGGAAATGAACATAAAATAGTCTTGAGGTAGCTAGCAAAGCCAATCCACACATCCTTTCTAAAGGAGCTCATCTTCAAGTAAGCATGAGCTCACAATCCAAAATTACTGAACACAGACTTTAACACCCCACTTATAGCAATGGATAGATCATCCAGACAGAAAATCAATAAGGAAACACAGGCCCTGAAAGAAGCATTAGATCAGATGAAATTAATAGATATTTATAGGACATTCCAACCAAAAGCAACACAATACACATTCTTCTCAAGAGCACATGGAACATTCTCTAAGATTGATCACATCCTGGGCTACAAATCGAGCCTCCGCAACTTTAAGAAAATTGAAATCATATCAAGCATCTTTTCTGGCCACAATGCTATATGACTGGAAATCAACAAGAAAAAAATGGCAAAAAAACACAAACACGTGGAGACTAAACAACACGTTACTAAACAACCAATGGATCACTGAAGAAATCAAAGAGGAAATTAAAAAGTACCTAGAAGCCAATGACAACAAAGATACAACACTCCAAAGCCTCTGGGGTGCAGCAAAAGCAGTTCTAAGAGGAAAGTTTATAGCAATACAAGCCTACCTCAGGAAACAAGAAAAAGCTCAAAAAAGCAACCTAACTTTATATCTAAAGCAGCTAGAGAGGGAAGAACAGACAAGACCTAAAGTTAGTAGAATAAAAGAAATCATAAAGATCAGAGCAGAAATCAATGAAGTAGAAACGAAGAAAACCATAGAAAAGATCAATGAAACTAAAAGCTGGTTGTTTGAAAAGATTAACAAAATTGATAAACCCTTAGCCAGACTTATCAAGAAAAAAAGAGAGAAGACACAAATCAATAAAATTAGAAGTGAAAAAGGAGAAGTAACAACGGACATCACAGAAATACAAAGGATCATAAGAGACTACTATATGCAACTATATGGCCATAAAATGGAAAACCTAGAAGAAATGGACAAATTCTTAGAAAAGTACAATCTTCCAAGACTAAACCAAGATGAAATGGAAAAGATGAACGGACCAATCACAAGTTCTGAAGTGGAAACTGTGATTAAAAAACTGCCAACAAATAAAAGTCCAGGACCAGATGGCTTCACAGGTGAATTCTATCAAACATTTAGAGAAGAGCTAACACCTGTCCTTCTGAAACTCTTCCAAAAAATTGCAGAGGAAGGGACACTCCGAAACTCATTCTATGAGGCAACCATCACACTGATACCAAAACCAGACAAAGATACCACAAAAAAAGAAAATTAAAGGCCAATCTCACTGATGAACATAGATGCAAAAATCCTCAACAAAATACTAACCAACCAAATCCAACAATACATTAAAAGGATTATACATCATGATCAAGTGGGATTTATCCCAGGGATGCAAGGATTCTTCAATATCCGCAAATCAATCAGTGTGATACACCACGTTAACGAACTGAAGAATAAAAACCAAATGATCCTCTCCATAGATGCAGAAAAAGCCTTTGACAAAATCCAACACCCATTTCTGATAAAAACCCTTCAGAAAGTGGGAATGGGGGAACCTACCTCAACATAACAAAGGCCATCTATGACAAACCCAGAGCTCACATCATTCTCAATGGTGAAAAGCTGAAAGTATTCCTGCTGAGATCAGGAACAAGACAGGGATGTCCACTCTCGCCACTACTATTCAGCATAATTCTGGAAGTCCTAGCCACAGCAATCAGAGAAGTAAAAGAAATAAAAGGAATCCAAATTGGAAAGGAAGAAGTAAAACTATCACTATTTGCAGATGACATGATACTATACCTAGAGAATCCTAAAGACTCTACCAGGAAACTGTTAGAGCTCATCAATGAATTTGGCAAAGTTGCAGGATACAAAATTAATACACAGGAATCAACTGCATTTCTATATACTAACAATGAAAGATCAGAAAGAGAAATTAGGGAAGCTATCCCGTTTACCATTGCATCAAAAAGAATCAAATACTTAGGAATAAACCTGCCTAAAGAGACAAAAGACCTGAACTCTGAAAACCATAAGACACTGATGAAAGAAATCAAGGATGACATGAACAGATGGAAAGACATACCATGCTCTTGGATTGGAAGAGTCAATATTATCAAAATGACTATACTACCCAAGGCAATCTACAGATTCCACATAATCCCTATTGAATTACCAAGGACCTTTTTCACAGAACTAGAACAAAATATTTTAAAGTTTGTTTGGAAGCACAGAAAAACAGAATGGCCAAAGACATCATGGAAAAGAAAAATCGAGCTGCAGGAATCAGGATCCCTAACTTCAGACTCTACTACAAAGCTACAGTCATCAAAACCATATGGTACTGGCAAAAAGACAGAAATATAGGTCAACAGAACAGGACAGAAAGCCCAGAATTAAACCCATGCACCTATAGTCACCTATAGTCAACTAATCCATGACAAAGGAGGCAAGAATGTACAATGGAGAAAAGACAGCCTGTTCAATAAGTGGTGCTGGGAAAACTGGACAGCCACATGTTAAAAAATGAAATTAGGACACTTCCTAACACTGTACAAAAAATAAACTCAAAATGGATTAAAGATCTAGATATAAGACCAGATACTATAAAACTCTGAGAGGAAAACGTAGTCCAAACACTCTTCAACATAAAACACAGCAGTATCTTCTCAGATCTACCTCCCAGAGTAGTGGCAATAAAAACAAAAATAAACAGGAGCTCCTGTCATGGCTCAGTGGTTAACGAATCCAACTGGGAACCATGAGGTTGCAGGTTCGATCCCTGGCCTTGCTCAGTGGGTTAAGGATCTGGCCTTGCCATGAGCTGTGGTGTAGGTTGCAGACGCGGCTCAGATCCCATGTTGCTGTGGCTATGGCGTAGTCTGGCAGCTACAACTCCAAGTAGACCCCTAGCCTGGGAACCTCCATATGCTGCAGGTGTGGCCCTAGAAAAGGCAAAAAGACAAAATAAATAAATTAATTAAACAAATGGGTTAAACTTAAAAGTTTCTGCACAGCAAAGGAAACCCTAAAAAAACAAAAAGACAACCCACAGAATGGGAGAAAATATTTGCAAATGAATCAACTGACAAGGGATTAATCTCCTACAGCTCAATACCAAGAAAACAAACAACCCCATCAAAAAATGGGCAGAAGATCTAAACAGGTAATTCTCCAAAGAAGACATACAGATGGCCAAAAAACAGAGGAAAAGACGTTCAACATCACTCATTATTAGAGAAATGCAAAGCAAAACCACTATGAGGTACCACCTTACACTGGCCAGAATGGCCATCATCAAAAAGTCTACAAACAATAAGTGCTGGAGAGGCTGTGGAGAAAAAGGAACCCTATTACACTGTTGGTGGGAATGTAAATTGGTGCAACCACTGTGGAAAACAGTATGGAGATTCCTCAGAAAACTCAAAATAGAATTACCATTTGATCCAGCAATCCTACTCCTGGGGATCTATCCAGAGAAAACCATGACTTGAAAAGACACATGTACTCCAGTGTTCATTGCAGGACTCTATACAATCGCCAAGTCATGGAAACAACCTAAATGCCCACCGACAGAGGAGTGGATAAAGAAGATGTGGTACATATACACAATGGAATATTACTCAGCCATTAAAAGGAACAAAACAACAGCATTTATAGCAACATGGATGGACCTAGAAGTTATCATGAGAAGTGAAGTCAGTCAGAGAATGAGACGCCACCTCAAATGCTACCACTTACATGTGGAATCTAAAAAAAGAACACAATGAACTTCTTTGCAGCACAGATACTGACTCACAGACTTTGAAAAACTTACGGTTTCCAAATGTGACACGTTGGGGGGTGGGGGGATGCACTGAAGGTTTAGGATGGAAATGCTATAAAATTTGGTTTTGTATACCTACAAATGTAATAAAATTAAGTAATTTAAAAAAAGAGTTATTGCATCGCTCTATTTCATAAAGAACAATATTTTACATGCTTTAATGAAGATGACCTTTTAAAGAGATTCTGGGGTAAAAATTTTCATAGGTCAAAGTTTTGTCTTATAAGTGTTATTTTTCTCATAATTAAACAAATGTTTATTTTAGAGTATAGAATTTCTCTTCACTGTTAAAAACAAAAGTGTTAAGTAGCATTAACTAGGGCATCTACCCGCAGGGTTAACTAGAGATAAGTCTGAAAGACAACAATAAATAAAATATATCAAGCTAGTAGAAAATGAAGAAAATATGAAGTAGAGCCTGAATCTTTCCAAAAAAATTGCATATGCTTTTATTATGCTGTAGGATGACTATGAAGATGAGGAAAAGCTGAATCAACCTGTGGAGTGTCAGGCTTGGGATAAAAGACTTTGTGCTAAAAACTGTGGAATCAAGAAGTGCATCTGTCCCTTCTCTATATCTTGGGAGCATTTTCTGTAGCATCTCTCTTTACAGTGGGTGCTTTGAGATGAAGGTAATACTTACAAATCATGCGGTAATGGTGAGGTTGTTACACCACCTTTTACAAATGAAGGCACCAGGACTCAAAAGCTGCATTTATTCAGAAAATGTTAAAATGCTGACTGGGAATCTGGGGTTAACAGATGCAAACTATTGCCTTTGAAATGGATAAACAATGAGAGCCTGCTGTATAGCACTGGGAACTATATCTAGTCACTCATGATGGAGTGTGATGGAGGATAATATGAGAAAAAGAATGTATATATGTCTGTGTAACTGGGTCACTTTGCTGTACAGTAGAAAACTGACAGAGCACAATAGACCAGCTATAATGAAAAAAATAAAAATCATTTGGAAATAAAATAAAATAAAATGTTTAGGTCAAAAAAAACACAACAAAATTATTGAACACACAAGGAAGCAAACGATCATGCAAAAAGCAAGTATCATGGGAGAGAGTCAAAAGAGCACAGCCAGATCAGACCCCCAGTAACTTCAGATGACAGCATCACTAGTACAGGTTATCAGAGGAGTACATGTGAGACGATTAAAGAAGTATCAGTGGAATCTAAAACAGAATACGATATTGTCAAATAAAACCAGATGGAGCGATTCTGTGACAGAGGGAGTTAGAGCTGAAAAAATTTTTGCTTAGGATGTACCAGAGAGATGACAAAAATGAGAAGAGACATAGAAGAGATGTATGATGTTCCATTAGATTTCCAACTGAAATTTCAGGAGAAGAAAATAAAGGAAATGACACATATTTGAAGGAATAATGGCTGAGAATTTTCCACATCAACAAAATATAGAAATCCAGATTCAGGATAACCAAAAAAAAAAAAAATCTAAACCTATTCACATCATAAAGTAACTTTATTATTGATTGATTGATTGACTGATTGATTGCTTTTTAGGGCTGTACCCATGGCATATGGAAGTTCCCGGGCTAGGGGTCAAATCAGAGCTGCAGCTGCCAGCCCATACCACAGCCAATCCGAGCCTCGTCTGAGACCTACACCACAGCTCCTGGCAACACCAGATCCTTAACCCACTGAGTGAAGCCAAGGATTGAACCTGCATCCTCATGGATACTAGTCGGTTTCTTTACCACTGAGCCATGACAGGAACTCCTTAAAGTAACTTTAAAACACCAAGTATTAAAAAAAAGTCTTAGATGCAACCAGAAGGAAAAGAGATAACATTCAAAGCCACAGTGACTTGAAGAGCAGACTTTTATTTTATTTTTCCTTTTTAGGGTCGCATCCGCGGCATATGGAGATTCCCAGGTTAGGGGTCGAATCAGAGCTGTAGCCGCCAGCCTATACCACAGCCACAGCCACACAGGATCCAAGCCGCATCTGCAATCTATACCACAGCTCACAGCAATGCCGGATTGTTTACCCACTGAGTAAGGCCAGGGATCGAACCAGCAACCCACAACGGGAACTCCAAAGAGCAGACTATTAAACGAGCAACCATGGAACTGAGAAGATGATCTTCGAAGTGCTGAGAGAAAGTAACTACCAACCCGGAGTGGTACCGTTCGCCTCCCACACAAATCACCTTCAAATAAATAATCCAGGAAAAAAATATCACTCAAAAATGAGTAAGTAAAAAGCTCAAGATGTGGTAAAAGATACTACAAGAAAATCAAACTGAGATTATTCACCAGAATGGAGTTCCCACTGTGGCACAATGGGATCAACAGCATCTCTGTAGCGCCAGGATACAGGTTCAGTCCCCAGCTAGGCACAGTGGGTTAAAGGATCCAGCACTGCTGCTACAGCATAGGCCACATTTGTGGCTCAGATTTGATCCCTGGCCTGGAAACCTGGAAACTCCCTGTGTCACAGGGCAGCCAAAAAGGGAGAAAAAAAAAGATTGCTTTGTGGCAGAACACTGCCATAAAGAACATAAAAACTGTGACCACACATTCTGCTATAGATGAAAAAAACCCCAAATAATTGGTTTACAAGACCAAAAACACAAGAACAAGTTTAAATCATTTCTTAAAAAGAATTTATCCACAGCATATGCAAGTTCCTGGGCCTGGGCCAGGGATGCAGCTGTGGCAGTGCTAGATCCTTTAACCCTCTGTACCATAGTGGTAACTCCAAAGCATTTTTTAAAAGGAAGAGAAAGGAGGAGTGGAAAAAGGTGAGTGGGTGGGTAGGGGAATGAAATGTTTTCTGGGAGAGCTCAAGAAAGAAGAAAAAAATAAAACCATCTAGGAGTTCCCTCTGTGGCACAGCGGAAACAAATCCGACTAGCATCCATGAGGTTGTGGGTTCAATCCCTGACCTCACTCGGTGGGTTAAGGATCTGGCATTGACGTGAGCTGTGGTGTAGGTCACAGATGCAGCTTGATCCTACATTGCTGTGGCTCTGGCGCAGGCTGGTGGCTACAGCTCCGAATGGACCCCTACGCCTGGGGTGTGGCCCTAAAAAGCAAAAGCTAAAAAAAAAAAAAGTCCACCTAATAAATTAAGGCACATTTCCAGTTATAAAATAAATGTCATGGGATGTAATGTATAGCATGGTGACTATACTTTTAATAATACCGTACTGCATATTTGAAAGTTGCTAAGAGAATAAATCTTAAAAATTCTTATCATTAAAAAAAAGTATATGGGGAGTTCCCAGCGTGTTTGAGCAGAAATGAACCCAACTAGCATCTGGTGTTGCTGTGGCACAGGCCAGCAGCTATAGCTCTGATTCAACCCCTAGCCTGAGAACACCTGTGGCCCTAAAAAAAAAAAAGTATTTTTTACTACCTACGGTAACAATGTGAACTACACTCAGCGCCGCAGTAATCATTTAGTAATGGATACAAATATAAAAATCATTATGTTGTACACCTGAAACTAATATAATTTTATATGTCAATTATACCTTAATTTTAAAAATGAACACAGGGGAGTTCCCATTGTGGCTCAGTGGGTTAAGAACTAGTACCCATCAGGATGTGGGTCTGATCCCTGGTCTTGCTCAGTGGGCAGTGGGTTAAGGATCCAGCATTGGCTGCAAGCTGTGGCATAGGTCACAGATGCAGCTCAGATCTGGTATGGCTGTGGCTGTGGTGTAGGCCGGCAGCTGGAGCTCCAATTTGACACACCAGAACTCAGAAGAGAAAGGAACAGAATATCAACACCAGTACATAACTTAGTAAAATCCCTGATCTCCAAAGATAAAGTATGAATCATTTGGGAGCCATATAAAAAGATGAAGGGCAAAAAAATCAGGCTGTCCTCAGACTTGGCCACAGTAACATCAATGCTAGTAAAAGTCCATACAGAGTTCTTGTGGAAAAGAAAGTGTGAACCAGGAATTGTATATCATGCCAAACTGTGTTTGAAGTATAAAAATAAGAGATATGGGTTCGGCAATGCAAGAGCTCAGGGAATATTATTTTTAACAACCTTTCTTAGAAAAAAATGCACATAGGATAAACTGCCGACCAAGGGGTGATTTAAAAATATGGCAAAAGATAAACCAACTATGATTAAAAAATAAAAATCTTACCAAAAGAACTGACAAAGAACCTTAAATATAAAATAAATATGAAGAGTATGTTTACAGAACACGATGACAATGTTTTCAACCCTGACAACACAGAAATTATAAAACAAACAAACAAACAAAAATGTGGTTGGGAATGGGAGAAACAGTAGCGCAAGAAAGTAGGCGAAAGCAAATAAAAGTGGAAGTTAATAAATTAGACTACAGAAAATGACAGAACTAGTAAATAAGCCCAAGAGACTGTTCTTTGGAAAACAAAAACAAAAACAAAAAACAAATCTCTGGAGTTCCCGTTGTGGTGCAGCAGAAAGGAATCCGACTAGTATCCATGAGGACGTGGGTTCAATCCCTGGCCTTGCTCGGTGGGTCGAGGATCCAGCATTGCTCTGAGCTGTGGTGTAGGCTGGCAGCTGTAGCTCTGAGTCAACCCCTAGCCTGGGAACTTCCATATGCCATGGATGTGGCCCTAAAAAGCAAAGCAAAACAAAACAAAACGAACAAAAAACAAAACCCCAAATATACAGATAAATCATCAGCTAACCTAAATTAAAAAAACAAATACACACACACACACACACACACTGGGTAATAATGAGGAGGAAGTAGCTACAAGTGTAGGAGGAATTAAAAGAATAATGAAGAATCTCTCTCAAATCTATATTGATAAACTTGAAATTTTAGATAAAATGGATAATTTCCTAGGAAAGTGTATCTTACCCATACTTCTTCCAGATAAAAGTCAAAAGTAAACCAAGCCAACAATCCCAGAAGAAATAAAAAGTTATCAAACAACTATTCCCCTCCCATCCTCCACCCTCAAAACAGGCCCACAGAGTTTGCAGAGGAACTCTTCCTAACTACAAAGAAGGAGCAGAGAACCCCAATGCTACTCAGGGTTCTGGAAAGAATTCTAAGACTGAGTAAAAGAAGAAACATGTTTCTAATGAAGTGATGAAACTCTGATAACAAAACCTAACAAATGTAGGGGTTCTACAGCCTCTTTCGTCTTCAGCACACAGCTACCATCCTCAAGGTCACCTTGTGTTTGCAAGAGAACTCTCCAAGTCCACACCACAAGCCATATGGAACAGGGGTTGGAGGTATCTGCTAGCTGAATCACCTTTCCCCAAAGCCCTGTTCCTACTCCATTTAAACTGCTTTGGCCAACAATGCGACTTATGACCACTCAGCTACAAGGAAGGCTGAGGAATAAGCTGCATTACCATCTGGAATAAAATTGTTATTATTACTTGCCTTTTTTGAGAGCCGCACCTGTGGCATATGGAGGTTTCCAGGCTAGGGGTTCAATCAGAGCTATAGCCACAGTCACGCCAGATACAAACCACATCTGCGAACTACACCATAGCTCATAGCAATGCCAGATCCTTAACCCACTTAGCAAGGCCAGGGATTGAATCTGTGTCCTCATGGATACTAGTCGGATTCGCTTCTGCTGAACCATGACTGGAACTCTCTTGAATGAAATTAAATTTGCCAGATGAAATACAGGAGGCCCAGTTAAGCTTTGGTTTTGGATAAATAAGTATGTTGGAACATACGCCAAAAACTCATTGTTTACCTGAAGTGCAAATTTAACTGAGGGTACAGAGTGTCCTGTTTTCATCTGTTTGTTTTTCTAAATCTGGTAACTCTACCTATTAGTGACCGAGTAACCATCACCCTGTCTCAGCCTGTTGAAGAAGCCTGATCATTAACCTATAGATTTTCCAACAGAATTTTGCTTGCACCTGCATAGTGAGATTCAAACTTTTCCTCTTTCCTGGGTATTTCTTGCAAATTGACAGCTGGATCCAGAGACTGGACTGGACTCAGCTTCCATCCCTTTGGCAGGACCGAGTGGCAGTGTGTTCTTTCAACATGAGACTTATGTCTGACTCTCTTTTCACGATCTTAGCATGAAACATTGACCCTTAATGTTTTCTACTCATTGGGGATTGAAAAATGCTGGTATTCTATCATTTCATTATTATTGATTGATTGGAATTTTTTTTTTCTTTTTACAAAAGAACTTCCCAGGCTAAGGGTCAAATCAGAGCTGCAGCTGTCAGCCTACGTCACAGCCATAGCAATGCAGGATCCAAGCCACAACTGTGACCTATCCTGCAGCTTGTGGCAACACTGGATACTTAACCCACTGAGTGAAGCCAGGGATCGAACCCACATCCTCATGGAGACTGTTGGGTTCTTAATCCGCTAAGCCACAAAAGGAACTCCATGGAGCATTATTTTATAAAGAGACACTTCATGTATTTGGTTATCTCATGGTACAGTTCATATAAAAGGCTGGATAAATCTCCTATTCTGTATTAAATCAGTTTTCAAGACAAGGAACTGGTTATCTATTATTTTCTGAAGGTGGTCAATTTTTTCAAAATATTATGAACTCATGGATTTATTTTTTTTTTGTTTTTTTGTCTTTCTTGCCTTTTTCTTGGGCTGCACTTGTGGCATGTGGAGGCTCCCAGGCTAGGGGTCTAATCGGAGTTGTAGCCGCTGGCCTACGCCACAACCACAGCAACGCCAGATCCAAGCCATGTCTGCAACCTACACCACAGCTCACGGCAACGCCGGTTCCTTAACCCACTGAGCAAGCCCAGGGATCGAACGCACAACCTCATGATTCCTAGTCGGATTCGTTAACCACTGAATCACGACAAGAACTCCCTGAACTCATGGATTTAAACGTATTTCGTGAGTTTCTTTCTATTGCAATTATTATCATCATTGAAACTCATTCTTGACCAGTGGTAGCCTCTTCAGGTTGGCTGCTGAGTCCTCTTGACATTACTGCAATAGTTTCTGAGAACTTCTTTATAACCGAACATTAAAAAAATCTAAACTTGAGTTCCCTGGTGGCACACAGGGTTAGGGATCTGGCATTGTCACTGCTATGGCTAAAGGTCACTGCTGCGGCATGGATTCAAGCCCTGGCCTGGGAACTTCCACTAATCACAGGTACAGCCAAAAAAAAAAAAAAAAAAGAGAGAGAGAGAGAGATTCTTTGAAAAGATTTTTTTTTTTTTGCTGACTCATAGCACACAAGTTTCTTGCCCTGCCTGAATGGCCTAGCCCGTGACTGGAAAAGGATTTTCTCTCAGCCTCGGGGGCGACTCTTACTCTCCCTGAAAACCAAAACCAAGGAATATTTTTGGGATATTTTTGGCTGGTCTATAGGACACAGGCAGTTCAGCCCAAAATATTCCCCCAGAAATTTTAAAAATGTATATATCTACAGGTCGGGGATCAGGGAATCTCAAGGAAAAAGTCACTACTATAAAAATCACCTTAAAGGTGTCTAATCATTTCCCTTCCAGGCGTTAACAGTCCTCCTTCCCATTAAACACTCCTTTTCTCTGCTCTTTTGCTTCTCATTGAAGTAAGTAAGGGGCTAGAGGGAACTGGCTCAGTAAGTCATGCATTAACTGAGAGGACGAGGTGTTGACTTCGGGAAAACCCAGTCAGCTGGAGGCAGAAAACTGCGTGAGCAGGCACTGTGATTTTTCCTCACGATGTTATGCACATAGATAGCTGGTGCCAGCCTTATCTATTGTCCTTTAGGCCTTACAAATGCCTTTTAGATATAGACTGTTAGAGTAAAGGTCAAAGTTAAAATACAGTGTGACTGGAGACAAAGGGCCTTTGGGTTTCTATTTTCTGAAAGCAAAATACATTCCTGAGAACAAAATAAATATGATGAGCCATGGCTTTTGACCCATGAAGTCTTGAGTCCCCGGTTCAACTTTAAAATCCTCTGTCTATATGTCTTTCTTTGCTGCCGGTTAACATTTAAGCTTTGTAGAGCCTGAACTTCGTCCTGCTCAGCTGGTCTTGGCAGTAAATAGTGGGGGTCCTTGCACAGACAAGAAGGAATTTCCAGACTGACAGGAAACTACACATTTTGGGGTGATTAAATGTCCTGGAGATGGACAAAGGAAGGTGGGAAAAGGTGGGAATCTCCGGTGTCCAAATGTAACCTTTTGCTCTTTATGCTCTCATTACAATAAAATTAGCCTTGCAGATAAGAAGTTCCCATCATGCACCAAAGCCATGACCCCTTCCAATCAAGGCTAAATAAGGACAAAAATCCCTCCTCCTTTCAAGAAGGTGGAGCTAGCAGTTCCCATTGTGGTGCAGTGGAAATGAATCTGACTGGGAACCATGAGGTTGCGGGTTCGATCCCTGGCCTCACTCAGTGGGTTAAGGATCAGGTGTTGCCGTGAGCTGTGGTATAGGTCACAGACTTGGATCTCGTGTTGCTGTGGCTGTGGTGCAGGCCAGCAGCTGCAGCTCTGATTCGACGCCTGCCCTGTAAACTTCCATATGACGTGGATTGGCCCTAAAAAGAAAAAAAAAAGCTTAAAACAACCTAAATGCCCATCACCTAAAGAATGGATAGGTGGGAATTATAAACACCAAATTCAAGATAGTGGTTACTATGGCACAGGGCAGGAGACAGGATGGGGGAGGGAAACACAGAGGGCTCTGTTGTATTTGTAATGTGCTTCTTAAGCTAGGGCTGGGTACATGGGAGTGTTCTTATTAATCTCTGTTCTGAAAGACTCATCTGAAAAATGTCATAAATGTTAAATATATAAAAAGGAAAGTGAATAAAACAATACATCACAGCTAAACTCCAAAAAGGAACTCAAACACTAGGATGCAGAAACAGGTTTAAGGGCTTTTTCGACATCGTGAAGATGTTCCTCACCTGGGGTTGCACCTCAATTCAACCCCAAGCCCTAAGAGTCATTCAGATTCGTTCCTGGAGCTGGATCTTTGTTTCCACTGACACAGAGAATACATCAGAAGCAAGACAAAACAGGATTCAATGTAAAAAGCTAAAGGAAGGGGTTGTAACAAAGGCTGATGGCAAAACAGAAGAAACAAATGAAACAAAAAACATTTAAAACCTGATGTCATATTTCATGGGTGATGGAACCTCTACCCCACCTCACGGGGCACCCCCCAAGTGTAGATTTTCAGCATACCGTATTACAACTTCTAAGATTTGAAATAAATCGCTTATGTCCTCACAGCATGATCTACCAGTTGTCACTATTTCCTGCGCATTTTAGGCACAAGAAATATCCTTATTCAGTGATCTAACAACTGCTGACATCAAACTATCCGGGATTCACTTTTAAAAATATATTAAAAACACACAAAAGCTAAAATGCAAACAATGCTCGTTCAGAGGCTGCCCCAAGGCGATCCTGCTCCAGTTCCAGGACTGCTGGCATTAAAATGCAGAGCAAAGGTAAAGTGCCTGCAGGTAAAGACCAAGGGCAGGAACCCAACCATTCTCTAGGTCACAGGTACCTAGGAAAAACTCCCAGTGCCTGTCCTAGAGTAACTGGCAACAGATCTCTCTCTGAGCGTTCAATAATGAAGCCGCTTCTCACTGGGTTTGCTTTGGGCCTATCTCTGAGCTTTGGTACTGTGCGGTTCATAAATTTAATGAGAGATAAACCAAAAACAACTTTCATCTGTTTTATTCAAAGAACCACTTCACTCTATGTTGACAAATTTCCTATAGCACATTTCCTACTGGACAGTTTTCAATGTCAGTTTTAAAAATAGTTTTCTACAGAGACCTCCTTTTGGGTTATTGTAGCTTGTTTTTGTTTGTATTTAAGATAATCGGTTTCAGTTTTCTCTTCTATTTCAGCCAGTTTTACTTTATGCTCAGCCATTTCATAATGCATCACAAATAACTCTAATTTGAAGTTCCCGTTGTGGCTCAGTGGGTTAAGGATCCAGCATTGCAGCAAGCTGTGATGCAGGTTGCAGATGAGGCTTGGATCTGGTGTTGCTGTGGCTGTGGTGTAGCACGGCAGTTTCGGCTCTAATTCTACCCCTAGCCCCAGGAACTTCCATATGCCTCAGGTACAGCCTCCCCAAAAAGAAACAAAACAAAACAAAACAAAAACCCCTCTAATTCTTCTTTCAATAACCAAACACTTCCCGTCTTGATAAAATATGCCTATAAAAATATTTCTTAAAGATTTAGTTAGTGCTATGCTTTTAAATAATCACAAGGATTTTTAATGTCCATGTTTACTGAAATTAAAACATGCTATCATATATGTAGAGGCTGCCTGTTTAAAATCTTCAGTGAGCATATTTTCTCCAGGTATTATTTTGCAGCTCTTATGAAATTACCTGGTCGCCTGGGTATTCTCTTCACCCAGATGTAAGAAAGTTGCCAAATAATCTTGGGTCTAGAAGCCAGGAGTAGAATAATCAGCATGAAGAATGGTTACTTTATACTGGTTCTTTCATGAAAGAGTAGTAGGAAGTAACACTTCATGACCAAGTAACAAATGCCTGACTCTGCTCTTAGGAGAACATCTTTTCATCACCTTTTCTTTACAAAACAAACAAACAAACAGACTTACTTCTCCTTTAACATCCTTCCACAAATAAACAAAACCAAACAAAATATTCCATACCTACCACCAATGAAAGTAATAAAGAATGTCACTACTGCTTACAATGTCTGCAGAAAGGGCCTTGGATAAATCACAAAAAAATCTTGGAATCTTGTCACTGCCATTGCTTTGAATGCAGTTGCTCCAAGTGCCTGCCAATTCTGGGCGGAGACTCTGCACTTCTGCTGAATCATTAGATCCAAGTGACTTATGGAACTTTGTGCTCTGAAAGCAAGAGTCTAAAGGTGAAGCAAGTGTCAACATTCTTACCAACTTCTCCCTCTGCTAAAGGGCTAAATGCCAGAGTCCAATCAGTTGTTAATATATCCTTTGGTCCAACCACTTAATCTGAATTCAGGTGATTTATTCTAATTTGTAGTTCAGTTTTCACCACACTTTATACGGAGTGACTCCATCCGTGATTCATTTGGGACAGTTGTAGACACAAGTCCCAACGAACTATACAAGTCTTGAGCTGCCAATGTCAAACCAGCATTGAACCCGTAAATCCAAATTAAGCAATAGCATTTGGTAACAGGCAATGGAAATTTTAATTACTAACATGCCTTTAGCATGAATACAGATCTAGTGGTTCTCTGGTTGGGCTGCAAATAAAATTTAGACAGCAGCTCTGAAAAAATACAGGTGCCTGATTTGTCCTAAGATGTTTATTCAGAAGATGTAGGGTAGGGCCCAAGTAACTATACATTTAAAAAGTTTTCCGGAGTTCCTGTCGTGGCTCAGCAGTATTGAATCTGACTAGTATCCATGAGGATCTGGGTTCCATCCCTAGCCTCCCTCAGTGGGTTAAGGATTTGGCACTGCCTTAAGCTGTGGTATAGGTCACAGACAGGGCTCAGATCCTGAGTTGCAGTGGCTGTGGTATAGGCCAGCAGCTGCAGTTCCAATTAGATCCCTAGCCTGGGCGCTTCCATATGCCACATGTGTGGCCTCAAAAAGCAAATAAATAAATAAGCAAATAAGTAAATAAATAAAGCTTTGCAAGTGAGTCTGATGCTTGGGAGTAGGGACTGTCACTCAGGTACTGCTATAAACAATCCCACATGATAGAGGTGTGCAGTCTATGCTTCTCAAACAAGGACAGGAGATAATGTGCCAAGGACTATTCAAAGTCACACAAAAAAACATTTTGTTATCTTCCTGGAATCTCAATTTTCCTTGACAGGTAAGTAGTTTAACATGTCATTTTTATTTGGGGTGGTGGTTACAAAGGCATATACAATTGTCAAAACTCATTTAAGATGTGTACATTTAAGTATATGTTTATTTAACCTCAATTAAAATGTAGATTCTGGAATACAAATGAAGATCTGCATTCATTTTTCTTTTTTCAGATGAACTCTGAGACTTCAAAGAATCTCCCTCTTATATGGGCTACACTAGGCCAGGTCCTCACATCCAAGGCGGCAACTATTTTATTCTCCTCTGCTTGGGGTGAGAGTCAGAGCTTGAAATTCCCAGAGAACCCTTTTTGGAAGGGCACACAGGGTTTAGAAACTCTTCGATTTCCAATGCTTCTCATTCATTTCACTACCCACGACCCACTGCCTTTCTTGTTTCTTTATTTTCCACATATTAATGGGTTCTTTCCACTTTAAAACATCAAATCCCCCCAAATTTAAAGTTCCACTCTTCATTAGGATCGGAGATTTTGTTTGCTACTGAGCAGATCCTAAGTGTCCAGCCTCATAAATCACACACTGTAAGCGTATTTTTCATTCAAAAATGTGTTTTAAAAGGTGCTCCGCTCAGCGCTCCTTGTGGTTACACACTCTTTTAAGAATCCTAACACGCCCCATTTCCTGACTTTGTAAATAGAGGGTTAATAACAAGAAATAGAGAATAAGATGGTCAACAGTAGGCTCAAGAGGCCCTTCTTATCTCCTGCAGCCAAACAGTTGAACAATAATAGAGCACAAGGCTGTCCTGGGTCCAACGGCTCAGCAACCTGCTTCACGTCCTGCTTGGAGATTTGGCATCCTTATATATGACACAGGATAAGAAGTACACATTCGATTACGGATTTTTTTTTTTTTAAGCACTCCAGGCAAATGGAAGTTCCCGTGCCAAGCCGCAGAAGCGACCTTACCGGATCCTTAACCCACGGTGCCAAAGCCCCAGCTCCCGCATGCGTATTTAATGAATTATTACCTTGTCGAGTTATGAACTCATAAACCAAAAAGCACGTTAAGTCAAAGCTTAGAACACAGGAAAAGCGAATTAACGACGACGCAACCCAAGGAACACCTGGCACAGCAGTTTGCACCTTCCAGTTACTCGCGTCCCAGCAGCCATCGCGAAACGTGCGCGCAGCCCCCAGGGCGAAGTGGCGTGGCGCGGGGGTGGGGCCGGGCGTGCGCCTGCGCTCCGCCCCTTCCGTCGCTGCTCCGCTCATGGCGCCCCCGCCCTCCGCGGTCCCGAAACCTCTGGCAGACAGAGGCAATCGGAGCCCACTGTTGGGCTTCTCACCTTCTAGGCATTGGCCGCCGCCTCCAGTTGGCCCCATCTTCTCCTGGCACTCTGCTCCCACTCCACCCCCCATGAGTAGAAGGTCCAGGAAAGGGCCCCGTTGTGATTGGAGAGTGTGTTTACATCTCACCTCACCAGGTTCCGCCCCGCCTCCTCCTCTCCGCCATTCTAAGGGCCGGTCGCCTCCTCCCGTCTTAGAAGAGTGGCTCCACAGTTGGCGTCTTCGGGGTTGGTTTGGCTGGGTGACTCAGCGTCAGCCTGCAGTGGACCGCGACTGCGAAAGGGTCTCGAATTTAGGGGGAAGATGTCGGAAAGTAACTTGGCAGAGCGCAGCAACGGAAGCGAGGCACAGGTGTCTGGCGCTGAAGTCATCGCCCAGGCCCTGAAAGCACAGGTGCTACGAACTCTCCTGACCGAAAGGCTCCTACGGAAGCCGGTGGGGCCGAGACGTTGTCTTAGAAACGGGGGAAGTGGTAGGGGCTGGCAAGAGAGAGGTTTGCGGAAGGTTTTCCGTTTAGCTGCCAGAAAGCAGTGGTGGGGCTGAGCTCTGGCCTTACTCTTCTGTTCTTGGTTCCCAGGACGTGAATTACATGTTTGGCATCGTAGGCATTCCGGTGACCGAAATCTCCCTTGCCGCCCAGAAGGTGGGCATCAGATACGTGGGGATGAGGAATGAGCAGGCGGTAAGTATGGACGCCGAAAGGTGAATTCAAGATTGAGGATGAGTAATAATAATGGCAAATATTCATTGCAGACAGTTGGCGCTTATCACTGCAGTAATACTTTACACGTATCAATCACAACGATCGTAGGAGGCAAGAACTATTGTTAATCCTAGTTTCCGATGGGAAAAGTGAGACCCAGAGAGGTTAGGAAACTTGCCCAAGGATACCTCCGGTTTGGCAGGACCGCATTTGGACCTAGGTATTCAGGGTCTGGAGTCCACACTCTTTTTTAAACTATACGGTATTGTACTCTGCCAAGTCTAGAGTGTCTGAATTGGAACGGACATTTGTCTGAACCCTGGCCCCCTCCCTGTTCTTCACTCTCATAACTACCTATTATGTGTCTTTTCTGTGTATTATTTGTCTGATCTGGCTTCCCTGTTAGACTGTGAGCTCCAGGGGGTCATGAATATTATTTCTCTGTGACACATCTGTTTCCCCAGTCTATAGGTGTTGCCTGCACATGACAGGTGCTCAGATAGTACCTGCAGTATGAATAGGTGAGGCCACGTTTCGTGTTATATAGTAGGTGGCTCTGCAAGGTGACAACACAAATGGTAAAGCCGTGCTTGGACTCCAGAGGTCCTGAATTCCTGCCCAGTGTTCATTCCACCTCATCACATTGCCGCCTTTTTTAAGAGGCTTATTTGTTTTTTTGTTTTTGTTTTTTTGTCTTTTTGCTTTTTCTAGGGCTACACTCATGGCTGATGGAGGTTCCCAGGCTAGGGGTCCAATCGGAGCTGCAGCCGCCGGCTTACGGCGCAGCCACAGCAATGCAGGATTCAAGCCGCGTCTGCAACCTACATCACAGCTCACAGCAACGCTGGATCCTTAACCCACTGAGCGGTGCCAGGGATCGAACCTGCAACCTCATGGTTCCTAGTCGGATTCGTTAACCACTGAGCCACGACGGGAAGTCCCTTAGAGGCTTATTTGGAAGCACAAGAAAGGAAGATAGGGGAGTTCCTGTCGTTGCTCAGCGGAAATGAATCTGATTAGTATCCATGAGGATGCAGCTTCGATCCCTGGCTTAGCTCAGTAGGTTAAGGATCCTGTGTTGCTGTGAGCTGTGGCGTAGGTTGCAGATGTGGCTCAGATCCCCAATTGCTGTGGCTGCGACTGCGGCTCAAATTTGACCCCTAGCGTGGGAACCTCCATATGCCACGCGCGTGGCCCCAAAAAGACAAAAAAAAAAAAAAAGAAAGGAAGATAGGACATTTTTGTCAAGCCAGTTTCATTTCCTCTTAAAGAGCATTTAGCAGTTTTCTGGATAATCTTGTGTTTAATCTAGCACCTTCCCTCTCTTCCTATAATGAGCTGAAGTGCATTTTAAAAATAAAAACTAACCATTTGAAGGCCGTAAAGGAAATTTCAACAAATCTACAAGGATTGAAAACATACAGTATAAGTAACTTTACCATGTGGAAATAAACTAGAATTCAGTAAAAGAAAGAAAATCCCCAAACATTTGAAAATTCAGTAACAACATTTGATTCTTTGTAAATATTTGAAAAGAGTAATAGAATCAATAAACTTAATGGTAGACAATAAGAATAAAAGAGAAAAAATACAAATTACTAATGTCAGGGGTGAAAAAGGACATGTCACCGTGGACCTAACTAACCAATAGGGTGATGAAGAAATCCAACAGGAAATGGAAAACTGTTGGAATCAGAGCTGCAGCCGCTGGCCTTTGCCACAGTTACAGCAATGCCAGATCCCAGCCCACATCTGTGACCTACACCGTAGCTCATGGCAACGCCAGATCCTTAACCCACTGAGCAAGGCCAGGGATTGAACTCGCATCCTATTGGTGCTAGTCAGATTCATTTCCGTTGAGCCACAACAGGAACTCTGGAAAACATTTTTAATTGAATGACAATAAGATGAGATCAGAAACATGTTAACAGCTAAAGCAGTTCTTAGAAGAAATAGTTTTGAATGAATCTCTTAGTACAGAAGGTCAAAAACCAGTGCTCTAGGCTTACATTTTAAGATGCTAGAAAAAGAAAATCACTGTACAGCTAAAATAGGCACAACATTATAAGTCAACTATAATTAAAAAAAAAAGCAGAGTAAACCCAAACCAGACAGAGTAATATAATAAATACAACAGCAGAAGTCAATGGAATAGAAAACAAAGGAACAATGGAGAAAAATCTACAAAGCCAATAATTGGTTCTTTGGAAAGACGTATTTGGTAAGCCTCTAGCAAGACCGATGATTGACAAAAGAGAAAAAACAAAATTATGAATGTTAGGAATAAAAAAGAGGACATTCTTATTGGTCCTGCAGATGTTTAAGCCATAGTAAGATGTTATTATCAATAAACTAGATGATATGGACAAATTCCTTGAAAACCTAAAATTTAGGATTAGATACTTAAACCATTATTTGAAATTTTCAAGTAGAACATTGCTTGTTAAAATGAAAATTATTCTGGAAGTTCCTGTTGTGGTGCAGTGGACACAAATCTGACTAGTATCCATGAGGATTTGGGTTCCACTCCTGGCCTCGCTCAGTGGGTTAAGGATCTGGTGTTGCCATGAGCCGTGGTCTAGGTCACAGACACAGCTCCCATCCCACATTGCTGTGGCTGTGGCATAGGCCGACAGCTGTAGTTCCAATTTGACCCCTAGCCTGGAAACTTCCATATGCCTCAGGTATGGCCCTAAAAATCAAAATAAATAAATGAATTAAATTAAGTGTTCTAATTCCCCCTTAACAATTAAGTTCTAGTTTCTTTTTTCTTTCTTTTTTCTCTTTTTAAGGCTGTACCTGTGCAATATGAAAGTTCCCAGGCTAGTGGTTGGATTAAAGATGCAGCTGCCAGCCTACACTACAGCTCACAGCAACACCAAATCCCCAAGCCACTGAGTGAGGCCAGGGATCAAACCTGCATACTCATGGATTCTAGTTGTGTTCGTACTGCTGAGTTGCAACAGGAGCTCCCAAGTTCTAGTTTCTTAAGAGTAAATTATTTCTATACTCACTTAATACATATATAATACTCAATACTTACAACAAATACTGTTTAATACTATAAGGATCCCCAAATGCTTAAGTCTCAGTGTTTTCTCTTTGTAGGCTTGTTATGCTGCCTCTGCAGTTGGATATCTGACAGGCAGGTAAAGTCAAGTCTATGTTTTTTTTTTTTTCAGTTTATTTTTTAAAAACTGAGTTATAATGAACGTACAATATTATATTCGTTTTAGGTGTACAACATGGTCATTCGATATATTTATGAATTATGAAATGGTCATCACAATAAGACCAATTACCATCTGTTATCATACAAAGTTGTTATATTATTGACTATGTTCCTTATGCTGTACATTTCATCCCTATGATACTTATTTTAGAACTGATAGTTTGTACCTTGTAATCCTCTTCACCTATTTCATCCATTCTCTACCCACCTCCCCTCTGGCAGCTGTCAGTTTGTTCTCTGTCTCTGTGAGTCTGTTTCTGTTTTGTTCATTTGTTTTTTGGTTTAGATTCCACATATTAGTGAGATCATACGGTGTTTGTTTTCCTCTGACTCATTTCACTAAGCATAATGTCCTCCAGGTCTACCCGTGTTGCCACAAATGGCAAGATTTCATTCTTTTTTATGATTGATATTTCATTATATATGTATGCTACATCTTCTTTATCCGTTCATTTATGTGTGGACACTGAGGTTGCTGCCATATCTTGGCTATTGTAAATAGTGCTACATGAACACAGAGATGGATGTATCTTTTTCTTTTTTTTTTTTTGTCTTTTTGCCTTTATCCAGAGCCGCACCCGCGGCATATGGAGGTTCCCAGGCTAGGGATCTAACAGGAGCTGTAGCTGCCGGCCTTCGCCACAGCCACAGCAATGCGGGACCCAAGTCGCGTCTGCAACCTTCACCACAGCTCATGGCAACGCCGGATCCTTAACCCACTGAGCAAGGGATCGAACCCACAACCTCACGGTTCTTAGTCGGATTCGTTAACCACTGAGCCACTAAGGGAACTCCAAGATGCATGTATCTTTTTGAATTTAGTGTTGTTTTTTTTTTTGTTTGTTTTTGTTTTTGTTTTAGGGCCGCACCTGCGACATGTGGAGATTCCCAGGCTAGGGATTTAATCAGAGCTGTAGCCGTCGGCCGATGCCAGAGACACAGCAATGCCAGATCCGAGCCGTGTCTGCAACTTACAACACAGTTCACGGCAATGCCGGATCGTTAACCCACTAAGTGATGCCAGGGATTGAACCCGCAACCTCATGGTTCCTAGTCGGATTCGTTAACTGCTGCGCCACGACGGAAACTCCGAATTTGGTGTTTTGTTTTCTTCAGATAAATACCTAGAGTGGAATTGCTGGATTGTATAGTATAGTTTTTTGAGAAACCTCCAGACTGTCCTTTTATAGTGACTGACTCAATTTAAAGGCTGTCTTAAATGGATATTCTTAAATTACTTCATAAATTGAAAATGGCAAGCTGAATTTTATGGAGATACCTTTTTCTTCAGTGCTTTTAGCTTAGAATTTCATTTAGGGTAAAGCATTAAGGTTCAATTTAAAAAGTTGGAGCAGCAAATCCAATCAGCTTTCTAAGATTTGGCTAATGAACTTCTCTGACAGTTGGGCATTTTCCTGCTACTATAGTCTTTGAAACTCATGTCAAGATTTATAATAAACCCGCTGCTTTTACTAAAAAAAAAAAAATGGGGGCAGAGCACTCATTTCAGAATTACTTTCTGTCAAAGACCAATTGACTTTATATATTTATTTATTAAGAATTTTTTTTACCATGTTATCCCACCTGTGGCATGTGGTGGTCCCCAGACCAGGGACTGAACCAGAGCCACTCAGAAATAACGCCAGTAGTTTATGATGTGAGCCACTGGGGAAGTCCAAGACATTTTTTTTTTTTTGCCTTTTGTCATTTTATGGCCGCACCCGCGGCATGTGGAGGTTCCCAGGCTAGGGGTCTAATCGGAGCTGTAGCCACTGGCCTGCACCGCAGCCACAGCAACGCAGGACCGGAGCCGCGTCTGCAACCTACACCACAGCTCACAGCAACGCCGGATCGTTAACCCACTGAGCAAGGGCAGGGATCGAACCTGCAACCTCATGGTTCCTAGTCGGATTCGTTAACCACTGCGCCACGACGGGAACTCCCAAGACATTTTTTTAAGAAGATTCTTTCACATACAGAAATATATTCAGCAGTCAGAAATTTGCTTCTATATGCAGTCAACTTGATTTAGCCCAAATATAATAGGAGAAAAATATAAAGAGGTTAGTGAAATACAGTGTGAGGATGATAGGTGCTTTATTTTATGCAGCAAGATTGATATAACCTTTTTTTTCTAATTGGAAAAATATTCTGATAATTGTTCTGTCAATTGTAGTAAAGATTTATATGTCCTTCCTTTGAAGTCCAAGCAGGTTATGTTTCACCCTAAAGTGATATATATTAATAAGAAGTAAGTATTTCATTTGATCTGCTTTTAATAAAATTAATTCCTGTTTTCTTTTAGGCCAGGAGTTTGCCTGGTGGTTTCTGGTCCAGGTCTCATCCATGCCTTGGGTGGTATGGCAAATGCATACATGAACTGTTGGTAATTATATTATTATCACTAAAAACATTTTCTTAAAAATCTCAATGCATAATTTTACCTAGTGAAGCAACCATTGATCTGCGGTGGGAAGACTGGGAGTCAAGTCCTTGAGGAAGTGACTCAGTGAAAATTTAAGAAAAGCATGGGAGTTCCCATCATGGCTCAGTGGAAACAAATCTGACTAGCAGCCAGGAGGACGTTTGATCCCTGGCCTTGCTCAGTGGGTTTAAGGATGCAGAATTGCCATGAGCTGTGGTGTGGGTTGCAGATGCGGCTCGTATCCTGAGTTACTGTGGTGTAGGCTGGCAGCTACAGCTCCAATTGGACCCCTAGCCTGGGAACCTCTAAGTGCCACAGGTGCAGTCCTAAAAAGACAAAAGACAGGGAGTTCCCATCGTGGCTCAGTGGTTAAACGAATCTGACTAGGAACCGTGAGGTTGCGGATTCGATCCCTGTCCTTGCTCAGTGGGTTAAGGATCTGGTGTTGCCGTGACCTGTGGTGAAGGTTGCAGACACGGCTGGGATCCCGCGTTGCTGTGACTGTGGCACAGGCCGGCAGCTACAGCTTCTGTTAGACCCCTAGCCTGGGAACCTCCATATGCCACGGGTGCAGCCCTAGATAAGGCAAAAAGGCAAAATAAATAAATAAATAAGTAAAAGACAAAGGACAAATAAAATAAAATAATAAAAAATTAAGAGTGTTAGGAAGGAAGTAAAAAATCATCAGTAATTCTTCTACCTAGAGATATCACTCTTAATAGTTTGGAATAAATTTATATGTATTCCACATCTATATGTGAATGCGTATAAATCCCTGTGAGTGAAGATCCCACCTCAGTATGTAAGAATGTATTTAGTTTCTCATCTTGTGTTGCACAACTAGCAGGACAACTGAAATCTAACATTTATGAAATAGGCAACTAGTTCATCTTGCCCTTAACTAACCCCATCTGTGATTCTTTACCAGTCTTTACCCTCTTGTTAAAGGGGGCTATGCTTTAATAATTCATAAAATATTTAATCTACCTATGGGAAGGACATTGTTTTCTTTCTTGCTATGTTTCTTTCTTTTTTTTTCTTTCTTCCCTCACAGACTTTTGTCTTCTTATCTACTTTAGTATCTGATAATTTTTGAGTAACTTTAGCTTTGTTCTATCTTTTTTTTTCTTCTTGAAGGATAAGAATTTTACTGCTGAAGAATTTCTCTCATTCTGCCATTTCCAAATAGGCTCACTTAGGAAAGTATGAAAAAACTTTTTTCCTTCTCTTAATCCCAAGAATAATAGGGAGGGCCTAACAGTTTATTTTATATCAGTTACCACACCCAGAGGTTTAGCATCAGCATCCAAAAGTAGCAGGGGTGAGATGGGCTTGGAGGAAAAATATTTACCATAAATTTCAGGTTTTTCTGAAATTAAGAAGATTTCTCTCATACCAAGTTGTTTCCTAAATATTTGTAAATTGACCATTTTTAAGGGAAAATGCAGTTCTCTTTTTTTAAACATTTGTGGTTTATTATTCATTGGGCACTCTGCTGAGTGTTTTATTTTTTTCCCTTTTTTTAGGGCTGCACCTGTGGCATGCAGAAGTTCCCAGGCTAGCTCTGGCCTACATCACAGCCACAGCAACATGGGGTCTGCACTGCACCTGTGACCCACATCACAGCTCATGGCAACGCCATATCCTTAATCCACTGAGCAAGGCCAGGGATCAAACCTGCAACCTCATGGTTCCTAGTCAGATTTGTTTCCACTGTGCCACAGTGGGAACTCCCGATTTTTTGGCTTTTTTTTTCTGCTGAGTATTTTAAACGTTGAGGTCATTGGTAATTCTGTTCTTAAAAAATAAATATTTCAGGCCCTTGATTGTGATTGGTGGTTCCTCTGAAAGAAGTCAGGAAACAATGGGAGCCTTCCAGGAGTTTCCTCAGGTATCTACTCTGGGATCCTTCCTCTAGCATTTAGTAGCATAATTATACTCCGTTAAGATTTATGGAGAAGAGATTAAAACTCTTGTCTGCAAAGTAAACAAAGTAGAAGCCTTTTTATTTTAGAAGAATGAAGGAAAGTTAAAAACTTGAAAGAATTTGTCAACAGAGTGCTACAGTTTTAAGTATAGTTGTAGAAAACAAGTAGGTGAGAGTGAATGATTAACACTTAAGGTGTGACTGTATTTGAGCATTTATAGCAAAACGTCATGAATAAAGTTAAAATCATTAGGCAAATTCTGTTGGTAAATCAGGAATCATTGTAAGAAACTTCAGGATGTAAAAATAGAATTTTGTATATGATATAAAGTAATATAGGATGATAGATCTTGGTATAGGTTAATGAAAAGTTACATTTTTATACTGTTAAAAGGGAATTGAAGTTTCACTTAATGGTGGAGAATAGCAATTGTTATTTAGAAGATGCTGATATATATGAAAAATAAGTAGAGCAGATAAGTTGCTTAAAAGCAAATTTAAAGTTATTGCAGAAACTTAAATAGAAGAAAAAAGAAAGCAGAGGATAATGTCCATTACAAATAATTTTTCCTGAAAAGGAAAATGATAGATGTTTATTAGATGAAATTAAAAATTTGAGGAGAGATTCACTGATTTGATTTAAAATCCAGATGTATTTCTTGTGGAATTACTTTATATATGACATGACCTTGAGCAGACTAAGCTGGGGGGTAATCTTAATTCTGTTGTGCCTGTGGGACTAAGAATGCCAGCTCTTCCATAGATTTCATACCAAAAAGTGTCAAGAGAAACAGCCTCTATATAATGCTCAAGGTACATTAAACAGTGAAAAATTAATACTACCGAATTTACAGCAAACAGCATAGCAACAAAATATGTAGCAGGAAAATCAGCAGAAATGCAAAAATAGTTAATTATTGTAGTGAGATACAACAGATCAAGTTGTACATTCCTGGCTGTAGAATTTCTGGGTCCAATGACATACTTATTTAAATTTTTAGGGGACATTGTCGCCTTCCCTTCCCACTTAGAGTCTCATCACAGTTTATAAGAGTGTCTGATTTCCTATATTGTGGTAGATGCTGGGTATTATCTAACTTTTTTATTTTGGCCGATCTGAGAAATGAAGATGGTACTTTGTTTTGATTTTCATCCTGAATCATGCCAAGGCAGAGGTTTGGTTGTACTTTGCTTAGGCTTTTAAGAAATAATCCAGGTAATTCATTTTTCTCCATCTTGCCTCTAAAGATAATAGAAATTAATGACCTAATATTTTATCTTCTTTCGGAAGGGCCATATGATATGAGAGCTGAATTTTAAGTGATTTTTTTTTTTTTTTATACATAGGTCGAAGCTTGTAGATTATATAGCAAGTTCTCTGCCCGGCCAAGTAGCGTAGAAGCTATTCCCTCCATTATTGAAAAGGTACAGTATTTAATTACAAGCCCTTTAAGACAACTGGTTTTGTTCAGTTGCTTATACGTGCATTTTTTTGTTTTTTTGTCTTTTTGCCTTTTTATGTAGAGCCGCACCTGCAGCATATGGAGGTTCCCAGGCTAGGGGTCTAACAGGAGCTGTGGCCGCCAGCCTACGCCACAGCCACAGCAACGCAGGATCCGAGCCGCGTCTGCGACCTACACCACAGCTCACGGCAATGCCGGATCCTTAACCCACTGAGCAAGGCCAGGGATCGAACCCGCAACCTCATGGTTCTTAGTCGGATTCGTTAACCACTGAGCCACGAAGGGAACTCCATATGTGCATTATTTTTATTTTCAATAGAATGATAACAATCTGGGGAGTTCCCGATGTGGCCCAGTGAGTTAAGAACCTGACTGTAGCAGTTCCCATTGTGACTCAGCAGGTTGAGAACTCGACATAGTGTCAATGAAGATACAGGTTCAATCCCTGGCCTCACTCAGTGGATTAAGGATCTGGAGGAGTAGGTTGCAGATGCAGCTCAGATCTTGCATTGCTATGTCTGTGACTGTGGCTCTGGCTGGCAGCTGCAGCTCTGATTTGACCCCTAGCCCAGGAACTTCCATATGCCACAGGTATAGCCATAAAAAGAAAAAAGAGAGAGGGAGAATCTGCAGGGGCTCAGGTTGCTGCAGAGGTGCAGGTTTGATCCTTGGCCGGGCACAGTGGGTTGAAGGATCTGGCATTGCCACAGCTGCAGTGTAGGTCACAGCTATGGCTCAGATTTGATCCCTGGCCCAGGAACTTCCATATACCACAGGTGTGGCCATAACATTAAAAAAAAAAAAGAGTAACAATTTGGAGTATATTCAGACAGTTAATGATATTGTTAAATAGCTATTTAACAACAGCTATTTGAACATTTTAATGTTCACTGTCATTAGCTTAATTATAGAAGCAGAGATAAAGTAAATTTTGTGGGGAAAATTTTCTCCTATATTTGAAAAGTTTTTTTAAAATATGGAAAAGTAAAAAGAAGGATATAATGAAACCCTGAGAGCCCTTTCTCATGCTTGTGCAAGATTATTTTTGAAAATTAGTACTACTGCTTATAAGGGATCCCTTAGTTGACTAAACAGCATATTTTAAATTAATTTTATATCTGAATTTATATTTGAGCTGTTTCAAAAACCATGGGTTGCAGAAACCATCTGACACATGTTATAATATCACAGTTTCTGAAATTGTTGCTAAATCATTAGAATTAGGAAGCAGGTCAAAGTAAAGACTTGACAGGTAGAACCTAGTAGTTAATTTGTAGGACTAAAGTGTAACATGAATTTTAAAGCCCTAAGAGAGTATTTTCTTTCTTATCTCTCCCCTTTTAAACAAAAATGTCTTAAAATGTATAGAATCAATAGAGGGCATTTCAATTTTGATTGAAGTTGCTTGTTTCTAAGAATGTAGCATCAATTAAGAATGTTGAAAAAACTGGAATAGTGTTCATTTCACAATTTGAAATTATTCTTGAGTGGTATGTGATAATACGGACTGAGGTTTTAAAATATTTTCTTCCATTTGTAATAAACTTAGGCAGTGAGAAGCAGTATTTATGGTCGTCCAGGTGCTTGCTATGTTGACATACCTGCAGATTTTGTGAACCTTCAGGTGAATGTGAATTCTATAAAGTGAGTAATAGTTAACTGGAGTTCTTTCTTAATTGTGTTACCATAATGCTTACCTTTAAAAAAAAAAGAACTTACCTAGTAGTTTATAAGTTAATCTTCATTCATCTTAACATTTGAGGGCTTAGTAATTAAATTGAATCCTGGCCAAAGGGCTTAATTCTCTTAATTAAAATGGTATTATTCAAAATGGTAATTATTTTGAGGTTTAATAACTAAATCAAACGTTTGGCGCTTCCCAGACTTCTCATTTGAAATTATTCTTCCAATAATCATAAAAAAATTAATCCTCACTAAGGTGCTGTGGTTATTTAGAGTCTTTATAGGATAAACCAAGAAATGAGGTGACTATTGAAAAACAATTAGAACTCAGCATAAATTTTTTGTCTTATCTGTCTCTGTGATTTAAAAATATTCCAACACTAGATGTTACTATGATTTGTCGAGTTCCCTTACTCCATAAGTAAACACTGAGTGAACAATGAGTAAAACAAATTGGTATCTAAGTCACCCTGTTCAGGATTAATCAGGGTTAATGCATCACCCTGAGGACCATTTAGCACATTCCTGCTGTTGTGGACCAAGTGGTCCTCTAGTGGCCACTGAGGGACAGTGAGCAATTCTGTATACTCAGGATATCAAGGAGTGGTTTCTGTTTGGGAGAGCCAGACAAAAAGGAGTCTATTGTATGTGATACCTCAACATGGCAGTCATTGTTGGGGTGGGGGGTGGAAATGTGCCTCAAGGAAGTTAACTCTGTAAGCGCTTCATCCTTAAAATTTCTGTAAAGATTTGAATGTCTTGGGAGTTCCTGTTGTGACTTAGTGGGTTAAGAAACCCATTTAGTATCCCCGAGGTTGCAGAGTTGATCCCTGGGTTAAGGATCTGGCATTGCCGCAAGCTGTGGCATAGGTCACTGCATTGCTGTGGCTGTAGTGTAGGCTGGCAACTGCAGCTCTGATTCCACCCATAGCCTGGGAACTTCCACATGCTACATGTGCGGCCCTAAAAAGAAAAAAAAATATTTGAATGTCCTTTTTTGGGTATTATATGCCCAATTTTGGTAGTGTGATGTTTATTAATTAGGATAAATAAAACACTGAGGACTTGATGTCTAGAAATACTTGACTATAACAGTTTTAATATTTCTTTTTACAAGTGCACATTGTGGTACTAAAGTATTGACTTAGTGGAAATACAGTGAGGTGGTTAAAAGCACGGGCCTCAGAGACAGAACAACCTGCTTCAATCCAGTCTTTGCCACATGCCTTTGGGGGATCCTGGGCAAGTTAGCTACTTTCTCACTTTTCCTTTTCCCTCAAAGGTGAAATGGAGATAATGGTAATACCTAATCTCATTATTTTGAAGATTAAATGAGAGAATAAGTGGCACTTAGTAGGTATTAAATATTAACTTTTAGTAAGTTTTTTATCATTACTAAAACAACTGCTACTGCACTGCAAGGCTATTGATTCAGATTCCGGTTGGTGAATGGCTCATTTGGCACTTAGATGCTCTTAGTGAATAACTAATAATTTATCATATGTGTTAAGGATATTATGGTTATATAGGAGAAAATCTTTATCTTTCTGAGCTGCAAGGGGAAGTTTTAGGTCTTACTGCCTGTAATCTTCTTTAAAATGGTTTGGGAAGAAATGTATATGCATGTTTGTGTATATGTATATATTGATGTCTTTTAAGTAACAGAGCTTTTTATTTCCAGGTATGTGGAGTGCTGCTTGCCTCCTCCTGTGTGTATGGCAGAAACCTCTGCAGTATGTATGGCAGCATCTCTTCTTAGGAATGCCAAACAGCCCCTTCTTATCATCGGGAAAGGTAGCAGTGGATGGAACTCTAAATCTTGCTCTACGCTTTCAAGAGAATGCTAATTCTGTTTAGAAATTGTCTTCATTATTTATTGTCTGCTCTAATGTTTGAAACTGAAATGAGAATTCTCTTTATCCGTTTAGCAAAATTTATTAGTTTTGAAATCATGAAGTTATTCTAGAATGCCTGGAATATCAACTAGTGCATTTCTTTGGCCTTATATTTTTTAAGATTTTAATTTTTTCCATTATAGTTGTTTACAGTGTTCTGTCAATTTCTACTGTGCAGCAAAGTGACCCAGTCGTACATATATATATATATATATATATATATATATATATATATATATATTCTTTTTCTCAGATTATCCTCTATCGTGTTCCACACAAGTGAATAGATATAGTTCCCTGTCCTATACACCTATACAGCAGGATTTCATTGATTATCCACTCCAAATGCAATACTTTGCACCTGTTAACCCCAGACTTCCAGTCCATCCCACTCCCTCCCCCTTCTCTTGGCAACCACAAGTCTATTCTCCAAGTCCATGAGTTTCTTTTCTGTGAGATTCCAGATATAAGTGACATATGGTATTTGTCTTTCTTTCTGACTTCACTTAGTATGAGAGTCTCTAGTTCCATCCATGTGGCTGCAAATGGCATTATTTTGTTTTTATTATTTTTTTATGTATGTATGTATGTATGTATATATGTATGTATTTATTTATTTATTTTGTCTTTTGTCCTTTTAGGGCCACACCTGTGGCATATGGAGGTTCCTAGGCTAGGGGTCTAATTGGAGCTGTAGCCTCCGGCCTACACCAGAGCCACAGCAATGCCAGATCTGAGCTGCTTCTGCAACCTACACCATATGTCACTGCAATGCCGATCGTTAACCCACTGAGCAAGGCCAGAGATCAAACCCACAACATCATGGTTCCTAGTCGGATTCATTAACCGCTGCACCACGACAGGAACTCCTCTTTTGTTCTTTTTTACGGCTTAGTATTCTATTGTGTATGTATTATCTCATCTTCTTAATCCATTCATCTCTCAGTGGACATTTGGGTCTTGGCTGCTGTGAGCAGTGCTGCAATGAACATATGGGTGCATGTGTCTTTTTCAGTGAAAGTTTTATCTGGTTATATGCCCAAGAGTGTGATTGCTTGGTCATATGGTAGTTCTAAGTTCTATGTATGGCTTTCTTTTTTTGTTTTGTTTTTTTTTAGGGCCACACCCGCAGCATATGGAGGTTCCTAGGCTAGGGGTCTAACAGGAGCTGTAGCTGCCGGCCTTCGCCACAGCCACAGCAACGCGGGATCCTAGCCGCGTCTGCAACCTACACCACAGCTCACGGCAACGCCGGATCCTTAACCCACTGAGCAAGGCCAGGGATCAAACCCGCAACCTCATGGTTCTTAGTCGGATTCGTTAACCACTGAGCCACGAAGGGAACTCCATTTTTTCCCATTTTTTTAGTTGTCCCTTTTTTTTTTACGGTTTCCTTTGTTGTGTAAAAAGCTTGTCAGTTTGATTAGGTCCTATTGCTTTATTTTTGCTTTTATTTCTTTTGCCTTGGAAGACTGACCTAAAAAAGCATTTGTATGGTGAATGTCAGAGAATGTTTTGCCTATGTTCTCTTCTAGGACTTTGATGGTGTCCTGTCTTACATTTAAGTCTTTTAAGCCACTTTGAGTTTACTTTTCTGCATGGTGTGAGGGTGTGTTCCAGTTTCATTGAATTACATGCAACTGTTCAGCTTTCCCAGCACCGCTTGCTAAAAAGACTGTCTTTTTCCCATTTTATATTCTTGCCTCCTTTGTTGAAGATTAATTGACCATAGGAGTTCCCGTCATGGCACAGCAAAAACAAATCCAACTAGTAACCATGAGGTTCCGGGTTCAATCTCTGGTCTCGCTCAGTGGGTTAATGATCCCACGTTGCCATGAGCTGTGGTGTAGGTTGCAGATGCGGCTTGGATCTGGTGTTGATGTAACTCTGGCGTAGGCTGGCAACAACAGCTCCAATTAGGCCCCTAGCCTGGGAACCTCCACATGCTGCAGGTGTGGCCCCAAAAAGCCAAAAAAAAAAAAAAAGATTAATTGACCATAGGTATCTGGGTTTATTTCTTTTTTTCTTTCTTTTTTTTTTGGTCATTTTAGAGCCGTACCCGTGGCATATGGAGGTTCCCAAGCTAGGGGTCAAATCGGAGCTGTAGCTGCCAGCCTATACCACAGCCACAGCAATGCCAGATCCGAGCCGCGTCTGCAACCTACACCACAGCTCATGGCAACGCCAGATCCTTAACCCACTGAGCAAGGCCAGGGATCAAACCCACAACCTCATGGTTCCTAGTCGGATTCGTTAACCACTGCGCCACAATGGGAACTCCCTGGGTTTATTTCTGTGTTCTCTAGTCAGTTCCATTGGTCTGTCTGTCTGTTTGGTACCAGTACCACACTGTCTCGATTACCATAGCTTTGTAATATTGCCGGAAGTCTGAGAGAATTATGCCTCCTGCTTGGTTTTTGTTCATCAGGATTGCTTTGGCAATTCTGGATCTTTTATGGTTCCATATAAATTTTTAGATTGTTTGTTGTTGTTCTGTGAAAAATGTAATGGGTAATTAGATAGGGATTGCTTTGAATCTGTAGATTGCTTTGGGGAGTATGACCATTTTTACTATATTAATTCTTCCAACCCAAGAGGATGGAATATCTTTCCATCTCTTTGAATCCTCTTTAATTTCCTTGAGTAATGTTTTATAGTTCTCAGCATATGATTCTTTCACCTACTTGGTTAGGTTTATTCCTAGGTATTTAGTTTTTTTGGGTGTGATTTTATTTATTTATTTATTTTTGCCTTTTGTCATTTTAGGGCCGCACCCGCGGCATGTGGAGGTTCCCAGGCTAGGGGTCTAATCGGAGCCACAGCCACAGCAACGCAGGATCCGAGCCGTGTCTGCAACCTACACCACAGCTCACGGCAACACCAGATCCTTAACCCACTGAGCAAGGACAGGGATCGAACCCGCAACCTCATGGTCCCTAGTCGGATTCATTAACCACTGCGCCACCACGGGAACTCCTTGGGTGCGATTTTAAAAAGGTATTGTTTTTTCATATTCCTTTTCTTTTTTTAAGCTTTATTTTATTTTGTCTTTCTCTCTTTTTAGGGCCGCACCTGCGGCATATGGAGGTTCCCAGGCTAGGGGTCTAATCGGAGCTACAGCTGCCAGCCTACGCCAGAGCCACAGCAATGCCAAAACCAGATCGCATCTGCGACCTACACCACAGCTCATAGCAACGCCAGATCATTAACCCACTGAGCAAGGCCAGGGATCAAACCCGCAATCTCATGGTTCCTAGTCGGATTCGTTAACCACTGTGCCATGACGGGAACTCCAAGTTTTTAATGTCCATTCATGTATGTACTAATACTTTACTGGCAGATACTTAAATATTTGCCAGTTTTTGTTTGTTTAGTATATTTATGAAAAACATATTTATACTTAATGCTATTTTCATATTTAGGATATAAGATAGATTTCCAGAAAGAAAATTAACTAAGGTTAGAAAGTGTTTATATTTTAAGGCTGTTGGTGCATATTGTCAAATTGCTTTCTCCTCAGATACTGAACCGATATATACTCCTGTCAGCGGTTTATTATAGTATTCATTATAGGTTCTAATACTGAGGGGGCTCTGAATCACTTATGACCATGCTAGTCAATTATCAATTACTTAGGAACTAACCACATAGAAACTAAAAATAATTTTAATAATAAAAATGGTGAGGAACAGACAAAAATTGACGTCAGAGCTGAGCTGAATACACTTATATGGTATATTCACTCTGTGACCTCAGCAAAAACTGCTTTGAGTCTCAGTTACCTCACTTGTAATATAGAGTTTAGCCACCTCAGCAGTATTACCATAATTAAACAACAAAATAAATAGAATGAACTCAATGATATTAGTGTTCCGTCCTTCCTTTAACCAGCATTAGATGAGTGCTTGTGATAAGGCAGGAATTCTAGAAAACAGTTGTGAGATGTATGGAGAAAGAATGGTTCCTACTTACAGATAGACAGACCTGGTCTCAAATAAATGTGACATATTCTCAAGTGGTGCGTGGAGACTGAGGCAGATTCTCAAGGGAAGCAGCAACAATGTTCTTGTGTAGGTGGTGTGGAAAGACTGTTCAGAAGAGATGACTCTGTGGCTACCCCTTGAAAAAATAGGTGGCAGGTCACTGAGTGCGCACAGAGAACCTAGGCAGTCCAGGAAGAAAGAACGGAATGGATAAAGATTTGGAGGCAAGAAAGAGAATACAAGGAAACTTTCTGGGTTTTTTTTTTTTTTTTTAAGAGGAAGTATGAAAAAAGATTCTAAGGAAGTTTTATAGAGGGGACCATTAGATTAAATCTAAGCGTACCATACTGTTTATTGGAATTCAGTAAGGAATATAAGTTCTGGATATGGAGTAATATTCCGCTAACTCTGAGAAAGCATAAAGTTAAATAGCTAAAATGATGGCCTTGATGATGTTAGAAATGAAATCATCTCTATATTCAAACAGTGGGTTTTTTCAGTATCATATGGGTGTAATGCATATGGTTATTTTGCAGGCACACAGCTGCGAAAACGAATGATGTGACTCACTTGGACTAGTCCTGTTGCAGTCACAGAATTATAGAGCCTGTGAAACAATCTACACTGCTTTAGAAACTATGCCCCTTGTTAGAATTTCCACGTATAGACTAGATGATGGTACAGTCCAGGCTAGCTGGTGGTGGGGAACAATGTGTGAGGTCAGAGAGAGATTTCCTTTTTGGAACAAAGTCCTTCCTTTCCAACCTGCACTTGTCAGTAGATAGCATGTTTGGGGAGTTGTGAGTAGTGATTCAATAGGAATATAGCATAGAACTGGCAATTAAGACTGGCAGCTATAGCTCTGATTTGGACCCCTAGCCTGGGAACTTCCATATGCCGCGAGTGCGGCCCTGAAAAAAAAGGAAAGAAGCAGATGTGAGGTGCAACTTTTGTTTGGGAATAGACAGCCTTCAGAATAACTGATAATATTATTTTAGGGGAAAATTAGGCTTATTGCCTTCTTAAACATTTTAATTACCAAAGATAGGAGCTCCCTGGTGGCCTAACAGTTAAGGATTCACCGTTGTCTCTGCTGTGGCTTGGGTTTGAACCCTGGCCTGGGAACTTCTGCGTGCTGTGGGAACAGCCAAAAAACCCAAAGATAAAACTATAATTTGTTTTGAATGTAAGCCCTCTATAAGTAGGAGAATTTTGGGGAAGTTCTAAAAGCAACTTCACATGAACTAAAGAGTCACAGTGTCTGGAGCTTAACTGACTTGTCTAATACATTTGGATTTCTTGTAGGTGCTGCTTATGCTCGTGCAGAGCACAGTATCAGAAAACTGGTGGAGCAATGTCAGTTACCATTTTTGCCCACCCCCATGGGGAAGGGTGTTATCCGTGACAACCATCCAAACTGTGTAGGTGCTGCCAGATCCAGGTACGTGGTGCTCCAAATTTTGAATACAATAGCTTGGCAGATTTTAGGCTAATTTAAATTGTTTTGTGACTTTAATGAATCTAGAAGTTCTGAATCATGTGATTTTAAGCACAACTGTTTCCTCTATCTCCTGACCCTCATGGTTTCAGATGAGAAAGCTGTATGTAGTCATTTGAATCTCTTCTCTCCTATATTGTTGTATGTTGTTTTTCTGTGACTCCTTTCAGTAATTTTTTAATCTTTGGTTCTCAGCAGTTTGATTATGATTTGTCCGGACATGGTTTTCTTTTAGTTTATCCTGTTTGGGTTCTCTAATCTTCTTGAATCTGTACATTGATGTCTTTCACCGAATTTGGAAAGTTTTTGGCCATGATTTCTTCAAAAAAACTTTTTTCTGAACCAGTCTCTATCTCCGTTCTGGAGTAACACAGATATTAGGCATGCTGATATTGTCCCATAGGTCCCTGAATAACTGTTTCTTTTCAATCCCATTGTCTTTTTATTTATTTATTTTTTGGCTGTGCCCATGGCATGTGGAGGTTCCTGGGCCAGGTATCCAACCCATGCCACACCATGTGCACAACAGTGACAATGCCAGATCTTTAAGCTGAGCCATCGGAACTCCCCCTTTGTTTTTTTTATATTTTCTATTTCTCTACTGAGAACCTTTGTTTTTTTTTCTTTCTGGGGCCACACCTGTGGCATATGGAAGTTCCCAGGCTCGGGGTCAAGTCAGAGCTGTAGCTGCCAGCCTACGCCACAGCCACAGTAATGCCAGATCTGAGCCACGTCTGCATCCTACACCACAGCTCATGGCAACACCAGATCCTTAAGCCACTGAGCAAGGCCTGGGATCGAACCTGAGTCCTCATGGATACTAGTTGGATTTGTTACTGCTGAGCCACAACGGGAACTCCTCTGCTGAGAACTTTTATCTTCTCACTTGTTTAAAGAGTATTTTTGTTTACTTTATGAAACATAGTTATAATAGCTACTTTACAGTATTCCTTTACAGGATTTCTGCCGTGGCTCAACAGAAATGAATCCGACTCGTATCCCTGAGGATGCGGATTCAATCCCAGGCCTGGCTCAGTATGTTACGAATCCAGCATTGCCGTGAGCTAGGTTGCAGACGCAGCTCGGATCTAGCGTTGCTGTGGCTGTGGCATAGGCCAGCAACTGAAGCTCATATTCGGCCCCTAGCCTAGGAACTTCAACATGCTGCAGGTGCGGCCCTAAAAAGAAAAAAAAAGTATTTGTTTACTAATGCTAAAATCTGAGTCATCAGTAGAATTGGCATCTGTTCATTTTCTTTTCTTTTTTTTTATATAATTTATTTTTTATTTTTTTTGCATTATAGCTGGTTTACAGATTTGTGTCAGATTTTCCAACTGCACCGCGTGGTGACCCAGTTACTTGTACATATATGGGTTCGTCACATGTGATTAGATATAGTTCCCCATGCAATACAGTTGGATCTCCTTGTTTTTCCATCATTAAAGCACTAGTTATCCCCATTCCCTCCCACCCCTCCTCCGCCCCCTTTGCAACCACAAGTCTGTTCCCCAAGTTCGTGATTTTCTTTTCTGTTGAGATGTTCATTTGTGCAGTGTTTTAGACTCCAGTTGTAAGAGATTTCATATGACATCTGTCTTTCTCCTTCTGACTTGCTTCACTCAGTATGAGGGTTTCTAATTCCATCCATGTTGCTGCGAATGACATTATTTTATCCTTTTTTATGGCTGAATAGTATTCCATCATGTATATATACCACATCTTCCTAATCCAATCATCTGTCGATGGACATTTGGGTTGTTTCTATGTCTTGGCTATTGTGAATAGTGCTGCAGTGAACATGCGTGTGCAAGTGTCTTTCTCAAGGAAATTTTTGTCTGGATATATGCCCAAGAGTGGGATTACTGGGTCATATGGTAATTCTATGTAGAGTTTTCTAAGGTACCTCCACACTGTCTTACATAGTGGTTGCACCAGCTTACATTCCCACCAACAGTGCAGGAGGGTTCCCTTTTCTCCACACCCCCTCCAGCATTTGTTGTTTGTGGACTTGTTAATGATGGCCATTCTGACTGGTGTGAGGTGGTATCTCATGGTAGTTTTGATTTGCATTTCTCTAATCATCTCAATGATGTTGAGCATTTTTTCATGTGCTTGTTGGCCATCTGTATATCTTCTTTGGAGAAATGTCTGTTCAGGGCCATTGCCCAGTTTTCAGTGGGGTTGTTGACTTTTTTTGCAGCTGAGCTGCATCAGTTGTTTATATATTTTAGAGATTAAGCCCTTGTCAGTTGTGTCATTTGAAAAAATTTTCTCCCATTCTGTAAGTTGTCTTTTAGTTTTCTTTTTGGTTTCCTTTGCTGTGCAAAAGCTTGTCAGCTTGATGAGGTCCCATTGGTTGATCTTTGCTCTGATTTCTGTTGCTTTGGGAGACTGACCTGAGAAAACATTAGTAAGGTTGATGTCTGAGAGCGTCTTGCCAAAGTTTTCTTCCAGGAGTTAAATAGTGTCTTGTCTTATATTTAAGTCTTTAAGCCATTTAGAGTTTATTTTTGTGCATGGTGTGAGAGTGTGCTCTAGTTTCATTGATTTACATGCAGCTGTCCAAGTTTCCCAGCAAAGCTTACTGAAAAGACTTTCTTTTTCCCATTTGAAGTTCTTGCCACCTTTGTCGAAGATCAATTGGGCGTAGGTGTCTGGGTTTATTTCTGGGGTCTCTGTTCTGTTCCATTGGTTCATATGTCTGTTTTGGTACCAGTACCATGCTGTCTTGATTACTGTGGCCCTGTAATATTGCCTGAAGTCTGGGAGAGTTATGCTTCCTGCTTGGTTTTTGTTCCTCAGGATTGCTTTGGCAATTCTGGGTCTTTTGTAGTTCCATATAAATTTTTGGATTGTTTGTTCTAGTTCTGTGAAGAATGTCATGGGTAATTTGATAGGGATTGCATTGAATCTGTAGATTGCTTTGAGTAGTATCGCCATTTTTACAATATTAATTTTTCCGGCCCATGAGCATGGAATATCTTTCCATTTCTTTGTATCTTCTTTGATCTCCTTGATTAATGTTTTGTAGTTCTCTGCATATAAGTCTTTCACCTCCTTGGTCAGGTTTATTCCCAGGTATTTGATTTTTTGG
>PVHT021183699.1:3276158-3310149 GCA_004024745.2 Catagonus wagneri | reverse complement strand
TGTGAGTTTGGGGAGGCCACGCTGTAGACTTGGAAGGCTACTTCTAGGGAGGAGCTCCCCTTTGTATTTTTTGGTGGGGTTACTGTTTATTTTTGGTGTAGGAGTTTGACTATTTGATGTCTATTTCTTTGGAATGAGCAGGCTGTTATCTCAGTGGTACTCTGAGTGTTCTCTGTGAGAGTGTAGGAATGGCTAAGGTTGACAGTTGGTGCCCAGTCTCTGTGCTCTCAATTGCAGGAAGGTGGCGCTGTCCACTCCTAGTTGCCCAGCCCTGGGAAGTGGTTGCGAGCTCTAGGCAGATCTACCAGGTGTCTTGAGCATTTGGCAATAGCAGCAGCAGGAAGTATGATTTCCCCTGGGAGTGAGAGCCACGGGAAACTAGTGTTTGATTGCAAAGTCCTCTTTGAGGTGATTGGAACCACAAGAGGTACCTGTCAGAGGCTGGCTCAGCAGGCTGGCATTTGTTTCGCCCTTCCGCTGATGCTTGCTCGTCAGTTGGGGTGGTTTCCTGGCTCCAGCGGCTGGCGCTGGCCCAGCTCCTCTGCAAAAGCTAGCTCCGTGTGGTCGCGTACTCCTCCTCCCGCCAGAGCTACCAACTCTGTGGGCTGACACAGTCACCTAGGTCCGTGGACTGGCCCAGGGCCCTGCCACCCCTGCCGATGCTGGCTGGCGCAGGCGCCTGGGTCCACAACCTGGCACAGTGCTCCGCCCACGGGCTTCAAGGCATGGGCTCTGCCCCTGCTGCCGCAGCTGCAGCCTCCACTGGCTCCTCCCCACTTCCTCTCTCTTTGGCGGGGCACCGTTGCCCCGCCCTGTGCGCTAGTTCAAGTTGTTTCCTATGGCGGTCAGTCCCTCCTCCTCTCCTCTTCCCTAACAATGGGGACTTGCCTCCCCTGCGGGACCAGACTTCTTCTGTTCCCTCAGTCCTGGTTTTGCTTTCCACAAATCATAGAATATCGCTGTTCCTTGTCCTATTCCCGCAACTGCCGGGGCCACCGACCTCCACCGTCTCCCAGGGACTAACCTTAGGAACCTGTGTCTTAGCTCCCAGGCACCACCCGGCGCCTCAGGCTGTGGTGTCTGCGCCAGTATTCATGTCGTCTTTGTGAGTCTCTAACTCCGATTTTCCTATCTCAATCCAGCTGCTGCATTTTTCTCAGGCTTTGATGTCCCTTTAGTTCCGTTGATTGTTGATCCCTGATCATTGTTTAGGTTTCTTCCCAGGAAACTTTTCTTTTTCACAGCTCCCTCCCTGGAAACTGCTTTTCTCTCTCTCACCTTTTTTTTTTTCTTCTGTTGTTCTACCCAGTTATTTCAAGGGTTTCTTGCAGTTTTTGGAGGTTTAAATTAATCAGCATTCAGATGATGATTTGTCCAAGTTGTTTTATATTTAGATGCGTTTTTTGATGTATTTTTGGGAGAGGGTGAGCGCGACCTCTTACTCCTCCACCGTCTTGCCGATCTCTCGTCATTTTATTTTCTTTTGAAATTGGTTGCATTTTTCTCATTATCTGTGTATTGAGTAGTTTTGGATTATATCCTAGAATTTTGAATACTATGTTGTGAGATTTTAGGTCATATGGAAATCTTCTGTAGAATATTAATTTTGTTTGTTTTAGCAAGCAGTTAGCCTCAGACTGCTGGTTCTGCCTTATTTACCATGGGCATAGTTCCAGGGTCAGATCATTTCATTTCCAAAGCCTTTGCTATGCTCCTTTGGGTCTGTCTCCATGTGCCCAGGACAGCAATGTGCCCCAGACGTGTTCTTGGTCATATCCAGAACTAGGGATTTCTTTTCTCACTTAGGATGCAGCCCACTCTTCACCACCTTATCCTGGCCCTTACCACTGTGTTATAGTACTGCGTTACAGTACTGCTCAACAGGGGCTACCTTTGAGGCAGAGTGGCAGAAAAAGAAAGATGAAAAATAAGGGGATGCCCTCATACTCTTCAGACCACAGGGTCCTCTTTTCCCAGTTTCTCTTGAAAAATGAATTTTCTCTTGGGATTTTAGCTTCTCGGGACCTACCTCAGTGGTACTCTGCTTCTCCTCAGCTGGAAGAGAGAAATAGAGAAAAAAGAAAAATTTGGAGCTTCCCCCTTTGCTCTCTGGCATACGTGGTCCCTTTTCCTGATTTTCTGGCCAGAAAGACAGGCTTTCTCTCCAAGTGTTTGCTGCCGTTTAGTTCTACAACTAGAACTTCTCTGTGTCAAAGCCAACAGATAAAAGAGGGGAAAACCTTAGAAATCCACTACCTGTGTGGTCACTTCTTTGATCCCCTCTGAGTCCTCCCACTGTTGTTTAGTTCTCAGAAACCTTGGGTAGTTGCTTTTTCTAGTTTGTTCAGAGTTTTTTGTTGTAGTCAGTGGGATAGCTCGGCTGGAATGGGCTTACCCAGTCTTGGCTTGCACTGGAAGTCTCCTCTTTTCAGATTTTTAAAACACACTTTCTTATAAACCATGCATAATTTTTTCTTTTACAGCTGCACCCACAGCGTATGGAAGTTCCCAAGCCATGGGTCGAATTGGAGCTTCAGCTGCAGGCCTATGCCACAGCCATAGTAATGCTGGATTAAAGCTGCATCTGTGACCTGTGCCACAGTTTGAGGTAATGTTAGATCCTTAACCTACTGAATGGGGCAAGGGATTGAATCTGCATCCTCATGGAGACTACGTTAGGTCCTTAAACTGCTGAGCCACAATGGGAACTGCTAAACCATGCGTTTTTTCTTTTAATTTCTTTATTATGAAATACTATAAATATACAAACAAGACAAGAAAATAATTTAATGAACACTTAACATAACCACCACTCAACTTCATCAAATATAACATAATATTAAGTAGTATGTTGTTGCTGTAAGTTTTTTTTTGTTTTTTGAGGGTTTTTTTTTTTTTTTTGGTTGTGCCTGGGCATGTGGCAATTTGTATACTGGAGACTGAACCTGCACCACAGCAGTAACCTGAGCGGCTGTGGTGACAACACCAGATCCTTAACCTGCTGTGCCCCAAGGGAACTCCAGGGCTTTTTTTTTTTTTAAGAAACAAAAAATTACAAATTTATCTGTAGTCCCTGCATATCTTTCCTGATCCCATTTCCTCCCTCCCTTTCCACAGTTCACCACTGCTCTGCATTTGGTAGTTTTCATATTGTGATGCAAGTTAATTTTGAAGGTTTTTTTGTTTTGTTTTGTTTTTGGTTTTTTTTTGTCTTTTTAGGGCTGCACTGGAGGTTCCCTAGCTAGGGGTCTAATCGGAGCTGTTGCTGTCGGCCTATGCCAGAGCCACAGCCTCACCAGATCCGAGTCGCGTCTGCGACCTACACTACAGCTCATGGCAACACCAGATCCTTAACCCACTGAGCGAGACCAGGGATTGAACCCACAACGTTATGGTTCCTAGTCGAATTCGTTTCCACTGTGCCACAATGGGAACTACAATTTTGAAGGTTTTTAAAATGTAAGGTTTGCTGCTCAATCTTTTTTTTTTTTTATAGCCATGCTCACAACATGTAAAGGTTCCTGGGCCAGGGATCAAATCTGAGCTGCAGCTGTGACCTATGCCACAGCTGTGGCAATGCTGGATCCTTAACCCACTGTGCCACAGGAGGAACTCCCACTGTTCAAGCTTTAATATTGCTCATTTAATGCTATTTTAATAGCTTGCTTTTACTTTTTTTTATATTAGTATACATTGTATAGTAGCCAAATTTATTATTATACTTTTTTTCATATACTTGGGTTGGACTGAAGTTTATTTTTATTCCAGCTAAATTTAAGGAGTTAATATTACTGACATTAATAGTGTAAAAAAGATTACAAAGGGCCATGGATAATTGAATCAACGCTTTACCAAGGGTTTGGAGTATCTATAAGCAAATCTATGCTTCCACTTCCAGTTTTTATCTATTTTATTTGTTAAATTGGGTCCCAGAGGACCAGTACAGTGTATGAGAATAGCTTTTTTGACTATATGTTTGAAATGGTGACTGAATTTCTCTGAAAAATAGTATAAGCTACTGCAGAAGACAAAAAACAGATCCTCTTTAGGCAAAAGATAAGAACTCAAAACAGTCAAGAAGAAAAACGAAAACCACAGTAATTATAATAATAAATTGTCCTGGAAAAATCTAGAGACATTTAGATTGGATCCGTAATAATGACAGTCATATGCATCATTAGAGCTGTATCTGAAACAAAGTGATGTAGCTTAAAAATAAGCAAAGATGAGGTAAGCAAAAAGAAAGCAAGAGTTAATGGTACTATCCACTCTATGTTAATATCAGAGTGGATACGATACCAAAGTAGAAATAAAAAAAATTGAAGTTATATTGACAAAAATATTAAGTTATATAAAACTACTAGAAATACACCTGGAGCAGTATTTTTTGAAAGCAGTTCAAGAAAGTGAATTAATCATCTTAAAAATACCTGCTTCTAGGGGAGTTCCCATTGTGGCTCAGCAGTTAACGAACCTTACTAGTATCCATGAGGACACGGGTTCAATCCTTGGCCTTGCTCAGTGGGTTAAGACACAGCTCAGATCCCACCTTGATGTGGCTCTGGCGTAGGCTGGTGGCTACAGCTCCAATTGGACCTCTAGCCCGGGAACCTCCATATGCTACGGGTGCAGTCCAAAAAAAGATAAAAACAAACAAACCTGCTTCTAGAAATCAATATGACGTATGTATTAAGATTCAAATAAAGATGCATGCAACCCAGGAGTTCCCATTATGGCTCAGCAGAAACCAGCCTGACTAGTACACATGAGGAAGCGAGTTTGATGCCCGACCTAATTCAGTGGGTTAAGGATCCAGTGTTGCCGTGACCTGTGATGTAAGTTGCAAATGTGACTCAGATCTGACGTGGCTGTGGCTGTGGCACAGGCCAGCAACTACAGCTCTGATTTGACTCCTAGCCTGGTAACCTCCATATGCTGTGGGTGGGACCCTAAAAAGACAAAAAAAAAAAAAGAAATAAAAGATTCAACTAAAGATGTGCAACCCAGGAGTTCTCATCATAGCTCAGAGGTAACAAACCTGGATAGTAACCATGAGGACTCGGGTTCGGTTCCTGGGCTTGCTCAATGTGTTAAGGATCTGGCATTGCCATGAGCTGTGGTGTAAGTCACAGACTCAACTTGGATTTGGTATAGGCTGGTAGCTACAGCTCTGTTTCAGCCCCTAGCCTGGGAACTTCTATATGCCCCAGGTGTGGCCCTAAGAAGACAAAAAAAAAAAAGTGCAACCCAGCACTATTAATAACAAAATATCTAGCAATTAAGAAAAGATGAAATATATTAGGTGTTCAACAAAATGTGTAGCCTTTAGCACTTGTATTTAAAAAGAGCTTAATGACAAAGGAAAACATTTATGACAAACAAAAGAGCATCAGACAATATTTAGCATATAAGCTCAGCTATGTAAGACTAGATGAGGGGTTCCCATCGTGGCTCAGCAGAAATGAATCTGACTAGCATCCATGAGGACGCAGGTTTGATTAAGGGGTTAAGGATCTGGTGTTGCTGTGGAGCTGTGGTGTAGCCTGCAGATTCGGTTCCGATCTCATGTTGCTGTGGCTGTGGCTTAGGCTTTGATTCGACAAGGGTGTGGCCCTAAAAAAAAGACAAAAAAAAGAGTAGGTGGAAATATGCCAGGATCATTTATAATAGTTATAAGTTGATAATATTATTGGGTGGTTTTGGGTTTTTCTTTGTACTTTTCTTTTTCCAGATTATCTACAGTAAACGCGTTAATTTTTCCAATGATAAAAAAGTAATAGAGTATAGGTAAAGTCTTACAGTAATATTTTTCTACGTACTTCATCTTTTAGATTGCTAAAATAATATTTACCATATAGCTAATTCTGAAGACTGATATAAACTCCAAATTAGATTTTTCCAAATGCTTGAAAAATTAATTTTATAATTCAAATAAAGATTGTCGATACACTTTTTGTATTATATCAGATTTTTTTTTCATAGGGCTTTGCAATTTGCTGATGTAATTGTGTTATTTGGTGCCAGATTAAATTGGATTTTGCATTTTGGACTGCCTCCAAGATATCAGCCAGATGTGAAGTTTATCCAGGTATTCAAAGTGGAGAGATTTAAAATCAGAGCTATGTGTTGTTTATTGTTCTCCTCTCAGCTTTCTTCTTAGCTTTTGTAAAGAACCATTTCTCTTCTTTTTTTTTTTTTTTCTGTCTTTTTGCCTTTATGTAGAGCCACACCTGCGGCATGTGGAGGTTCCCAGACTAGGGGTCTAACAGGAGCTGTAGCCGCCGGCCTTCGCCACAGCCACAGCAACGCGGGATCCGAGCCGCGTCTGCAACCTACACCACAGCTCACGGCAACGCCGGATCCTTAACCCACTGAGCAAGGTCAGGTATTGAACCCGCAACCTCATGTTTCCTAGTCGGATTCGTTAACCACTGCACCACGACGGGAACTCCACCATTTCTCTTCTTAAAGAAGTAGAATTTTATAAATCATCTAGCATAATTGCAAGTACCAAAGTAGGCTGCCTTTTCAAGCCTATGAAAGATAATGTACCACTTTACTTTAAACAGAGAAACCTTTGAAAATCAAGTTTTAAATAGTTTGAAGAGCATAATTTGCCTCTTCTGCATAGTTCAAGTGTAGAAGCAGACAAAAGAGGTTTAAGGAGGATGGTAGAGTAGAACAAAACATTCAGCATTTTAAGGGATTGGGTTATTCTTTTAGATCCCGAAACTTTCGAACCTCTTTGTTTGGAAATCTCTAAACAATGCTGCTTTTACACTATGTCATTAAACAGTGTTTGGAATAAGCTCTTGTAGTCTTTATAAACCAGTTTCCTTACTAGTGTGGACAGTATTGCCTACCTAGTGGCTTGCAAACCTGTTTGCCTTATACCGATTTTGTGAAAAGGTATTTAATGACCATGTTACAGTTCCTCTCTTTTCCCTGTTTACCTTCTACTTCTTTTTTTTTTGTCTTTTTGCCTTATCTAGGGCCGCACCCACGGCATATGGAGGTTCCCAGGCTAAGGGTCTAACAGGAGCTGTAGCCGCCGGCCTTCGCCACAGCCACAGCAACGCGGGATCTGAGCTGCGTCTGCGACCTACACCACAGCTCACAGCAACGCCGGATACTTAACCCACTGAGCAAGACCAGGGATCGAACCCACAACCTCATGGTTCCTAGTCGGATTCGTTAACCACTGAGCCACGATGGGAACTCCTTACCTTCTACTTCTTAAGCAGTCATCTAATAGTCCCTTTCCCCTTAGGGCCATTGAGAACTCAAACCACAGACAAGGCCCGGGGTACACTGGAAGCTGCTGCCACCTCTTGATTGCCCATCTTGATTACAGAATAAAGTGCGTCCCCATTGGGGTGCCTAAATTACTCTTCCTCCAAGAAGCTATTTTCACTTGCCTGTGACCATCCAAAAATGGAGCTTCTGAATAAATAGAATGTAATCATGCCATGGCCTGGGAGCGGTTCTCAAAATGTGGTTCCTCGATCAGCAGTGTCAAAACCACCTGGGAATCCTGCCAAAAACTCACACTTTTGAGCCCTACTCCAGACCTATTGAGATCAGAAACCCTGAGGTAGAGTCTTATAGTCTATGGTTTAATAAGCCTACTGGGTGATTCTGATGTGTGCTCAAATTTAAGAAATCCTGCTCTGAATAGAAGCTCCAGTGTAATTAAGTAGAACCTTATTATTATTGATTACATTCAAGTCAAGTGCATTCCTGTGAGTATTCTGGAACAATACCAGTATTCAACAGAGTACATTTTAAAATGAGGGAAGCGGGTGAGGTTTCTGTTTGAGTCCTGCTACTCATATAGTTCCATGGACTTTTACTGTTACTGAGGAACTTTTTGAATATCAAATCTTAATCATATGTTTATGTGTAGTGTACACAGTTCATCTATTGCCTTAATTCTTAGAGATTTTAAGGAATAAATATGGCTTGCTCCTTAGCCTTGTCTCTTTTTTTAGGTTGATATCTGTGCAGAAGAGTTAGGGAATAATGTAAGGCCTGCTGTGACCTTGCTAGGAGATATAAATGCTGTCACTCAACAGGTGAGAACTTTTGCCTGGGTTTTAGTTTATGTGGATTGGTCTTTGGGAAAGTCAGTTCTTGAAAAATGTTTCAGTCTTGATTCACTTGGTGACAGGTCTTTAGTATCTGTTTTAGACACAATTTATGATGGAAAGCTATTCTTAAATGTAACTATGGAACTTGGTAAATCCATCTCCTTATATTTAGATTATTTGTGTATGAATAAGTTAAGCATTTTTGGAAGGTGATTGAATATTTAAAGACATTCGGTCAGCAAACTGATCCAGGTTTCTGAAAGACTGCAGTACATCTTCCAAAGGAGCTAGACTTACAGCCAATAAATGGCTTTAGGTACTGGAAAAAAATCTTAGTATTTCCTTAGGCAATAAAGAGATTTTTTTACTCTTCAAACTGCCATCAATGATTTATCCGGATTCTTATTATTGTATATAATTTGTACATTTCACTGTGACAGGAGATGAAATATAGGTACATTTATCCCTTGGCTTCAGATACAAATTGGTATTGTTATCAGGAATACACAAAATCAGTAAGTAATCCCTAGTCACATATTAAAACTCTCTGGAGCATTTGGTATGTATCATGGGAATCCCTGGATATTGGGGCAAGGAGCCTTCTTGCAAGAGTTCGAAGGAAAGATGATTTTCCTTCTAGAGTCGAAGACAGAGGAGGGCTTATGAGCCCTCCGCCTGTGAGATATGGGGGTAGCACTTCTGCTGTGTCTTATGAGATGCCAACACCTCGTAGAAGTCCACGCTGAACCAAGCAGAAGCTTTCCATGGTACCTGTTTATCTCCCATCAGTTGTTTGCTGCCTAGAGGAAAAACAGAGTGTATGTGATGTCAAGGGCAGGATTGTGTAGCCGTTTTTGTCTTAAGATGAGATTTTTTTTAATGTCGATATGATTTAAGTTTATTTTCAAAAAGCAAAGAAAAAGTTTGTGGTTTTATTTTAGCTTTTGGAACAATTTGATAAAATACCATGGCAGTATCCTCCTGAAAGCAAGTGGTGGAAAAATCTGAGAGAAAAAATGAAGAGCAATGAAGCTGCATCCAAGGTAATATGGAACCCACTAAAACTCTAAAATGCTTCAGGTTCTTGGTTATTTCTGTCACAGAATGACATAGGCATCCCTAACAATCACCACAGGTAAGACAGATGTATGTTGACATTGGACATTGAGTTGTAAGAGCTGATGTAGATGGATGTAGCTCATTGTTGTCAGTTTGACCGGGGCCCAAAATCACAGGACATCTTTTAAAATCTTCTATCCTGGGTTGTGTTGGGACATGTTTTCCTTCTTTAAGATGTGAGTCCTTCAAGGCATGCATTTATAATGGACAGGTGTTTTTTTCAAAGTTGAAAATAAGATCTAATGTATAGCTGCTTTTTTCTTTTTTTCTTGTCTTTTTTTAGGGCTAAACCTGAGGCATATGGATGTTCCCAGGCTAGGGGTCGAATTGGAGTGGTAGCTGCCGGCCTATGCCACAGCCATAGCAATGCGGGATCCGAGCCCCATCTGAGACCTACACCACAGCCTAGGGCAATACTGGATCCTTAGCCCACTGAGTGAGGCCAGGGATCAGACCTGTGTCCTCATGGATCCTAGTCAGATTTGTTTCCACTGAGCCATGACGGCAACTCCAAGATGCCTTTTTCTTTTTTTAAAAAAAATGTCTGCTTTATTGAGGTATAATTGACATAAAATTGTAAGATATTTAAAGATACATCAGGTGCTTTGAATACATGCACACTGTGAAGGAATTCCCTCCAGGAGTTCTTGTTGTGACTCAGTGGATTAAGAACCCAACTAGTATCCATGAGGATGCAAGTTCGATCCCTGAATCCTCAGTGGGTTAAAGAATCCGATGTTGCCACAAGCTGCAGCATAGGTCACAGATGTGGATCGGATCTGGGGTTGCTGTGGCTGTGACTTAGGCTGGCAGCTGCAGCTCGCATTCAACCCCTAGCCTAGGAACTTACGTAATGCTGCAGGTGTGCCCAGAAAAAGAAAAAAAAAATCCCTCCATAGTTAATTAACACATCCATCACCTCGAATTTATCTTTGTGTCTGTGTGTGAGAACATTTATAATCTTTTTCAATTAACTTTTGTGTCACTGTTGGAAATTCTTTTGTAACTTCCTCATCTATGCTTGTGTCTTTCCCTTATAGCTTAATGCTTTGGAGATTGTAGTAATCTGTGAAACCACCAAACCAACAACTATTGGCAGTAAAATGAAGCATTTCTTTTTAGGCAGTACCTGCAACTTGTGGAAGTTCCCAGGCTAGGGATCGAATCTGAGATACAGCTGCCGGCCTGTGCCGCAGCCACAGCAACTTGGGATCAGAGCCATGTCTGTGACCTACCCCACAGCTCATGGCAATACGAGGGATTGAACCTGCATCCTCATGGATACTAGTCGGGTTTGTTACCACTGAGCCATGATGGGAACTCCCTAAAATGAACTACTTCTGCAAGATCTGGCAATTTCTTTTTCCTTTTTTTTTGGTCTTTTTTTTTTTTTTTTTTTTTTGTCTTATTAGGGTTGCACCTACAGCATATGGAGGTTCCCAGGCTGGGAGTCCAATCGGAGCTGTAGCCGCTGGCCTACACCACAGCCACAGCAACAGGAGATCCGAGCCGCATCTGCGACCTACGCCACAGCTCACAGCAATGCCAGATCCTTAACCCGCTGAGCAAGGCCAGGGATTGAACCCTCAACCTCATGGTTTCTAGTCGGATTTGTTTCCACTGTGCCACAACGGGAACTCCCAAGATCTGGCAATTTCTACTCAGTCTTTGTGTGATAGTGTTTTCTCTTTGATCATGAGGAAGGTTGTTCCTGATTTTCTTCACTGTTTTGTATGTTCCTATGCATCTTGGTTTAGCTGAGTGCAGTTTTCTGTGTTCATGTAGTGTTTCTTACTGACAGAATCATGCATGATAAGCAAATACGAAATTATAGTTAAACTCATTGTTCCCTAATATATCCCTAATGTTTTTGAATCAATTCATATTTTCAAAATAAGTAGAGTTGGTTATACATGATTCTTTCATTGGAATTTTATTTTTATTTTTATATTTTTGCATTTTAGGGCCACACCTGCGGCATATAGAGGTTCCCAGGCTACCAGTTCAATTGGAGCCCCAGCCACTGGCCTATACCACTGCCATAGCAACTCCATACCCAAGCCACGTCTGCAACCTACACCACAGCTCATGGCAATGCCGGATCCTTAACCGACTGAATGGGGCAAGGGCTCGAACCTACATCCTCATGGTTACTAGTCGGGTTTGTTTCTGCTGAGCCATGGCAGGAACTCCTATTTTATTTTATTTTTTTGGCCATGGGGCAGTGATAGCACCAGATCCTTAACTGCTGTGCCACCAGGGAATTCCTTTCATTGGAATTTCAATCACTGATTATTTCTCCTATCAAGAGCCAGCCTCAGTTCTCCTTCCTGATTGGTATCTTCTTTTCCATAGGCATCACCTTAGCTTAAGATGGAAGTATCTTGCCTCTCTTCTCTGGCGCAAGAGTATAGGAGGGCCCCTCATCCATCCCGGGTGTAATCTCCAGTGAACCAAAGTAGCACAGGTGAAGCGGCAGTGCTGGGAACAGATGAGGCTTTGCTGCTGAAGCTCTCAAAGGCATATGGCTAGACAAGGGTATTTATCTTGCTGGGTTTTCCTCCATTCAGAAACCTCCAGAGTCATGGGTTAAGCATATCCCCTTTACTATCCAGTGCATGTGGAGAAGAGCCAGATTTTCAGATTTTCTGAAATCTAAAATTTTAAGTTTAGGGCTATATTTTAGGTGAAAATATTCTAGGGTAAAAATTTCACTTTTTCTAAAGCGGTGTTTTCATAAAAGGGCTCAAATAAGACTGTTTATAGACTTGTTTAACCCCACAGTGTCAGCAGGCTTCACTTTTGGTCTTTAATATGCTAGCATGCATTGTGCATTGCCGAGAAGAGGGATATTTCCTGGCTTGACTAGGTCCCAAACTGGGACTGTGGGACCCATTTTTCTTAGCATGCCCCCCGGACTGTTTACAGATCAGTTAGCTACTAAGAATGGTCATCTGGTTTGTACTTGTTGCCTGTTTCCAAATAAGTTTGAAAGTGGCTTATTGACATTGCTTATTTTGACTGTATCTTAATCTAATTTGATTATATTTTCCTCTAATATTTTAGGAATTAGCTTCCCAAAAATCCCTGCCTATGAATTATTACACAGTATTCTACCATGTTCAAGAACAGCTACCCAGAGATTGTTTTCTGGTGAGTGAAGGAGCAAATACTATGGATATTGGACGCACTGTGCTTCAGAATTACCTTCCTCGCCACAGGTAGGCTTCCCAAAAAGGAATTATAATGTGTTAAATTTGAACTTCAAGAAGCAGATAAATAAAAGCTCTGAGAATTATACATGTCTAATATATAAGGACATATTTCCAAAAAGTATTCTTAAGTGAGGTTTTGTAGTGTCTTTACGTGTGGCGTGTCTTGAGATCACGTGATAATTTGTTTACTCAGTGTTCTAAGGATAGATTTACAGTCCACCAAGCATTCAAGAGTGATTTTTCCCATTCATTCTGCTTGTTCTTCACAAATTAGTTTCTTACAATATAAAAACTTTATTATTAAAGAGAATTTTTTATTGTTCTTTATTTTTCCACAAGCCATGTGAATATGACTAGATTTCTGCCAACCTTACCATCTGTGACATGCCCCAAAGGGTTTCATTTTAGCTTTGTTCCCCAACAGGCTTGATGCTGGTACTTTTGGAACAATGGGAGTTGGTTTGGGATTTGCCATTGCAGCTGCTGTAGTTGCTAAAGATAGAAACCCAGGGCAGCGGGTCATTTGCGTGGAAGGAGACAGTGCATTTGGGTTCTCTGGCATGGAAGTGGAAACCATCTGCAGGTAAAACACCATTCTGAATCAGGGTATTTCTTTCTCTAAAACATGAAAAATTATACCTAAGACCCACTTGCCTAACAAACACATACCAAGCATTCACCATGTGCCAGGTGCCCTGTGCACAGCACTGTGCTATGTCCTGAGAACACTAGTATAATTTACCCTGCGGTCTTTCTCATCCAGGACCTCTTTACCATGAACCAGAAACCTGAAAAACAGGAGTAGTTTTGAGGTTACTGAAAAAAAGTCCTACTCTGAGAAAAGCTTGTTTTCTGCAGGGAAATAGCAGAGCTTGGTGGTTAAGAGCACAGCCCCTGGGTCAGATGCCCGGTTTTAAATCCTGGCTTGACCATGTCAGACCCAGGTGATTTGGGTTAAGTTTCTTAGCTAAGTTTCAGTCTCCTCTAAAGTAGGGATAAGGGGAGTTCCGCAGCGGAAGCGAGTCTCACTAGGAACCATGAGGTCGTGGATCTGATCCCCGGCCTCGCTCAGTGGGTTAAGGATCCCACATTGCCGTGAGCTGTGGTGTAGGTCACAGTTGTGGCTCAGATCTGATGTAGTGGTGGCTGTGGTTTAGGCCAGCGGTGATAGCACCAACTTAACCCCCAGCCTGGGAAACTCCATATGCTGCAAGTGTGGCCCTAGAAAGAAAAAATAAAAAAAATAAATAAAGTAGGGATAAGAATATGTACTAGTTCCTAACTTAGAGAACAGTTGTGAGGAGCACATAAGGTAATCTAGGTGATTCTGAGGGAATTAAATATAGAAGGTGTCATTACTGGAACTTCGTTGTGGCTCAGTGGTAACAAACCCGACTAGTAGGCATGAGAATGTGGTTTGATCCCTTGCTTTTCTCAGTGTGTTAAAGATCTAGCATTGTGGGAGTTCCAGTCGTGGCTCAGTGGTTAACGAATCTGACTAGGAACCATGACGTTGCGGGTTCGATACCTGACCTTGCTCAGTGGGTTAAGGATCCGGTGTTGCTGTGAGCTGTGGTGTAGGTTGCAGACGCGGCTCGGATCCCGCGTTGCTGTGGCTGTGGTGAAGGCTGGCAGCTATAGCTCCTGTTAGACCCCTAAGCCTGGGAACCTCCATATGCCGCAGGTGCGGCCCTAGATAAGGCAAAAAGACCAAAAAAAAATCTAGCATTGCCGTTTGCTGTGGTGTAAGTTGCAGACTTGGCTTGGATCCTGTGTTGCTGTGGCTGTGGTGTAGGCCGGCAGTTGCAGCTCTAATTTGACCCCTAGCCTGAGAACTTCCATATGCCACAGATGCAGCCCTAAAAAGATTAAAAAAAAAAAAAAAGAATAAGTTTTATTACTAATATGCAGATATGTGAAAACCAGGGTTCAAAAAAGCTCAGTGGTTTACCCAAGGTCCACAGCTGCATGGTGGTGGGACCAGGTCTGCTAACCACTGATCTTTTATTCTTTGTACTTCTCCACGATATTTCTGCTGATAATTTTTTTTTCTTTTTATGGCTGCACCTGTGTCATATGGAAGTTCCCAGGCTGGGGGTCGATTGAGAGCTGCAGCTTCAGGCCTGCACCACAGCCATGGCAACACCGGATTCCAGCTGCATCTTTGGCCTATGCTGCAGCTTGCAGCAATGTCAGATCCTTAACCCACCAAGCAAGGCCTCTGTTTAGAATTCGTTAGTCTTTATTTGGATAGTGAATGCTTAATTTTTAGTTTTACCTGAATATTACTAAAACGCTTATGGAAAAGCGTTTTTAAGTTAAAATTTCAGTCCACTGACAGGAAATTGATTTAGAACGAAATATGATTCCCTTTATATTTTGCTCTCAATTTTAGGTATAACTTGCCAATTGTACTTTTGGTGGTGAATAATAATGGAATTTATCAAGGACTTGATGCAGATACTTGGAAGGAAGTGTTAAAATCTGGAGATGCTACTACAGTGTAAGTAGTCCAGAACAGTGCGTTTGCTTTTTCTTACCTGTTTTAACATCTATTTAAAAGTCTGCTCTACGGAGTGTTCCCCATCGTGTTAATTATTGCTTATTTTCATGTCAGCCTCCCTAAAGTGCAGGAACCCTGTCTGCATGGTTCCTTTTTGCACAGCCATCCTTGATCAGCACTTCAAAAAATAGTTTAGGAGTTCCCATCATGGCTCAGTGGTTAACAAACCCAGCTAGTATCCATGAGGACACAGGTTCAATCCCTGCTCTTGCTTAGTGGGTTAAGGATCTGGTGTTCCTGTGTGCTATGGTATAGTTTGCAGATGTGGCTTGGATATGGCATTGCTGTGGCTGTGGCGTAGGCTGGCAGCTCCAGCTCCAATTGGACCCCTAGCCTGGGGACCTCCATATGCCACGGATGCGGACCTAAAAAGACAAAAGACAAAAAAAAATAGTTTATAATCAGGGAGCTACTGAAGACTCAGGTGAATGAGTTTGATGTCTAAGCCTTATTAATGAAAGGGCTTATTGCAAAATGCTTCCAGTCCTGCAGTTCTTACTATACCATGTAGGTAGGAATATGGATATTTACCTATTATTTATGATACAGAAATCTTCCTTCCTTTTACCACTTAACAAAATCTTGATCATCTATTGACAGAGCCAAATTGAGACAATATTGTAGCTGCCTGTGGGTGTGAGAGATGTGAATCTGAGCTAGCCACTAGGTAACAGAGTGTAGGGTATGTTTGCTTATGCTTTGCTGATTTCATTTCTTTTGTTGTTATTTGCAGTTTGATAGTAACCATTTCTTTTTTCCTTTTTTTTTTTTGATAATAATTGGCATTGGAGCCTGCTCTGCTCTAGTAGCCACTAGCCACATGTGGCTATTTAAGTTAAACTAAAAATGGACTTCCTCTTTTTAACTAGTTATATTTCAAGTGCTCACCACAACAGGTCACTAGTGGCTACAATATTGGCAGGACATGTAAAAATTTCAATCATCACAGAAAGTTCTGCTGGACCTTGCTATGTAAACAATACAAAATATATAGAAAGTTTAATGTACTGGCATCTCAGTTTACCTAAAAGTATGCCTTTCATTTCAGCTGAAATTTTTCTACAAATTATATCAGAGAATGACCATTTTTCTGTTGACTTTTGACCTTATTTTCAGGGCCCCTCCCGTTTGTCTTTTGCCACACTCACATTACGAGCATGTCATTACTGCATTTGGAGGCAAAGGGTATTTTGTACAAACACCGGAAGAACTCCAGAAATCCTTGAGGCAGAGTCTGGAAGACCTGACTAAACCCTCTCTTATCAACATCATGATTGAGCCACAAGCCATGCGAAAGGCCCAGGTAAAAGCGATTGTTAAGCAGAAAACAGAAATGCATCTTCCCTCTCAACCCCAAAAGTATCTGCCAAGTAGAATACCTTGTTTACAGAGTTCTCGCTAAACCGTTTCTGAGCTTAGCGCTTTCATTTGTTTGGTCAATGAATATTTGTTGAGATGTGTATTAGGTGTGCCATGTGCGAAGAATGGCATGGTGAGCTAAACCAAGTGCAGCCCTTACCCCATGGAGTTTACTGTCCAGTAGGAGAGGAATACAGTCTAGTCACCTCTCAACCCAGTAATGAATGAACATAAAACAAAAGAATTCAAGAGGATGTGGAGAGAAGGGAACCTTCCTGCACTGTTGGTGGGAATGTAAATTGGTACAACCACTATGGAGGTTCCTCAGAAAACTGAATATAGAACTATGGTATGACCCAGCAGTCATACTCCTGGGCATTTATACTGGACAGAACTACAATCCAGAAAGATACACACACCCCTATGTTCATAGCAGCACTGTTCACAATAGCCAAGACATGGAAACAGCCTAAAAGTCCTTTGACAGAAGAATGGATTAAGATGTCATATAAGAGTTCCCGTTGTGACTCACCAGCTTAAAAACCCATTTGGTATCCATGAGGGTACAGGTTTGATCCCTGGCCTTGCTCAGTGGGTTAAGGATTTGGCATTGCTGCAAACTGCAGCATAGGTTGCAGATGCAGCTTAGATCTGGTGTTTCTGTGGCTGTGGTTTAGCATGGCAGCTGCAGCTCCAATTTGACCCCTAGCCTGGGAACTTCCATATGCTATAGATATGGCCCTAAAAGACAAAAAAAAACAAAAGAGGATGTAACACATATATACAGTACTACCCAGCCATAAAAAAGAATGAAATAATGCCATTTACAGCAACATGGATGGAACTAGAGATTTTTGTACTAAGTGAAGTAAATCAGAAAGATAAAGACAAAAACTGTATGATATCATTTATATGTGGAATCTAAAATATGACATAAATGAACTTATCTATGAAACAGAAACACACTCATAGACATAGAAAACAGACTTGTGGGGAGTTCCTGTCATGGCTCAGCGGTAACAAACCCAACTAATATCCATGAGGACGCAAGTTCAATCCCTGGACTCGCTCAGTGGGTTAAGGATCTGACATTGACATGAGCTGCAGAGTGGGTTGTAGACACGGCTCGGATCCTGCATTGCTATGGCTGTGGTGTAGGCCAGCAGCTACAGTTCTGATTCAACCTCTAGCCTGGGAACTTCCATATGCCACGGGTGCGGCCCTAAAAAGACAAAAGTAAAAAAGAAAACATACTTGTGCTTGTCAGGGGGACATGGGAGGGATGGATTTGGAGTTTGGGATCAGCAGATGCAAATTATCATATATATGGAATGGATAAGCAGCAGGGTCCTACTGTGTAGCACACAGAACCTATTCAGCATTCTGTGATAAATCATAGTGAAAAAGAATATGACAAAGTGAATATATAGGTATATATACTTTTAACTGAATCACTTTGCTGTACAGCAGAAGTTAACACAAGCTTGGAGGTCAACTGTACTTTAATAAGTTAAAAAATACCAAAGGAATCCAATTAGAGGTCAATCTCAAAAGAAGTGATGCTTAAACTGAGAGCTGAAGGTTAAGTAGGAACAAACTCAACAAGGAAGTGAAGGAAGAGATGTGCAAAGGCTCTGTGGCAGGAGGAAGCACAGCAAGTCCAAGGAATTGAAAGAATGCCAGAGGGGCTGGAAGACAGTAGAAGCACAGTTGGATGTTATAATAGGCTGATTTGTGAATTACATTCAGAGTTTTTTTGGCCTCTAAAGCAAAACTACAGTGTAGATTATAACGAATTCTTAACAGAGGCCTTGCTTGGTGGGTTAAGGATCTGACATTGCTGCAAGCTGCAGCGTAGGCAATTACAGTATGTTCCTGTCCCATCCCAGATTAAGTTGCTTTTCATACTTAACTTTGTACTCAGATCCTGGTCCAGCTACTTGCTTTCTCTTATCTACCTGTCCTCCATGTTTATATCTTGCATATCAGCTGCTGTTTTCAGTGCAATAATTTTTTTAAATAGTTTCTATCTTGGTATACACATATCTGCTATTGGTTTTTCTTTTTTCTTTTTTTAGCAAGGCAGTAGAGAAACTGCAAATGACACCTGGACAATCAGTGAAATGTAAATTAACTAATTTAGAAATTATTAAAAATAGAATTATACTGAAATTCTTTTTCTGTAAAAACAGATATGAAGGATCTTGGTGAAAGGAATAGAGATATTACAAAAAACAGCCAGGAAACAACCAAATGGCAATAAGTATATACCTATCAATAATTACTTTAAATATTAATGGATTAATTTCAAAAAAAAATCAAAATGGCTGAAAATGAAAAAAATACAACTCTATATATTGCCTATAACGGACTCACTTCAGCTGTAAAGATACACACAGATTGAAATGAAGGGATGGGTAAAGATAATCCAAGCAAATGGAAACCAAAAGAAATCTGAATTAGGTATATCATACAAAATATACTTTAAAAGCAAAGTCTGGGGTAGCAGGAGCATAGAGCAGACCCCAGAGAGCCCTGAGCAGCCCCCCTGTCATCTCTAGCCTAGTTACCATCACACCCCCAGAAGATCTGCAGCTGCTGCAGCCAGCCCCAGTCACCATCACTGCAACCATGAGCAGTGAGGCCAAGACCCAGCACCCACCCTCAGCACTGCTAACACCAAGCCCAGCACAGCAGGCAGAGGTGCAGGGAGTGGCAGTGCAGCCCAGGTAACCTCACATCAGTGTCCCTGCCAGTGGGGACAAGGAAGTCATCTCAGTGAAGGTTTTGGGAATAGTAAAATGGTTCAGTGTAGGAAAATGGATATGCTTTCATCAACAGGAATGACACTAAGGAAGATGTATTTATACACCAGACTGCCATAAAGAAGAATAACACCAGGAAGTAGTGCAGGAGATAGAGAAACTGTGGAGTTTGATGTTGTTGAAGGAGAAAAGGGTGTGGGGGCAGCACACATTATAGGCCCTAGTGGAGTTCCAGTGCAAGGCAGTAAATGTGCAGCTGACCAAAACATCTGCCTTAAATGACATGTTAGAACAGATGAATTTTATTTTTCATTTTATTTTTTTTGTCTTTTTGCCTTTTCTAGGCCTGCACCTGCGGCATATGGAGGTTCCCAAACTAGGGGTCTAGCAGGAGCTGTAGCTGCTGGCCGATGCCACAGCCACGGCAACGTGGGATCTGAGCTGCATCTGCAAGCTACACCACAGCTCATGGCAATGCCGTATCCTTAACCCACTGAGCAAGGTCAGGTATCGAACCTGCAACCTCATGGTTCCTAGTCAGATTCATTAACCACTGAGCCACGATGGGAACTCCCAGATGAACTTTACATATCCATCTATCTACCTATAAAATATTCTGTCCAAAAGCAGCAGAATATACATTCTTCTCAAGTGCACATGGAACATTCTCCAAGGTAGATCATATGTTAGGTTGCAAAACAAGGTTTTGTAAATTTAATAAGATTAAAATCATACCAAGCATCTTTTTCTGACCACAGTGGTTTGAAACTGGAAATCAATTACAAGAAGAACTCTAGAAAATTCACAAACATGTGGAGATAACATGCTGCTTAACAAAGGAGTCAAAGAAATCAAAAAAATTTTTAAATGTCTTGGAGACAAATAAAAATGGAAGTATGTCAATAGCAAGATTTATGGGATGCAGCAAAAGCAGTTCTAAAGAGGAAGTTCATAACAATAAATGCTCAAGAAAAATATCAAATAATCACTTTATACCTGAAGGAACTAGAAAAAACAAAATTAATAAAAGGAAGGAAATAAAGATCAGAGCACAAATACCTGAAATAGAGCTTAAAAAGACAGTAGAAAAGACCAGTGGAACTAAGAGCTTGTTCTTTGAAAAGATAAAATCAACAAAGCTTTAGCCTGACTCACCAAAAAGAAAAGAGAGAGGACTGAAATAAATAGAATCAGAAATGAAAGATGAACCAGTACAACTAGTACCGTGGAAATACAAAAGGCATAGAGACTGCTATGAACAATTATAAACCAATAAATTTGACAATATAGAATAAATTTCTAGAAACATATAACCTACTCAGACTGACTAATGGGAAAATAGAAGATATGAACAGACTGATGACTAGTAAGGAGATTGAATTAATAATCAAAAACATTTCAGGAGCAGATGGCTTCATTGGTGAATTCTACCAAACATTCAAAGAAGAATTAATACCAATTCTTAAAAAAAATAAAGGAGGAAGGAACCCTTTCAAACTCATTTTACAAGGCCAGCAATCATGATAAGACCAGACAGGGATACCACAAGAAAAGAAAATTACAGGCCAATATCCCTGATGAACATAGATGTAAAAATCCTTAATAAAATATCAGCAAACCAAATTCAACAGTACAATAAAAGGATCATATACCATGATCAAGTGGGATTTATTCCAGGGATGCATGGATGGTTCAATATCTGCAATCAATATGATAGGCTGCATTAATAAAATTAAGGATAACAATTTTCTTTTTCAATAGATGCAGAAGAAAGCATTTGACAAAATGCAACACCTATTTATGATAAAAACTCTCAACAGAGTGGTTATAGAGGGAACATACCTCAACATAATCAAGGTCATGTATCACTGGCCCACAGTTAAGATCATATTCAACACTGAAAAGCTGAAAGTTACCTCTAAGATCAGAAACAAGACAAGTACGTTCACTCTCACTACTTTTATTCAACATAGTATAGGAGGTCCTAACCTGGGCCATCACACAAGAAAAAGAATTGAAAGGCATCCAAATTGGAAGCAAAGAAGAGAAAGTGTCACTATTTGCAGATTGTATGACATTATATACAGAAAGGCCCCATAATTCCACCAAAAAACTCTTAGAATAAATAAATTCAGTAAAGTTGTAGAATTCAAAATTAACAGCTAGAATTCTGTTGTGTTTCTTTTTTTTTTTTGGTTTCTTTTTTTTTATTAGTCAGTGAATTTTATTACATTTATAGGTGTACAACGATCATCAGAACCCGGTTTTATAGCATTTCCATCCCAAACCCCCAGTGCATCCCCCCAACCCCCAGTCTGTCTCATTTGGAAACCGTAAGTTTTTCAAAGTCTGTGAGTCAGTATCTGTTCTGCAAAGAAGTTCATTGTCCTTTTTTTAGATTCCACGTGTAAGTGGTAGCATTTGATGTTGGTGTCTCATTGTCTGACTGGTTTCACTTCACATGATAGCTTCTATGTCCATTCATGTTGCTATAAATGCTGTTATTTCGTTCCTTTTAATGACTGGGTAATATTCCATTGTGTGTATGTACCACATCTTCCCTATCTATTCCTCTGTCGATGGGCATTTAGGTTGTTTCCATGACCTGGCTATTGCATAGAGTGCTGCAATGAACATTGGAGTAAATGTGTCTTTTCAAGTCATGATTTTCTGTGGATAGATGCCCAGGAGTAGGATTGCTGGATCAAATGGTAATTCAATTTTTAGTTTTCTGAGAAATCTCCATACTATTTTCCACAGTGGATGCACCAGTTTACATTCCCACCAACAGTGTAATAGGGTCCCTTTTTCTCCACACCCTCTCTAGCACTTATTGTTTGTAGATTTTTTGATGATGGCCATTCTGGCCGGTGTAAGGTGGTACCTCATAGTGGTTTTGATTTGCATTTCTCTAATGAGGAGCGATGTTGAACATCTTTTCCTATGTTTTTTTGGCCATCTGTATGTCTTCTTTGGAGAATTGTCTGTTTAGATCTTCTGCCCATTTTTGATGGGGTTGTTTGTTGCTTTGGTATTGAGCTGTAAGAGGTGTTTATAAATTTTGGAGATTAATCCCTTGTCAGTTGATTCATTTGCAAATATTTTCTCCCATTCTGTGGGTTGTCTTTTTGTTTTGTTTTGTTTTGTTTTGTTTAGGGTTTCCTTTGCTGTGCAGAAACTTTTAAGTTTAATTAAGTCCCATTTGTTTATTTTTGTTTTTATTGCCATTTCTCAGGTAAGTGGATCTGAGAAGATATTGCTGTGGTTTATGTTGGAGAGTGATCTCTGTTTTCCTCTCAGAGTTTTATAGTATCTGGTCTTCTATCTAGGTCTTTAATCCATTTTGAGTTTATTTTTGTGCATGGTGTTAGGAAGTGTTCTAATTTCATTTTTTTTTTTACATGTGGCTGTCCAGTTTTCTCGGCACCACTTATTGAAGGGGCTGTCTTTTCTCCATTGCATATTCTTGCCTCCTTTATAATAGATTAGTTGACTATAGGTGTGTGGTTTTAAGTCTGGGCTTTCTGTCCTGTTCCACTGATCTATATTTCTGTCTTTGTGCCAGTACCATACGGTTTTGATGACTGTACCTTTGTAGTAGAGTCTGAAGTCAGGGATCCTGATTCCTCCAGCTCCATTTTTTTTCCTCAGGTTGTCTTTGGGTATTCTGTTTTTTTGTGTTTCCAAACTTTAAAATATTTTGTTCTAGTTCTGTGAAAAATGCCATTGGTAATTTGATAGGGGATGCATTGAATTTATAAATTGCCTTTGGTAGTATAGTCTTTTTGATAATATTGACTCTTCTAAAGAGCATGGTATGTCTTTCCATCTGTTTGTGTCATCTTTGATTTCTTTCGTCAGTGTTTTATAGTTTTCAGAGTACAGTTCTTTTGTCTCTGTAGGTAGGTTTTTTCCTAAGTATTTGATTCTTTTTGATGCAGTGGTAAATGGGATTGTTTCCCTAATTTCTCTTTCTGATCTTTCATTGTTAGTATATAGAAATGCAGTCAATTTCTGTGTATTAATTTTGTATCCTGTGACTTTACCAAATTCATTGATGAGCTCTAACAGTTTTCTGGTACCATCTTTAGGATTTTTCTGGTATGTCATCTGCAAACAGTGATAATTTTACTTCTTCCTTTCCAATTTTGATTCCCTTTATTTATTTTTCTTCTCTGATTGCCATAGCTAGGACTTCCAAAACTATGTTGAATTGTAGTGGCGGACATCCTTATCTTGTGCCTGATCTTAGCAGGAATTCTTTCAGCTTTTCACCATTGAGAGTGATGTTAGCTCTGGGTTTGTCGTATATGGCCATTGTTATGTTGAGGTAAGTTCCCCCAAGCCCACTTTCTGAAGGGTTTTTATCAGAAATGGGTGTTGGAGAATTCTGTTGTGTTTCTATACAGCAACATCAAACTATCAGGAAATTAAGAAAACAATCTCATTTACAATTGCATCAAAAGGAATAAAATATCTTGGAATAAATTTAACCAAGGAGATGAAAGATCTGTATACTGAAAACTATAAAACAGAAAAATTGAAGTGGGCACAAAGAAATGGAAAGATATTCTGTGTCGTGGATTAAAAGAATTCATATTGTTAATATGTCCATACGACCTGAAGCAATCTACAGATTCAGTGCAATCTCTATCAGAATTTTAATGGCATTTTCACAGAAATGGAACAAACAATGCTGACATTTGTTTGGAACCATGAAAACCTCAAATAGCCAAACCAATCTGGAGAAAGAACAAAGCTAGTGGCATTAAATTACCTGATTTCAAAATATATTACAAAGCTTTAGTAATCAGTACAGTGTGGTACTGGTGTTAAAACAGAAACCTGTGTAGATCAATGGAACATAGTAGAGAACCAAGAAATAAACCAGTGCATGTATGGTCAATTAACCTACTGCAAAGGTGGAAAGAGCATACAGTGGGAAAAGGACAGTCTCTTCAGTAAATGGTGTTGCCAGAACTAGGTGCCACATGCAAAAGAATGAAACTGAACCACAGTGTCACACCATACACAAAGATTAACTCGAAGTGGATTAAAGACTTGAATATAAGACCTGAAACCGTAAAATTCCTAGAGAAAAACCGACAGCAAGCTCCTTTACATTGGTCATGGAGGTAATTTTTTGTATCTGACACCAAAAGCAAAGATAAACAAATGGAACTACATCAAACTAAAAAGCTTCTGCACAGCGAAGGAAATCCTTAATGAAACAGAAAAGGGAACCTATTGAGTTGGAGAAATATTTGTAAATCATATGATGTGATAGTAGGTTAATATCCAAAAAATAGAACTCATTCAGTCAGTAGCAAAAAACAGTCCAATTGAAAAATGGGCAGAAAATATGAATAGACATTTTTCTAAAGAAGACGTATAGATGACCATGAAAAGATACTTAACATCATCAAGGAAATGCAAATTAAAACCACAATGGGTTATCACCACATACATGTTAGAATGACTGTTATCAAAAAGACAAGAAATAAATGATGGCAAGTATGTGGAGAAAAAGGAATCCTTGTGCCCTGTTGGTGGCGATATAAATTGGCGTAGCCATTATGGAAAACAGTGTAGAGGTTCCTCAAAGACTTAAATGCAGGACTATCATTTGATCCAGTAATTTCACTTCTGGGTATTTATTTGAAGCAAATGAAAACACTAAAAGACACATCCACTTCCGTGTTCATTGCAGCATTATTTACAGTGGTCAAGATATGAAGCAACCCATGATGGATGACTGGCCACAATGGATTATTATTCAGCTATAAAAAAGAATGAAATTTTAGCATTGCAACAACATGGCAGTAAGGCCTCATTGGGCCTTGAGGGCATTATGCTAAGTGACTTAAGTCAGAGAAAGACAAGGATTGTATAATCTCACTATGGAATCTAAGACAAACAAAAAAGCTAAGGTCATAGATGCAGAGATAGGTGGTTTCCAGAGGTGGGGGGTGATTAAAATGAGAGACACAGGTCAAAAGGTACAAACTTTCAGTTAAATGATAAGTCATCAGAAGTGTAACACATAGCATGGTGACTGTAGTTAATAATACTTTGTTCCATATTTAAGTGTTGCTAAGAGAATAGGTATTAAGTGTTCTCATCAGAGTTCCCATCATGGCTGAGTGAAAATGAATCCTAGGAACCATGAGGTTGCAGGTTTGATCCCTGGCCTCTTTCAGTGGGTTAAGGATCCGGCATTGCCATGAGCTGTGGTGTAGACCACAGCCACGGCTTGGAACTGGTGTAACTGTGGCTGTGGTTTAGGCTGGCAGCTGCAGCTCCAATTTGACCCCTAGCCTGGGAACCTCCATATGCCGCAAATGCAGCCCTAAAAAGCCAAAAAAAAAAAAAAAAGTTATCACAAAATTTTTTGTGGCTATATATGGTGATAGATGTTAACTAGATTTATTGTAGTGGTCATTTCTCAATGTATACAAAATTGAATCATTATATTGTACACCTGAAATGAATATAGTGTTATGTTGTCAATTATACTTCAATTAAAAGAGAGAGGCGGAGTTCCTGTCGTGGCTTAGTGCCTGACGAATCCGACTAGGAACCATGAGGTTGCAGGTTCGATCCTTGGCCTTGCTCACTGGGTTAAGGATCCGGCGTTGCCGTGAGCTGTGGTATAGGTTGCAGACGCGGCTTGGATCCCACGTTGCTGTGGCTGTGGCATAGGCCGGTGGCCAGAGCTCCTATTAGACCCCTAGCCTGGGAACCTCCATATGCCACGGGTGCGGCCCTAGATAAGGCAAAAAAAAAAAAGAGAGAGAGGCACTTTGGCATAGCCTTTCATAGACTCTTCTCTAGCAGGGAGAAGAGATACATAAGAAGCTAAGAAGCATGGTGAGAGGGATAGTGAGCATGGAAAGAGTAGGCCAGTAGGTGATGGCGTAGGTGGCATCTGCAGGAATTTATGTGGAGCAAGCAGACAGACTGTTTTAAGTAGGATTCGCAACTTTTAGAATCTGCTCTGTACCTTTGTAGGTTTATTGATTACCTTAAAAAAATCTAAAAAATGTTGAAATGATTTCTGCTAGCTAGTTAGGTTTTAAAATCTCATGTCATTTTACCCATAGCTGAGAATGTACTTTGCAGTGACTGGGATACACTCCTCCTGGCATCAGGGCATCAGAGTACTAGAAAAACTAAAGCCGTAAGAGGCTTGGTAAACACATTCAGTACACAAACAGAATAGACAATCTTAAGATGTGTGGTAGTCACAGAGGGCTCTAAGGAATTGTCCCTTCTTTGCAAATGCATTCATCTTTCTAAAGGATCTGCTTCTAATGGTCTGTTCTCTGAGTTTTTATGAATTTGTAGGGTGTTGCTGGAAAAATGCAAGTTCTTATTTCCTCTTTTGTAATTCTGTGAGGATTATCCATATGTTTTTTGCATCAACCACTTCAACATTATCCTTATTCCAGTAGAATTCCACACATATTGTAATTTCGAAGTTATTGATTTTCATTGGTTGTCCATTGCCATTGTTATTTTTAAAAAATTGAAGTATAGTTGATTTGCAGTATGTTAGTTTTGGACATACAATATATGATTCAATATTTTTATAGATTATACTCCATTTAAAGTTATAAAAATATTGCCTATATTCCCTGTGCTGTACATTATATCCTCGTAGCTTATTTCTTTTATACACAATAATTTGTGTCTCTTACTCTCATACCCCTCTCTTGTTCCTCCTCCTGTCCCTCTCTCTACTGGTAACCACTAGTTTGTTCTCTATATGAGTAAATCTGAAAACATACATACCCCAGCATTCATAGAAGCATAATTTACAATAGCCAAGATATGAAAGCAACCTAAGTGTTCATCAGCAGATGAATGGAAAAAGAAGATTTGGTGCATTTATATAATGGAATGCTACTCAGCAATAAGAAAAAAATGAAATTCTGCCACCTGCAACAATGTGGATGACCTAGAGGATATGATGCTTAGTGAAGTCAGACAGGAAAAGGAAAACACCGTGTATTATCATTTATATGTGGAATCTAAAAAATAAAATGAATGAGTATAACAAAAGAGAAATAGACTTACATATAGAGAAAAAGCTAATGGTTACTGTTTGTCGTTGATTTGTGGTATAGCTGGCTACTTTCTGCTGTAATTCAGTGTGGAGTTAATCTCTGAAGTTGCTTGTGTCCAGGCCCCATGGGTAGGATGGTTTTAGTCCTAGACGAGGCTTCCATGCACTACTCTTTCTACCCAAGTTCTTAGACGTGGAAGCTCGGCCCTCTTTAGGCCTCCCTCCTCTCCCCTCTTCTTTTGCATGTGCGTCTGTTTTTTTTCAAACTCTCTTGGGTTTTTCGGTGCCCTGGTTCCTATTAATAGGAGAAGATCCAGAAAATGATTTTAGGTGGTTTTGCAGGACAAGACAGCAGGGTTCACTAATGGGTTTTTAGCTCTTTCTGGGAGAAGCTAGACCAAAGACAAACTTCATTTACCACCACTGTGGCTAATGTGATTATAGTGGAAACACAATATAGTTTGGGACAGTTATTTCTTTTGACTGACTATTTGTTGTCTTGTCTTTTTCCAGGATTTTCACTGGCTGACCAGCTCTAAAATATGAATAAAGACACCAGTAAGTGACTTGAAGAATTTTCTCTTTCCTGTAAGATGCAATTTTATTTTCCATAGCAGAATTACTATAATGTTGTGCAAAGAAAAATAAAATTTTACAATTTAAATTTACACAATTTTATAGTGTAGGAATTGATTAAAAACATAGAAAGTTACCAGTATTGTACCACAGAAATCATCGTATACACATGAAAGATGAGGTTTATTAAATGGCATAGTAATCACCTAACTGCTGAGTTACACATCAGTATTTTTTAAGTCAATCCATTGTTAAAGTCACATATCTTTTAAAAGCATCTTCCGAAGAAAGAGCTTCAAGGGCTGTGTACTGTGGACAATGCTGGATCCTTAACCCACGTTCATTAAGTTGGAGCACCTGGACTGTTTCTTCTTCATGGTTTATCCCCTGACTGTTTAATTCCTGGTATTGAATGGGGCTTGTTCTACACTTATGCATTGGCTTTTCATTTTGTTTAGTTTTTCTGGGAAGAACTTATCAACCCAGAGGGGAAGTCATATCACCCCCAAACTGATAATTTCAGGGTTTATTTGAATTAGTAGCCTAGTTTGTATGTACCATGTTGAGATAAACAGAATCAACAGCCTTAATTAAATAAGAAACTCTTAGAAAAAAATGCACTAGTTGAAAAATGGGCAAAGGGCATGAAAACAGAAAAATGCAAGTGATCAATAAAAGTATGAGTATGAATACATATGAGTAAGTTAAACTGAAAAACTTTTTTTTACGCTGGCCACTTGGCAAAGCAGTGCCACAGCCACAGCAACACAGGATCCGAGCCATGTCTGTGACCTATACCGCATCTCGCGGCAATGCTGGATCCTTTAACTCACTGAATGAGGCCAGGCATCAAACCTGCATCCTCACAGGTACTAGACCGGTTCATTGCCGCTGAGCCACAACAGAAACTCCAGCAGAGCAGTTTTTTAATTATAATTTTCAGTCTAAGGTAAGGATGAAGTGAAGTTGGGACTGATACGCTGTGGCAGAAGATAAAATTGCTACGACGTTCAGTAGAGTGATCTAGCAGTGCTTGTAGTTGCAATCATAAAATGTTCACAGCCACATAGCTTTTGACCCGGTAGGCCACAACGGCATGCGGAAGTTCACAGGCCAGGGATCAAACCTGTATCACAGCAGTGACCCGAGCCACAGCAGTGACAATGCTGGATCCTTAACCCACTGAGCCACCAGGGAACTCCAATAAAATCTATAGACACATGACTTTGAGAAACACCACATATCATCAGCAGTGCTTAGATAATCCCAAAGCAAATTAGCTTTTTCTTCTTTTTTTTTAACCAGTGAGCCCAGTTTGAGAATGTAAAGAAAACATAAAATATTTGTTCAAATATTTATATATAAGGCCATTCAGCATAGTTTTATTTAGAAACAATGGCAGTGTTTAATAAGACATCAGTTATGTAAATTATGACCTGTCAATATCATAAAATAAAAATTGTGTTAATATTAACGGAGAAATAATTACAGTATGATATTATATGAAAGAGACAAGCTACAAAAATGTATGGGTTCAGGTCATCTTTACTCTTACATAGATACATACATAGAGAAAAAAAGATAGATACAAAATAAACCAAAATTTTAATGTAACCTGGTGATGGGATTATAAAGTAATTTTTATCTCATTTTTTCCTTTTAGAAAATTTTAAAATAAAGATAATTAGATGGTTGTATTACCTGAAACAGACATTATTTTAAGAGACTATTAGAAATACAAAAGTATCATTTACTTTCAGGGTCATTCTTATTTATTATCTTCATTTTTTTTTCTTTTTTTTTTTTGGGTTTTTAGGGTGCACCCGCGGCATATGGAGGTTCCCAGGCTAGGGACTGAATTGGAGCTGCAGCCACCAATTTATGCCGCAGCCACAGCAACACCAGATCCAAGCCGTGTCTGTGACCTACTTCACAGCTCACAGCAACGCTGGATCCTTAACCCACTGAGCAAGGCCAGGGATTGAACCTGCAACCTTATGTTTCCTAGTTAGATTCGTTAACTGCTGCGCCACAACAGGAACTCCTATTATCTGCAATTTTATATGAATTTGAGTATAGGACTTTAAATCCAAGTTCTGCTAGTTTGTACCATACACTTCAGGCTTGTGTCCTTAGTTAAGGGCCTAAGTGACCTCCACAGAGTGACTGACTCTAGCTCTGAGGTGTGAACCCAGGAGATACTTGCAGGGAGCTGTAGCTTTACCCGCAGGCCACAGAAATCTGGCCCAAGCTGCAAGTCCTCTTGCGTAGTCCTGAAGGTACACACTTGAGAGGCTGGGCTGCGGAATAGCATCGGGAATATCCGAGGAGGGATGGGAGTGGGTGGTTCCCGTAACCTCCTCAGTGTCCTACTCTGCCCGTGGCGGCCACTTGCAATACAGTATTTTGCCGAAAGGTAGTGTGGAGGGGCTTGATGAATATTTGTGTGTCGAACTATATAAACCTGGATACTAGGTGTAATTTGGGGAAAAGACTCCTCCTCTAGTCATTTTGTCTCGAGAGAGAAAAAAAGGTTGGCAGGTTAATAGACTGCCCAGCAGGGGTCAGTCTGAACACATAAAGATCGGATTGGTCCAGGAGTGCTGACCACCTGTTTTTTAAATGGGATCTTGAGATTGGTCTCCTCATTGCAATCTTCCCTTAGAAGGATAAGATATCGGATAAGCCCCTGTAAAATGAATCTGTTGGTTGGTAGTCCAAGCTTACTCGGTAAAACATTTTGCACCCCTTAGTTTAATAAGGAGCATTCTTGTATGAGCCTAGTATGTTGAATACTCAAGTGCCTCATAAAAACTGAACTTTGAAAGATTATGGTTGTTTTCTTGATTTGGGAAAAGTAAGAATCCAGGCTCGGAAATGACTTCTCAGGTTAGTTTCTCTGCTAGTATTCTTTCCAAAACCTTTCATGTTTCATGGGCTATCTAGGGAGTTAAAAGTTATCCAAAGTTAAAAAAATTATCCATATGAGTGCCTGGCATGTAGAAGGCACTCAATAAATGCCATTGTGTTTTAGGAAATGGAAGTTTAGAGAAGATGAGAACACTGGCTGGAATTATGTCCTATTTAGCAGTGCAGTTTCACTTTTCAAGTAAGTGGGTGTCATTTCCTGGAAAACAGGTTGTGTGTTTTTACTTCCTTATTTGGCTGTATAGACTATTACCACTGGATAATAGTTGAATGAGAATTCATGATGGTTGGAAATAACTGTGGATATCTTCTATGGTTATTTCACATATGCACCTTTGAAGAAGCTCAGCTTTATTATATGATGAGTATATTTTAGGGGAAAAAAAACTCAGATCTGTTACAGAGAAATAATAGGATTTTGAACACTAAAGGAAAATGAAAATAACGTTGCATCCAAAAATGTTAGGTTTTTTTTTTTTTTACTATTTTTAATTGAATTATAAAGTAATATGTGCCTGCTGTATAGCACAGAGAACTCTACCCAATATTCTGTGATAATCTATGTGGGAAAAGAATCTGAAAGAGAACGGATGTGTGTACATGTACAACTGAATCACTTTGTTGAACAGCAGAAATTATAGCAGTATTGTAAATCAACTATACTTCAATAAAACTAAAATATGAAAATATAAACATGCTATATTATACTAATTTCAGGTGTGTAAATACTGGTGATTCAGTGTTTTTATACATTATAAAATGGTCACCATAATAAGACCATTTTTCACCAGAGTTGTTACAATATTATTGACTACTTTCCCTATCCGTACCTTATATAGTTGGAAATTTGTACTTCTTAATCCCTGTTCCCTATTTCATCTATCCTTCCACCTCTCTTCCTTCTGGCAGCCACCAGTTTGTTCTCTATCAGTCACTTCTGTTTGCTCATTTGTTTTGTTTTTTAGGTTCCACGTGTAAGTAAAATCACATGGTATTTGTTTTTCTCTGTTTGAGTTACTTTACCTCAAGACACCCTTCAGGTCTACCCACGTTGCTGCAAATGGCAAGATTTTGTTCTTTGTATGTCTGAGTAGTATTATATTGTATATATTTATACCACACCTTCTTTATCCAGTCATCTGTGGATTGACATAGAGGTTGTTCCGTATCTTGGCTATATAAATAACGCTGCAGTGAACGTAAGGGGTGCATATATCTTTTTTAATTAATGTTTTTATTTTCTTTGGGTAAATGCCTGCAAGTGGAATTGCTGGATTGTATTGTAATTCTATTTTTAGTTTTCTGAGGAACCTCCATACTATACTGTCTTCCATTGTGGCCGCACCAATTTCCTTGACTGGTTTTTTTGTTTATTTGTTTTGCTTTTTGGAAGGGCCGTGTGTGCGGCATATGGAAATTCCCGGGCTAGGAGTCGAATCGGAGCTACAGCTGCCGGCCTACACCACAGCCGCAGCAACGCTGGCTACTTAACCCACTGATCAAGGCCAGGGATCAAACCCACATCCTCATGGATACTAATCGGGTTTGTTACCACTGAACCACAACGGGAACTCCCTCCTTGTTTTTAAGACACTTCGCTAGGCAGTGGGGAGGCAGTGCACCTCAGTGAAGAAGTGGCACCTGACTAAAGTCAGTACAGACTGAGAGTGACCAGGATGGAATTTCTTATGAATGTATTAAGAAAGTTGGAAACCAGTTAAATTCCAAATGGGAATTATGACTGGGAGACCTTGTTAAAACTGACTCTGCTGACTGCTATGGAGAGTGAAACAGGTGAAGTTTGAGTCATCTGGTGTTATCTGGTTGCATTTGCTGCTGCTAATCTGAATAATGTCGATAAGGAAATTGAGGATCCTGTGAAATCCTCTCAAAGAGAAAGTGCAGATTAAAGTACATCTTGGAGTTAGATCTGACAGGCAGAGCTGCGTATACCTCTGGTTTTCACTGGATTATCTTGAATCTTCCCTCCCCTCCAGGGCCTTTCCTTCCAGGAACTAGACTGGTGAGCGAACCCATGGTAAATCCAGGTTGTGTGCTCACCCTGCCACTTAGGGAGCAGAGAAAAGGCACAGCCAGAAACCCTGGCTCTCCAGTTTCGAAGATTAAAGGGAACACTTTAAATTTCGACTCGGGCCTGGAACTATCCGGAGATCTCCCTCTCGAGGGTCACCGGAGCCAGCTCTGTGGAGCTCGAAGGTTCATCCCAGTGCTCGCTCCCTGCTCCCCGCATGTCACCGGAAATTGCCTCCTCAGCCCACCCCGGGCTTAGGATATCACCTTAGCCTGAGCTCTGCTGGGCCGTTTTCCGTTGCAGTGCTCTGCGTGACACCCCACCCCCACCCCCGTTTTTGCCGTGTGCTGTGCAATCAGCCATATCTTTCAAGTCCAGCTCCAGTGTCACCTCTTCCACGAAGCTGCCTCTCTCTTTGGTGCTCTTCAGCACTCTCTGGGTGTACCTCCTTCACCACTCAAGATATTCACGGTGAAATGAATTTCCACCTCCCTTCCCACCTCATTTGAGTGCCTGTGCACCCAGATGTCACCCACCCCTCTCCTTCCAGGCCCTGGGTCCTCTTGCTGGGTTTGGCAAGCTCCTCTGTGGGCTCCCCCTTGAAGAATCTACTCCCACACATCACGTAGCGATACAAACATCATGACATTTTCTTGAGGGGGTGGCAACCCAGGAAGGGTTTATATCACAAGAGCTGCAGCAGACAGCTCTAACAAAGGGGCAGGGTGGATAGGTGAGCTGCCCAGCCCAGCCTGGTGCCTGGGTTAGACAAGCCCCATTGTCCTCAGAGCTCTGTGGGGGTGGGGACACAAGGCCCTGACAGAACTGGGCCAAGTTTACACATTGGGGAAATGGAGGTCAAAAGTAGAATTACCGGAAATAAAGGCTGTGAACTGAAATTTACACCCACCACACTCCTAATTCCATTCTGTAATTTAGTGCCATTTCTGCCTCCTGCCCTCCTTTGCCTGCCACCCCAGCTGTCCCCTCTCCGCACCACCCTGCCTACATCATTCTTTTGCAGAGTTTTCATGGTTATCATCACTCGATTATTTTTCTACATTAACTTTAGTAGCAAAAAAAACCCCTGATATTCCATTGGAGTGCACTGTAAAATATAGTGCGCGAATAGAAAAACTGCGCGTTCAGCAGGGCCAACAGATCTGAAGACAATTGTCAAGAAAAGATATAGCTCCAATTCGACCCCTAGCCTGGGGACCTCCACATGCCTCGACTGTGGCCCTAGAAAAGGAAAAAAGACAAAAAAAAAAAAAAA
>PVHT021183699.1:3216959-3276058 GCA_004024745.2 Catagonus wagneri | reverse complement strand
CCAGGAAAAGACCACATTCATTTGAGCCAAAGTGAATTAGCCAGGCCAGTCGGCAGCCGGAAAGTCACGTGCTGCTTTCCCCAAACCAAATAGAAATTACGTTTAAATTATTCACTCTTTGGCATTTTCCATGCCACAGCTCCCGCCTCTTAGGGCACATCAGAGAAAATTGGCTGCAGCCAGTTAATGGATATTTCGCAGCCATTTGTCTGCACTGGGCCTCTCTGTGCTCCTTTGTGAAGTGACGGAAATCAACCGCTAGTTCTCAGCCCTGGTAGCTTCCTGCCATTACCTGGGGAGGCTTTTAAAAATTCTGGTTCTCAGGCCAGACCCTGGCCCAATTGCATCAGAATCTCTAGGGTGGGGTGGAGATGGGGGGACCCAGGCACTGGTTTCTTTCTTTTCTTTTCTTTTTCTTTTTAAGGCCGCCCCTGCAGCATATGGAGATTCCCAGGCTAGGGGTCAAAACGGAGCTACAGCGGCCGACCTACACCACGGCCATAGCATCACCAGATCCTTAACCCACTGAAACCAGGGATCGAACCCACAACATCGTGGTTCCTAGTTGAATTCATTTCCTCTGCGCAGCCACCTGAAAACCAACTAGTGTCTTTTAAATAAAGCACCCCTGCTGATCCTAGTGTGCAGCCCAGTTTGAGAACCAGTAAAAGACAGTTTCAAAGCTTCTTTCATCCCTAGTTCCAGGGACAATGACCTTGAAGAGGGAACAGCCTACTTCTAATCTAATTTATAAAACATGAGTTGTGTGAATGAATATTCTAGCAGATTCTGTAGTTTTTTTTTTCTTAAACTCCTGGCTCATGCTTCTCTTTGGCATCTTGGTCACTCAGTATTTAGATTCATAATGTCACTGCATGCATATTTTATTTATTTTATGCATCTGTATATTATTTTCACTTATACAGCATGTTTGTGGCAGGTACTCATTTTATAGAATTGGTTGACTTTTCTTTGTTGCTCTAATAGAAGTTAGCTCCTGAGCCCGAGTTCTGCGTGCTGCCTTACGGGTACAGCTGAGTAGATTCTCACATAGTGTGTGTCCATGTAACTATCTCCCAGATGGAGATATAAAACACTTCCAGTAATCCAGAGGGCTCCTTTTTTTTGTCTTTTGTGGACCACACCTGTGAGATATAGAAGTTTCCAGGCTAGGGGCTGAATGGGAGCTGTAGCTGCCAGCCTACACCACAGTCACAGCAACGCAGGATCCTTAACTCGCTGAGCGAGGCCAGGGGTCGAAGCCGCGTCCTCATGGATACTAGTGGGCTTCATTACTGCTGAGCCACAATGGGAACTCCCAGAAGGCTCCCGATCGCCCTTTCCACTCAACCTTGCCTCCCGCGGAGGTGACCACTCTGACTTCTGTCACTAGAGGGGAGTGCTCAGTCTCCTTTGACTAAATGCTTCCTCTAATTGGGCTTCATGCCTTTCCCCAAACTGTTTCCTTCTTCCCTCAGGTTGAAGTAAGTCTCCCATCAAGAGAGAGGTCAGCTTCAGGCATGGCTGTTCAGTCATCTCAGTGTCACAAATCAGCCCCAAACGAAGTGGGTTAACACAAGACGCTGGCTGTCTCTCAGTTTGGTTGGTTGATGGAGCTCCGAGGATTCTTCTTTTTTTTTTTTTTGCCTTTTGTCATTTTAGGGCCGCACCTGTGGCATGTGGAGGTTCCCAGGTTAGGGGTCAATCGGAGCTGTAGCCGCCGGCCACAGCCACAGCAACGCGGGATCCGAGCCACGTCTGCGACCTACACCACAGCTCTCGGCAACGCCGGATCCTTAACCCACTGAGCAAGGCCAGGGATCGAACCTGCAACCTCATGGTTCCTAGTCGGATTCATTAACCGCTGTGCCACGACGGGAACTCCCGAGGATTCTTCTTGCGTCATTCTAGGTCTCGCGCAGCTGCAGTTAGATGGCAGCCGGAGTCTGGGCCTTTGGAGGCCCTGCTAGGCTGGAGTTGCCTTCTTTTTCTGAGAAAGTGAAAATCAGCTCAGGCTAACAATGTAAAACTCTCCCCAGCCATGCATTAGGCTAGAGTGTGAGACATGGATAGAGCCACATGCAAAGCTGACAGAAGGAAATATTCCGTCCAAGGACTCCCCGCAAGGGGGAACGCCTAACAACCATCTTTTCATTCCTGAGTAGCTTTCTTTTCTAAAATCATACACTGTGAGAAACTTTCATCAGTAAGAATGACACACTCTAATTTCACCCAGAGGAGCTAAGTCACTTGGACGCAGAGAAACAGCCTTGGTTGGTATCTGGGCAAAGCTCAGGTGCACCTCTTCAGGGGCAGAATTTCTGGACCTGGCTCCACCGATGCTAACGCTGTAGCATCTGAGGAAACATGACCTGGAAGTCCGCCTTACGGTCCTGAGCAGGCGTGGAATCCTTTATACGAAGCCTGCTTTGCTTGGAGCCTATCAAAACTTTGATTCCGTATTAAAGTCACTGAATTGTGAGCTCTCAAATGGCGAATTTTATGGCCTGTGAAATATGGCATCTCCGTTTTAAAAAATGGTAGACACGGAGAAAAACTGGAGTGTCTGACCTTCATTTGGTGAGATGCGCCATAATTCCTCTGCGGTGCGGTCTGTCTCTGGAACGGCCTGAGACCCCTGACCTTGTCAGGCTACAGTTTGTTCCTGACGTCGGAAGCTGGATGGTGGAGGACAGCCCGGGTGCCTTGGCACTCCTCCACGCGGTCCCTCTCCACCAGTGTAGCTGTATCTTCCCCTTGGGGCCTCTCTGGGGGCTGCTTGCTCCAGCCAGGCCCCTGTGCTTCTCACGCCACTGCTGACTGCTGCAAAGACGAAAGTAAAAGCTGCCAGGCTTTCTTTAAGGCTTAGGCCCGGAGCTGTCATAGTGGTCCTTCTGCTGCATGCTGTTGGTTAACGTGAGGGACAGGCCAGCCAGGATGCAGCGTGGGAGGGGACCCCACAGGAAGAGATTGTCAGGAGGTTCATGAGGGCCCATCTTTGGAGGGCAGCTGCCACCGCTGTCCTCTTTCCTCCTGGCATCTGATCCCGAGATGCTTCTCCTGTCGGGTTTCAGCCTCAGGCCTTGCTCATCTGCAGATGGCACCCACCCTTTGCAAACAGCCAGAGCTCTTCCAGTTTGCCATCTGCTCCTCCCTTCCGCTTCCCTCCGGGGACATGGTGGGTGGGGGGGTTCTGGCCACATTCCCACCCTGTGCTGGGAGGCTCAGGCCCAGCTGGGCTTCTCCCTCAGCCACTAATGCTCCCACCAGGTGCCACGGTGAATGTGGCTTCTTCTTGGGGTCCACCCTCTGAGGAATCAGGCCTCTTGCGCTGGGGAATGATGCCCCAAAAAAGGTTGACCTCCCCGTCGTCTGAGGTAGAAAATGCCACTGACTAAAAGCATTGGAGGGCTTTGGGGAAACAAGAAGAAAATGTGGAAGAGAAAATGGCAAAAATCTAAATATTGTAGTATAACTTTTCTAGGAAAGGCCAACAGTGAGGGCTGTTCTGGTGCAGGTAGCTATTAGCGTCAATTTTCTGTATTATTTCGATCTGAATGTGCGGTAATGATAATGATCAAAGGGTTTACATCACTCTCGAGAGCTTGCATACACATAATTTTATTTCATCTTCATGGCAACCTTTTGAAAGGCGTGTTTAATATTATCCCCACATTACAGGCTCTGGGAAATCGAGGGACTTTTCCAGGTTCACGTATGGTTTTCTCTTGAAGGGACAGTTTTAAAAGAGGAAAGATTTGAGAGAGAACAAGTGGGCCTGTGATTTTAAAAGTGAACTTTTGGATTTTTCTGTTTTGATTATCTTGCGAAACACTGGGCTTGAAATTTGGGGTGGGGGTTGGGGATGGGGGGAGGAAACTCAGGATTAGGTAGCGAACGACCGTGGCAAACTATGGAGAACAATAGTGATACGATGAGAAAGAAATAGATCCTGCAGCTCCTGTTTCATTCAACATTTATCGAGTCCCTGCCGTGACCATTCACTTTACTAATCCTGTGTGAGGAGGACGTGAGCCTCTGGACTCCTCATCTGAGAAAAGACTCAAGACACACAGTTCCCTCCCTGGATTAGTAAATGGGGCTTCCTGGCCAACCCTGGGCTGAGCTTCGACTCCGTGAGACTGATAACACAGAGGATGCGGGCGAGGTGGTGTTTCTCAAATTGCAGGAGAGCGTGAAGGGGCGGCTGTTAGAAGGATTCCTGGTGCTGAGTGACAGCCACTAAGAATAAATCTAGGTCCTGAGCAATAATCACATGTAGCAGGTGCCTGAGTGTGCGTGACTGAGGCTGCTCCCCAGATTCCTGGCTGAAGGAACTTAACAGGGGATGGTGTTCACAAGATCCGTGGACATGGGAGAGGAAGGGCTCCCCAAAGACTTGGCTTTGGGGTCTTAACTTTGGAAATTACTTACCAGTAGATATTTTAATACATCTTCCTTTAAATCATTACATAAGGAATATGCTACATTCATCTATTTTTTATTTTTTTGTCTTTTCTTTTTTTAAGGGCTGCACCAGCAGCATATGGAAGCTCCCAGGCTAGGAGTCAGATTGGAGCTGCAGTTGCCAGCCTTTGCCACAGCCACAGCAATGAGGGATATGAGCTGTGTCTTTGACCTATGCCACAGCTCACAGCAAAGCTGGATCCTTAACCCACTGATCGAGGCCAGGGATCGAACCCATGTCCTCATGGATCCTTGTTGGGTTTGTTACCACTGAACCATGAACTCCCTACATTCATTATTTTTTATTTTATTTTATTTTATTTATTTATTTTTTTGTCTTTTTGCCTTATCTAGGGCCGCACCCGTGCAATATGGAAGTTCCCAGGCTAGGGGTCTAACAGGAGCTGTAGCCGCCGGCCTTCGCCACAGCCACAGCAACGCGGGATCCGAGCCGCGTCTGCAACCTACACCACAGCTCACGGCAACGCCGGATCCTTAACCCACTGAGCAAGGCCAGGGATCGAACCCGCAACCTCATGGTTCCTAGTCGGATTTGTTAACCACTGAGCCATGATGGGAACTCCTACTTTCATTATTTTTTAAAAGCCAGACTTCATTTTAAATAAAAAGAGACTGGAGCGAAATAGAAGTCACTGACAGAAAAATGGTATATGTTAGCGTTGCTTTCTTTTTCCTTTTTCTCTAAATGTGTTTCTGATTGCACACCAAGGCCAACAAGTTTGAGCTGTTCGAATATAAACCATTTTAGCTTTTTTTGACAGTGTGACTCAACTTGGGCAAATAGGGTTAAGCATGATCCAAAAAAAAAAATTAAAACAAATTGGCTATTTCTGGAGCCAACTACTAATGGAAATGGAAATGCTTTTAGCACATGTTCTTTCCAGGAATCTCCCAGACTGACTGAAATAGAACAGGAATAGAAATGGAAAATTACTTTACAAGGTCATTTGAATATTAGATGCTGCTGCCACTTATCAGTTGCCTTGCGTTTGTGAAGGTTCTAATCAAAGAACTGTTCATTTTCATAAAGAGGATGCAAACATATATTGGGGGGCTTGTAAAAGAAATTTGGGGCGTGTAAGAAAGCAAAAAAATAGTAACAATAGATTTTTTTACTTTTTTATTAAAGTATAATTGATTTACCTTGTGTGCCAATTTCTGCTGTGCAGTAAAGTTACTCAGTCATACATATCTACACCTTCCTTTTCTCATATGATCTTCCATCATCTTCTATCCCAAGAGATTAGATACAGTTCCTTGTTCTATACAGGAGGACCTTATTGCTTATGCACTCTAAATGTAATAGTTTGCACCTACTAAACCCGAATTCCCATCTGTCCCACTCCATCCCCCACCCCTTGGCAAGTACAACTCTGTTCTTTATGTCTCTGAGTCTGTTTCTGTTGTATAGATAGGTTCATTTGTACCACATCTTAGATTCCACATGTAAGCGATATCATATGGTGTCTTGCAGTCATGAGACATATTTTAAATTGACCTCAATTCAAAAACCTGTTTTGGGGAGTTCCCATTGTGGCTCAGCAGGGTTACGAACCTGCCTGATATCCATGAGGATGCAGGTTCGATCCCTGGCCTAGATCAGTGGATTAAGGATCTGGCTTTGCCGTGAGCTGTCATGTAGGTTGCAGACACAGCTCGTATCCCAAGTTGCTATGGCTGTGGTCTAGGCTGGCAACTGCACCTCCAATTGGACTCCTATCCTGGAAACTTCCATGTGCTGCAGGTACGGTCCTAAGAAGAAAAGAAAAGGGAAAAAAAATGTTTTTGAATTTGCAAGCCACAGGCCTCTTCCAGTGTGCCTCAGTTCCGAGAATTTGTGCACCAATAAAGTGAAATATAGTTACAAACAGAAATCTTAAAATATGACTACATATCGGTGATATGATATTTAAAAGGAGGGGAATACATAAGGAGAAGAACACTGCCACAAAGCAGAATTTTCCAGGGTAAGTTTGTCCAGATTTCCCTGTGCAAACCACTCATCTGAACAAGATGCCCCAATAATTCAATCACTGAGGATTTTGGTTACTTAACCCTTAGACCAGTGGCTCTCAAATTGTGGTCCATGGACCACCAGCAGCAGCAGCAGCTCCTGAAAACATGAGAAGTGCAAATCTCTAACCAACTTCCAAGACTTCTGAGTCAGAAACTAGGAAATCTGTGTTTTAATGAGCCCTCTGGGTGATCTGATGCACGCTCGAGTTAAACCTGTTTATCCCAGATTCATAAGTTTTTAGTTCCAGGTGTCTAAGAGAGAAAACTTGGCCCATTTTTCTCCTGCCCAGGTACGTCTCATTTCCAAAGCACAGAGTGTCCAGAGATGAAAGTGGGTGTCTTGTGTGAATTGGTTCTGGGCCACGATGTCGCACAGCTGGAGAAAGAGGAGGACCAGCTGTGGGCCCCCTGCAGATGCAGGGTGAAGAGCTGGCAAGGATGCAGAAGGAACCAAGAAGCCTTCTGAGAAGGAGCGAGCAGGCTGGAATGCACAGTCCTGACTCAAGAAGAACAGACAAGGAATTCGTGTCGTGGCTCAGTGGAAACAAATCTGACTAGCATCCATGAGCATGCAGGTTCGATCCCCGGCCTCACTCACTGGGTTAAGAATCCAGCGTTGCTGTGAGCTGTGGTGTAGGTCACAGACGCGGCTCGGATCTGGTGTTGCTGTGGCTGTGGTGCAGGCCAGTGGCTACAGCTCTGATTCAACCCCTAGCCTAGAGTGTGGCCCTAAAAAGACAAACAAACAAAAAAAGCAGACAAGTGGGAGAATGACCACAGATTTTCTTTTTTTTAGTGCTCCTCCCTTCAAGAGGTGGAGCTCAGCTCTCCTTCCTTCTGAGTGTGGTGTGCACTCAGTGACTTGGTTCCAGCGAGAGTGTGTCACTTCCAGGACTAGGTGACCCAAGGCATTGTGACCTTTTCCCTTTTCTTACTCTTGGATCACTTGGTCTTGGGGAAGCCTGTTGACTATATAGTGAAGACACTCACGAAGCCCTATAAAGAAGTCCGTGCGGCAAGGAACTGAGATCTCTGAAGAGCCTCCAGCCCCAGGCACGCCTTCAGATGACTGCAGAGACTGGGCCCCTGCCACCCCCTAGTGGCCCCGGCTCTGCCCCCAACCCATCCCATCACCCACACTTACACTCATGCCCTCGGAAGAGGGGGATGTCAAATTGCTGGGCTCCGGCTATTTCTCCTCTTTAGCCCTCAGCTGCCCTGCGGGAACAGAGCGAGGAGCAGTGAGAGTAGATACATGGGTGGACACAACAGGGGACCTCTCCCCGCCGCCTGGCACTGTGGCCCCAGCAGGCCGATACTCAGAGCTGGCAGAGCTGTGGCGAGCGGGGGTGCCACGTCTCCAGTCCTGTGTGAAGATACATCTGGGGAGTTCCCCTCGTGGCTCAGTGGTTAACGAATCCGACTAAGAACCATGAGGTTGCGGGTTCGATCCCTGGCCTTGCTCAGTGGGTTAAGGATCTGGCGTTGCCGTGAGCTGTGGTGTAGGTCACAGACGCAGCTTGGATCCCGTGTTGCTGTGACTGTGGCGAAGGCCGGCGGCTACAGCTCCTGTTAGACCCCTAGCCTGGGAATCTCCATATGCTGCTGGTGCGGCTCTAGATAAAAGGCAAAAAGACAAAAAAAAAAAAAAAAGATACACCAGGATGCACACGTTAGAGCTACTTGAACACAGATTCAACAGGATTTCTTTCTGAGACTGGGAGAGCATCGAGGGCCTGAACTCCCCACAGAGGGGCTGAACTTTTTTTCTTTTTTGCTTTTTAGCACAGCACTCCTGGCATGGGGAGGTTCCCAGGCTAGAGGTCTAATCGGAGCTACAGCTGCCGGCCCGAGCCACAGCCACAGCAACGTGGGATCCAAGCTGCGTCTGCCACCTGCACCACTGCTCACGGCAACACCGGATCCTGAGCGAGGCCAGGGATTGAACCCGCAAGCTCATGGTTCCTAGTCGGATTCATTTCAGCTGTGCCACAGCGGGAACTCCCCTTCTTTTTTTAAAGTTGGTTAATGTTTCATAAATATATATATTTGGAAAAAACTGTGTATATATATATATATATATATATATATACATATACATATTTTTTTTATTCATTTGTTGACTTCCATGCCTTGGCTATTGTGAATATTGCTGTGTAAGATAGCTCTTTGAGGCAGTGATTTCATTTCCTTTGGATATGTCCATAAGTGGCATTACTGGATTATATAGTAGTTCTATTTTTCACTTTTTGAGAAATTTTAATTTTTGTTTTCCATAATGGCTGTACCAATTTACGTTCCCACCAACAGCACGTTCCCTTTTCTGCCAGTGCTTCATCTGTTATTATTTTGATAATAGCCATTCTGACAGGTGTGGGTGATATGTCTGCTGTGGTTTTGATTTGCATTTCTGTCATGATTAGGAATGTTGAGCTTTTTTTCATATACCTGCTGACCATTTGGGTGTCTTTGGAAAATTAGCTAATCAGTTTCTTGCCCATTTTAAAATTAAGTTATTGTATTATTGTTTGAGTTGTTTGAGTTCCTTATATATTCTGAATAGTAATCCTTTTATCATATATATGGTTTGCAGATATTTTCCCCATTATATAGATTGTTTCTTCACTGTTTCTTATTTCCTTTGTTGTACAGAAGCTTTTTAGTTTAATGCAATCTCATTTCACTGTCTTTGTTTTCATTACCTGTGCTTTTTGTGGTCATTTCTAAAAAAGCATTGTACAAGAGTTCCCATTGTGGCACAGAGGAAACGAATCCTACTAGTGACCATTAGGTGGCGGGTTTGATACCTGGCCTAGCTCAGTGGGTTAAGGTTCTGGTGTTGTCGTGAGCTGTGGTGCACGCCTGCATCTGTAGCTCTGTTTCAACCCCTAGCCTGGGAAACTCCATATGCCTCGAGTGCAGCCCTAAAAAGCAAAACGAAACAGCAACAACGAAATAAAAATAAAAGTAAGTAAAAAAGCATTGCACACACTAATGTCAAGAAGATTTCCCCTATGTTTTTTTCCAGTATTTTTATAGTTTCAGGTCATGTCTTGTTGCTGTTGTTTTTGGCCATGCCCACAGCATGTGAAATTCCCCAGGCCAGAGATCAAACCTGCACCATAGCAGCAACAATGTCAGATCCTTAGCCCTCAGATCATATGCTTTAGACTTTAATTCATTTTTATGCATGGTGTGAGGTAAGGATCCAACTTTATTCTTCTGCATGTGGCTACCCAGTTTTCCCAACACCATTTACTGAAGAGGCTGACCTTCCTCCATTGTGTGTTGTTGGCAGTTTTGTTGAAGATCAATTGACCAAAAATGTGTGGATTTATTTCTGGACTCCCTATTTTCTTTCATTGGTCTATATGTCTGTTTTTATGCCAATATCATACTATTTTGATCAATACATCTTTGTAATATATTTTGAAATCAGGAAATGTAATACCTTCAGTTTTGTTCTCTATCTCAAGATTGCTTTGATGATTGGGATCTTTTGTGGTTCCATATATATTTAAGGATTGTTTTTTCTACTGCTCTTAAAACTGCCAGTGGAATCTTGATAGGGATTGCATTGAACCTTCAGATGACTGTGGGTAGCATGGAAACTTTAATGCTATTAATTTTTCCAATCAAAAAACACAGGATATTTTTCCATTTATATATATTTTCTTCAATTTCTTTCATCAGTGTTTTATAGTTTTCAGTGTACAGATCTCTCATTTCCTTGGTTAAATGTATTCCTAAGTATTTTGTTCTATTTGATGCTATTGAAAATGGAATTGTTAATTTTTTTTTCAGATAGTTCATTGTTGACATATAAAAAAGACAACTGATTGGAGTTCCTGTTGTGGCTCAGCGGTAACGAACCCAACTGGTATCCATGAGGACGTGGGTTTGATCCCTGGCCTCATTCATTGGGTTATGGATCCAGCATTGCCATGAGCTGCAGATGGAGACAATTTTTTTTCTTCCTTTCCAATTCAGATGCCTTTTATTACTTTTTTCTTGCCGTATTGCTCTGGCTAGGACTTCCAGTATTATATTGAATAGAAATGATGAGAGTGGGCACTCTTGTCTTGTTCCTGATATTAGAGGAAAAACATTCAGGTTTTCACCATTTTGTGTGAAATTAGCTGTAGGCTCTTCATGTATGGCCTTTATTTTAACATGCTTTTTAAAAAATGCTTTGTAAGAACTTTGGGGTTTTCCGTGGTAAAATCAAGTGAAATATAAGATTTATTCAAAGGCGAAAACTCAATTAAGAGAATGTTTTTTTAGGGAGTTCCCATTGTGGCTCAGCAGGTTAAGAACACAACTAGTATCCAAGAGAAAGCGAAATCTATCCCTGGCTTCACTCAGTGGGCTAAAGAATCCGGCCTTGCAGTGAGCTATAGCGTAGATCACAGATGTGGCTTGGATCTGGTGTCACTGTGGCTGTGGTGTAGGCCGGCAGCTGCAGCTCTGATTCCACCCCTAGCCTGGGGACTTCCATATGCTGCAGGTGCAGCCGTAAAAAGGAAAAAAAAAAAAGAGAGAGAGAGAATCCTTTTTAAAATTTTTATTTTATTGAAGTACAGTTGACTTACAATGTTGTATGAGTTTTTGCTGTTACAGAAAAGTGATTCAATTAGACATGTATATACATTCTTTTTCACATTCTCTTCCATTATGGTTTATCGCAGGTGATTGAATATGCTTCCCTGTGCTGTACCATAGGGGCGTGTTGCTTGTCTGTTCTATTTATGTTTGCATCTGCTAATCCCAGTCTCCTGATCCTGCCATCTCACACCGCCCTTCCCCCTTGACTGTTTTGTAGATAAGTTCATTTGTGCCATATTTTCTTTTCTTTTTTATTTATTTTTTCCCATTGCTTAATGAATTTTATTACAATTATAGGTGTACAAAAATCATCATAATGTGCCATATTTTAGATTCCACATATAAGTGATATCATATGGTATTCGTCTTTCTCTTTCTGACTTACTTCACTTAGTATGTGAGCCTCTAGTTGCATCCATGTTGCTGCAAATGGCCTTATTTCATTAAGAGAAGGCTTTGAATTGACCCTTGTATTGCTGGGAAAGTTGAAAGATCTCAGTTTTTGGTGCTTTGAGGGATATTAAGGGATATAATTCAGTAAAGAAACAAGAAACAATAAGTATTAATAACTGGTTAATTCAAAGTGTTAGGTTCTTAAACAAGCTCTGTCACATTCCCTTCCATAGATCAGGCAATAGTTCAAATAGGAATTATAGCTTTTGCTGTCAGTTTCAGGTATAAACCAACTCTCATCTTCAGGCTTTAGAAAGTCCAGCTCAGGAGTTCCCCCCATCATGGCTCAGCAGTAACGAACCCGACTAGTATCCACTGGCCTCGCTCAGTGGGTTAAGGATCCGGCATTGCCATGAACGTGGTGTAGGTCACAGACATGGCTCAGACCCTATGTGGCTGTGGCTGTGCTGGAGGCCAGCATCTGCAGCTCCGATTTGACCCCTAGCCTGGGAACTTTCATATGTGAAGGGTACAGCCCTACAAAGACATAAAAGAAAAAAAAGAAAATCCAGCTCAATCTATACTAAAACTTCAACCTCTTATCCAGTTTAAATACCAAGGGGTATTAGGCACTAACTCCCAAAGAGAGGTCCTGGCACTCCCTATATGCTCCATATAAGTAGTTGACACCTGATCTGTTGCCTGTGCGGGCCCCCACCTTCACTCTGCAGGACAGCCTGAGAAACAGCCTTAATGCATCTGCTCCACAGCAGCCTTCTTTCTCCTTGGTTAGCTCAGGGCAAAAAGAAGCCATGAGCAGTCCTCTCCTCCCACCCACTGGGTCTGTAAGCCCATTAATATCCAAGCTTCTAAACATTCCCACCTCCGGCCCGAGGGGGAATGCAGCCTTCCTTAAGCACCCACCGTGTGCCAGGTACTCTCCACCTGGTAATTCCTTTAATTCTCACTAAATGCAGGAGGCTGGTTTGCAAGTGAGGAAGAGAAAGCTCATTTGGAGCTTAGCTATGATCACACAGACAGGAAATAATCTTGAGTCCGGTTCTTCTGAATTGTATCCACCACCTCCCGCCCCCGCCAAATTTATATCCTGAAGCTTTAACACCCAATACTTCAAAATGTGACTGCTTTTGGAGATAGGACCTTTAAAGAGCTGATTAAGTTTAATGAGGCCTTATGGGTGATCCCTAATTCAGTCTGACTGGTGTCCTTGTAAGACGAAGAAATTTGGACACACAGACAGCAAGGATGTCCGTGCATACAGATAAGGCCATGTGAGGACACAGCAGGAAGGCAGCCATCTGTAAGTCATAGACACCACACCTGCAGACACCCTGATCTTGGGCTTCCAGCCTCAAGAACTGTGAGAAAATACATTTGTTGTTGAAACCAGTGTGTGGTATTTTGGTCATGGCCGCTCTAGCAAATGAGTATGTTGGGTTAACGCATTGTTCAGAGAGCGTGCGGGGAATCACAGACTATAACTGAGATTCTCTTCACCTCTGAAGACTTTTGCTGGGCTAGTTGACACTGCACTGAGGCCTGGAAGCCAAAGCTGGGCAGAGCTAGTTGTTTCGTTCCAATCCAGTGTGCATGCTTGACGTGGGAGGTGCCCTGCGCAAGGTGGAGGGAGCCTGGGGGAGGTGGGGGGCGGGGCTGAAGACCCTCACACAGCCCTCACCTTACAAAGGAGACTCTGAAACTCAACATTATAGGCCAGACTCTGTCAAAGGTGCCCTGCCTGTGCCATTTCATTTTCAGCTAAGGAGGCCTCTGTAGCTGCCAACTTATATTTCCTCTACTCTGAGACTTTGCCAAGGGACTCTTAACCCAGGCTGAGTTACTCTTACGGTCTTGGATATATGACGGTGTAGTTTATCTGTCTTGCATGCCCCATGGAAACCCATTCATTCATTCACTGAACACTTCTTGAAGGTCTCCTGTGTATCGGACTTGGCACTGAGGGGATAAAGAAAAGGAGCCGTCATGGGCCTTGTACTCAAGGAACTAGTAATTTACTACGAGGAATAAGACATATACCAGAATAACTGTATTGCAAGGTTGAAAGCTCAGACAAGAGCTCCGTTTATATTAGCACATACACACATACACAAACATGGAGTTCCCATTGTGGCTCAGTGGGTTAAGAACCCGACTAGGGGGAATTCCCACTGTGGCACAGCAGTAACGAGACTGACTAGTGTCCATGAGGACGCAGGTTCAATCCCTGGCCTCACTCAATGGGTTGGGGATCCAGTGTTGCTGTGAGCTGTGGTGTAGGTCGCAGACGCGGCTGGGATCTGGCATTGCTGTGGCTGTAGTATAAGCTGGCAGCTGCAGATCTGATTTGACCGCTAGCCTGGGAACTCCCATGTGCCGAGGTGTGGCCCTAAAAGGACCAAAAAAAAAAAAAAAAACCCAAAACAAAACACCAAACACCTGAGTAGTTTCCACAAGGATGTGGATTTGATCCCTGGCCTCAGTCAGTGGGTTAAAGATCCAGCGTTGCTACAAGCTGCCTCGTAAATTGCAGACACAGCTCAAATCCAGTGTTGGCTATGGCTGTGATGTAGGCTGGCAGCTGCAACTCTGATTCGACCCCAGCCTGCGAACTTCCATATGCCACAAGTGGGGCCATAAAAAGAAAAAAAATAAAGTCAGCGTATACTAACATGTACACAAGCATAAGTGTTCTTTTCGAATGACTTAGAGGGTTCCTCCCTGGTGGTCAGCATTGTAAAAGGCCCTTAGACGCAGCATATTGCATCCATAGCATAGAAGAGGACACTCCTCCCTGTACCACCCCTTCCAAGGCCACGTACCCATGCTTTCCAAAAAAAGGGAGTCATGGGTCTGATGAATTAGAACCTGGAACAGTCATAAGGCCATGCAGCTCATGGGTGGGGTCACTCTGCCTGAAAGATCAGCTCTGTGGCCTCCTGAGAATTCCTAGGGGCCACTCATCCAGGTCTGGCCTTAGTCCCCACCCCACCCTCATTCTTGTCTCTGGAGATTCGGGAAGCGAGAAGAAGCCCAAAGAAGGGCTAGTTTCGGTTCCTCGGGGAAACCTGGTCTGACCCACATCAGCCTTTTCCGGCATCCGTTTGGTTGCTCCCACAATAAATAAAGTGTCCCCATTTCCCACTTTGGGGTGAGGCTTGCGTGGAGCCCCCGGGGTTCCGGCTGGGGAGAACTGAGTCCTGAGATCCGGCTGTTCCTAGGCCAGGGAAACTCCAGGTTCAGCCCTGCAGCTTCCTCAGGGCCCCGTAAGGGATGTTATCTCCGTGAAACTCTGAGGAGTCCCTCGGCTGTGAGTGGCTGACCCAGAGTCCAGCTCAAAACTCTTGTGCTCTTGCCATCACTCACGCTGCCCTCCAAGCGTGAGAATGAAGGTCGGGGAGACCCCCGGCGAAGCTCCAGGAGCAAACACACGCCTCCTGGCAGGGGCTTCTCGTAGGAGGAACATTTCCTCAGGGGAGGATGGGAGCCTTGGGACCTGGGGGAGGGGAGAGGGCGCGGCTTTCCTGGGGGAGGGAAGAGCCGAGATTCTAGAACAGGCAGAAATTGGAGGGAAATGCAAGGCCAACCTTCGCCCGCTGGTAGCTTGATGCAGGAGCAGGAGCTGGGGTGCCCTGCAGGTGAGTTAAAACCTTCCCCTTGGCCTTCTGTGTTCCAGGCCACCAGGACCTGCTTGCGTCCCCGGTCCCAGCTCATCCTCTTCCCCGTGAGGACTCTCTGGCCATGAGGTCCTGCCCCTGGGCCCCGGAGAGCCATGACCACCCACTCGGATGCCTCTCCAGTCCCTGTGCTGCCTGGATGGACTGGGGCTATAGAGTACGCAGGCTTTGGGGTGTTTGCGTCCTAGCTCTCTGGCCCAGGTCGGGTTTCCTAAGCTGCCTTCACTGGCCTCTGTTTCTGCATCTGTAACATGGAGAGAGTGATGGCCACCTCCCAGAGGTGCTGCGAGCCTTTCTAGCAGTAACATGCGTGTACGTGTAACTAACGGGTGTTTGATGACCAGTGGTTGTCATTGGTGTTTTTCTCCCTGGAGGTCAGAAGGGCCTCAGATTCTTCCACGAATCCCTCCCTGAGAACTACAGTTAAAACTTACCTCTTAGGAGTTCTCTTGCGGCGCAGTGCGTTAAGGTTCCAACATTGTCACTGCCATGGCTCAGGTCACTGCCATGGCGTGGGTTCCATCCCCGGCCCAGGAACTTCCACATGCGGAGAGTGTGACCAACCTTTAAAAATAAATCAGTAGGAGTTCCCATCGTGGCTCAGTGGTTAACGAATCCGACTAGGAACTGTGAGGTTGCGGGTTCGATCCCTGGCCTTGCTCAGTGGGTTAAGGATCCGGCGTTGCCGTGAGCTGTGGTGTAGGTCGCAGACGCGGCTCGGATCCCGCGTTGCTGTGCCTGTGACGAAGGCCGGCGGCTACAGCTGCTGTTAGACCCCTAGCCTGGGAACCTCCATATGCCGCGGGTGCGGCCTTAGATAAAGGCAAAAAGACAAAAATCAATCATCAATCAATCAATAAATAAAAATAAATCAATAAATGCAATTTAAAAATAGAAATAAAGAGTAGCAGTATAGGGAATGTTAAAAAAAAACACACAAAAAACCTCACTTCTTACCTTCCTCATCAGCTCTGGCACACCTTCTGCCAAATTCCTGTCACCTCGACAGCAGTGGGGCCTCCCCAGATGGCCTCTGCCCAACCCCCCCCACCCCCACCGCCCTGTTCCTTAGTCCTGCTCCCTCCAAATCTCCTCAGGACTAATGCAGATTCCAAGGAAGGATTTTTCTGTCATGCCCAGTCTCAACTTTGTCCTACACCAGCCCAGCGTCTGTGAGAAATCGACCCTTCCTCAGTTCTAGTAACTTTATAGAGGCCTACGGGTGTGGGGAAGAGGACTTTGACTGGGGTCAGGGTGACAGGAAAAAAGCAGGTCCAGAGAACTGAGTGGAGGTGAGGGGCCTGGTTCAGCAGAGGAGCGGCCTTATCACACTGCAAGGAGGAGATGTGGGACTGGGTGTGGCTTGTCTTTGGAAGATATGCTTGGCCACGCTCCACCCTAGAAATACACCCAGTCTGGTGGTTATTCTCCACCTCCATCATTTCCACCTTCAGGACCATGCTTATGGGCCTCCAGCATTCGCCCGCAGTCCATTTCTTTCTTTCTCTCAACTAGGGGTTGAATTGGAGCTGCAGCTGCTGGCCTACACCAGAGCTCACGGCAGTGCCAGATCCTTAACCCCAGTGAGAGAGGCCAGGGATCGAACCCACAGCCTCATGGTTACTAGCTGAATTCTCAACCCAAAGAGCCACAATGGGAACTTCCTTTTCTTTCTCCCCCCGCCCCCACCGCCCCACAGTCCATTTCTAAGTCCATTTCTTGACATTTCTCTGCCAGGCTGATCCCACTGACACAGGAGTCTGAGCTCTACTCTCCTCTGTTCAGGGTTCTCCACTGGCTTCTGTCTTAAAATAAAGCCTGGACTCTACAAGGCCTGGCCCCGGTGGCTTCTCCCACCCAGTCTTCCTCACCAGCCCTGCTTTCTACTTCAGCCACAGAGGCCTCCTTTCTGTTCGTGAAACACACCACATCCCCTCAGGTCTCTGCCAAGATGTCACCTCCTCAGGGAAGCCCTCCTTGATTAGTTATATCTCTCCATTTGGTATCACACTGGATGCTTGGACTCTACCTGCTCTGCTTCTTTTCTGTGTTGACACCTTAGTAGAATGCAATGGTCTCAGAGCGTGGAATTTTGTATATTCAGTCCACGCTAAATCCCTAACTCTTAGATCTCAAAGATCTAAGAGTTAGGGATTTAACGTGGACTGAATATACAAAATTAGTTATGAATAACTCAGTAATTATTCATTAACATTCAGTGACTTTGTCTATAAGGAAACAAGTTATTACATAATCCATAGTCCCTTCATGGAACATTTTTTTGTATTTTATTTTATTTTTATGTTTTCCTTCATAGTTGGTTTACAGTGTTCTATCAATTTCTACTGTACGGCAAAGTGACCCAGTCACACATATATATTCTTTTTCTCACATTATCCTCCATCGTGTTCCATCATAAGTGACTAGATATAGTTCCCTGTGCTATACAGCAGGATCTCATTGTCATGGAACATTTTTTTTATCTTTCTCATGCTTAAAAAAAAAAAATCACCTGTTCCTCTTAACCTGGATTGTGCAGATCGCCCTTTCCTTGTCTTTGAGCATTTTAAAAGCTCTTAAAGCCTTTACAGAGTGGCTTAAATATTCCAAGTACAGAGATCCCGATTTGAAGTCTTTTCCTGCACAGCCTGCCGTGTGGGGAAGCCTCCTGGTTGTGGGAACCATGGCGCCTCATTAAGTGCAGACCCCCCGGTGGCGTGGGGCTGCCGTGCTTTGTGAGTTTTCCTTCACTTGGGTTATTGTTTCTTAAAAGTCTGTGGTTCTGGAGTTCCCGTTGTGGCTCAGTGGTTAACGAACCTGACCGGGAACCACAAAGTTGTAGGTTCGATCCCTGGCCTTGCTCAGTGGGTTAAGGATCCGGCGTTGCCGTGAGCTGTGGTGTAGGCTGCAGACGCGGCTCGGATCCCGCGTTGCTGTGGCTGTGGCGAAGGCTGGTGGCTACAGATCCTGTTAGACCCCTAGCCTGGGAACCTCCATATGCTGCGGGTGCGGCCCTACAAAAGGCAAAAAGACTAAATAAATAAATAAATAAATAAATAAATAAATAAATAAATAAAAGTCTGTAGTTCTAAAATGTCCCTCAGCACCTCCCAGCATCGTTCCCCTTGGTCAAGATCTCCCTTCCCGCATAAGGGTGGTGTGTGTGTGTGTTTGATTATACGTAGCAGGGACCCCTTTCCCCCGCTTCGGGATCCTGGTCAGCACTGGCCCAGCGGTGTGTCGGGCACGGTCCTGTTCCAGGGCCTGAGCAAACGGCGTAGCCCCAGGCCCTCGACCTCCATCATCAGCTGCACTAGATCCAAGCTTTGGGATCGCTCCTTTGCTTTTACCTTGGGCCCCTATCGCACGGTGAGTCGGCCCCTCCTCCCCACACCATCCCATCTTTTGGAATCCAAGGTGGGATGCTGGTGGCGATGAGTGGTGCCGTGGTGGTGGTGGGGGGGGACGTAGGAGCAGGTGATGGGGCTTGGGGTAGTAACAGCCTTCCCACGTATACAATGAGCACGTGCTATGTACAGGCTGTAAATGAGGACCATGTGTTTGCCTGGCTAGAAGAGAAGGAAGTGAGTGTCAGCCACGGTTTCTGGGGTGCGCCCTCGGGGAAACCTGGGGAAGACCCACCTGCCAGAGTGGGCCGAGCTCTGCTGTGGCCTTTGGTGGCTTAACAGTCATTCTGAGCTCTTTTGTTTCTGTGATTCTTGAAATACCTAACATCAGGAAGCTGGCTTCACCCAGCACACAGCATGCTTTCCCTGCCTGGGAGATCACTTCAAGAACCATGGCTCTGCGGTTGTCACAAACCATTGTGGGGCTTCCTCTGACATCTGCAGGCCTCCCTGACTTGCTGTCTGAAAGCTGCGACTTCCCTGCGTCCCTGCCGAGAGGGTGGTTTCCCCTCTTCATAGCTGAATGATTCTTGGACTCACAGCATTTCGGAGTCTGGTGTCAGGTAGAGACAAGGTTGGCTGATAGGCCTCTGGGGAGCACGTTTGGCTTAAGGCCTGGGAGCACTGGTGGCATCCAGCTGGAGTGTCAGCATGAGGGGTCCAGGCCCAGTCCCTCTGGCCAGACAGGGACTGGACTCTCTGCTGCTGCCCCTGCAGCCACACATTCAGTATTCTCATCTGTGAAAATGGGGATTGTAAGTCTGGTCCTGCTGCCTCCCTTGTGAGCAGCAGATGAAATGTTCAAGAAGATTTTATAAAAGGCAAAGCCCTTCATAATAATTACTTATTTAGCACACCGGTAACACGCTTGTGTACGAAATATAGTTCAGCAAAAAAGGGGGTGGGGGTTGGATAATCATAGGAATAAAATGAAGACTTTTTTTTATAATGATTTTTATTTTTTCCATTATGGCTGGTTTACAGTGTTCAGTCAATTTTCTGCTACACAACAAGGTGACCCAGTTACACATACATATATATATTCTTTTTTTCTCACACCATCCTGCTTCATCATGAGTGACCAGACATGGTTCCCAGTGCTATACATCAGGATCTCATTTCTTATCCATTCCAAAGGCTATAGTTTTGCATCTATTAACCCCAGATTCCCAGTCCATCCCACTCCCTCTTAGCAACCATGAGTCTGTTTTCCATGTCCATGATTTTCTTTTCTTTGGAAAGGTTCATTTGTGCCATATATTAGATTCCAGGTATAAGTGATATCATATGGTATTTGTTTTTCTCTTTCTGACTTACTTCACTTAGTACGAGAGTCTCTAGTTCCATCCATGTTGCTGCAAATGGCATTGTTTTGTTCTTTTTTATGGCTGAGTAGTATTCCATTGTATATATGTATATACCACATCTTTTTAATCCATTCATCTGTCGATGGACATTTAGGTTGCTTCCATGTCTTGGCTATTGTGAATAGTGCTGCAATGAACATGAGGGTGCTTGTGTCTTTTTCAAGGAAAGTTTTGTCCGGATATATGCCCAAGAGTGGGATTGCTGGGTCATGTGGTAATTCTCTATATAGTTTTATAAGGTACCTCCATACCGTTTTCCATAGTGGTTGTACCAGCTTACCTTCCCACCAACAGTGCAGGAGGGTTCCCTTTTCTCCACACCCCCTCCAGCATTTGTTGTATGTGGACTTATTAATGATGGCCATTCTGACTGATGTGAGGTGGCACCTTATAGTAGTTTTGATTTGCATTTCTCTAATCATCAGTGATGTTGAGCATTTTTTCATGTGCTTGTTGGCCATTGAAAGTGGGTTTTAAGTCAAATACTTTTCAGGAGAAACAGCAAGGCAAATGACTTTCTTTACTGCATATCTTCCCAGGGGGACTTCCTGTTGTGGCTCTGTGGAAATGAATCTGACTAGTATCCATGAGGATGCAGGTTTGATCCCTGGCTTTGCCCAGTGAGTTGGGGATCCGGCATTGTCATGAGCTGTGGTGTAAGTCTCAGATGTGGCTCGGATCTGGAGTTGCTGTGGCTGTGGTGTAGGACGGCAGCTGAAGCTTTGATTTGACCCCTAGCCTGGGAACCTCTATATGCCGCGGATGTGGCCCTAGAAAAAAAAAATTCCTCCCAGAGGCTTGATATGCTAAAATATATAGCATGTTTCCAAGAGTTGTGTACAATGAGCCACATTTCTTAATTTCTGTGAATGCCTCTGCTTTTTAAAACCAGAGTATGTCTTAGAATGGGCGCACCTCCAGCCCAGTTTGGGAAAGGTTCTGTAGATCATTGTCACAGTTGTGACTGCACTCCAGGTGGCCCAAGGCCAGACCTGTGCAAATCTCTTCCCAGAAAGTGAGGACTGCCATCTCCTGCTCTGGAGAAGGACCAGCAGGTTCAAGACCTCGGGACTCTGATTAGGCTCCTTAGACTTATTCATTCGTCTGGTTCTCAGCCCAGCTTTCCGCTGCACTGCGGGTGCCACTGATTCTGGCTCTGACTTTAGCCTGAGTTGTGGGAACAGGAGCTGTGAGGAGGGGCTCTCCCAGTCTTCCCAGCTGCCCTGCTTTGTCTGCCGCCTGCTGACACAGCTGCCAGTGGAGGTGGACAGGGCCTCGGTGTAACTGAATCATCCTTCCTTCTGGGCCAGAAAGTGCAGGCTTAGAGCTCTGTTCTCTGCCAGGACCAATCAACAGTGGTCTGTCTGCTCTGCTCAGTGCAAGGGAAGGGACTTGTTGGACCTTGGATGTGCAGTAAAGATGAGTTTTCTCTTTCTTCCTTCTTTTGTCCTGCCAAGATGGCTGGGAATTTGATTTGGGGAAAAAATCCTTTTATAGTTTATTTTATTTATTTTATCTTATCTATCTTATCTTTATTTTATTGTCTTTTGTCTTTTCAGGGCCACACCCACGGCATATGGGGGTTCCCAGGCTAGGGGTCTAATCGAAGCTGTAGCTGCCGCCTACACCACAGCCACGGCAACGCGGGATCCAAGCCACATCTGCGACCTACACCACAGCTCACGGCAACGCCGGATCCTTACCCCACTGAGTGAGGCCAGGTGTCGAACCTGCAACCTTATGGTTCCTAGTCGGATTTGTTTCTACTGCACCACGATGGGAACTCCAGAAAAAAAAAAAGTCCTTTTATTTTTAAATGACAAATTAAATAATACTGACTGTAAAAACTTCCACTTATACAAATATCATTTGTGTAAGATTTAAAAAGTATAAGAACGTATAAAAGGTTTAAGAAGGTTAGGAAGGTATTAGTTGCCTAGGACCGAAATGGAAAATTTCCCTTTTTCTTCCCTCAGCCTGCATGATTCCATTCACAAGCATGTCATGTACATTATTCTAGATCTTTCTCTTTGCACATATAATTGATAAGTAGATTTTGCTTGTTTGGTCAGATATACTGCAACTTTCCAATGTCACACAGCGATATCCCCTGGACAAGCTTCCCTGTCATCGCATAAGTGGGAACTGTCTTTTTCTCATTTTTTTAAAATCAAGTTTATTGAGAGAAAAAAAATGTACATAGAGTAAAACTGACCCAGCAGCTCATCATATGTTACCGAGTACTGTTGCCTTGTGCACAGTTTACCTAGTCACCAGTTAATGGCCATTTGGGTTGTTTCTAGTTTTTGGTTATTACAAATAAGGTGGTTATGAACATTCACATACAAGTCTTTGGGTAGAAGTATGTTTCTTTTCCTTTAGATAAATACCAAAGAGCACAATTGCTGGGTAGTGTAGTAAGTATGTATTTAACTTTATAAGAAACTGCCAAACCGTTCTCCAAAGGGGTGGTACCATTTTGCATTCCCACTAGCATCATATGAGAGTTCCAGTTGCTCCACATCCTCCCTAACACATAGAAGTGTCAGTAGTTTTTGTTGTTGCTGTTCTTTGTAGGGCCACACCAGCGCATATGGAGGTTCCCAGGGTCAGGGTCGAATAGGAACTGCAGCTGCCGGCCTACACCACAGCCACAGCAACTGAGCCACATCTTTGACCTACACCACAGCCCATGCAATGCCCGATCCTTAACCCACTGAGCGAGGCTGGGGATTGAACCTGCGTCTTCATGGATACTAGTTGTGTTAGTAACCTGCTGAGCCATAACAGGAACTCCAGAGCCAGTCTTTTTAATTTTAGCCAGTCTAGTAGTATGTAGAGGTATTTCACTATTGTTTTGATTTCCGTTTTCCTAATAGCTAATGCTGTTGAGTATATTTTCATGTGCTTGTTAGCCATTTATGTATCTTTGGTATAGCATCCATTCATACCCTTTGCCCATTTTTTACATTAGGCTTCCCATATACAACTCATTATTGCTGAGTTACAAAAGTTCTTTATATATCTTGAATACAAGCCCCTTATCTTATAGGTGTTTTGCAAGTATTTTCTTCTAGTCTTTGGCTTGTCTTTTCAATTTAGCATTGTCTTTAGAAAAGCAGTCTTGAAGTTGTGATAAGTCCAGTGAAAAGATATTTGTATTTCATTGTTTATGCTCTTTGTGTCCTAGTTAAAAAAGCTTTTTCTTTTTCATAGAAGTAGAGAATGAAATGATGGTTACCAGAGGTAGTGGTGGAGAATAAGAAGGTGTTGATCGAATGGTAGAAAGTTTGAAATATGTAGGATGAATAAGTTCTAGAGATCTAATATCCAGCATGTTGTACTACAGTTAATAACACTGCATTGCATCCTTGAGATTTTCTGAGAGTACTTTTTAAGTGTTCTCACGAGGAAAAAAAAACATAGCCATATGAAACAGTGAATATGTTAATTAGCTTGACTGTAGTAATCATTTCACAGCATATAAGTACATCAAAAATCATGTCGTATACATACGTTTTATTAAGTTCTTGAATTTAGAAAGAGAAAATATTGCCTAATCCAAGGTCACGAAGATTTTCTCCTGTTTTTTTTCTAAAAGTTTACTAACTGCAGCCCTGACATTTAGGTCTGTGACCTCCTTTGAGCTAATTTCTATGTTTGGGTCATGACTCTCTTTTGTTTGTTTCGCGTATGGATGACCAGTTGCTCAGCATCCTTCATTGCTGAGACTGCTTTAACTAGTTTCTTCTTTTTTAAATAATGATTTTTATTTTTTCAGTTATAGCTGGTTTACAGCGTTCTGTCAGTTTTCTGCTGCGCAGCAAGGGGACCCATACATGTATACATTTTTTTTTTCTCACATTATCCTGCTCCGTCACAAGTGACCAGCATAGTTCCCAGTGCTATACAGCAGGATCCCATTGCTTATCTCTTTAACTACTTTATTCTTTGTAATGACGTATAAGGTTTTGTTGAATGAAAAGAAAATTAGGCTGTTTCAGATCTGAGGCTATGATAAATTATTTCATGCATCTGAATTCCTGGACAGTTAAATGAGTATTTATTTCTACAGACTCACTGGGTGGCATGGCCTGTGCATGTTAGTGTTGATAGGTACTCCCGGATTTTTTTTTTTTTTTTGTCTTTTTGTTATTTTAGGGCCGCAGCCACAGCATGTGGAGGTCCCCAGGCTAGGGGTCTAACAGGAGTTATAACTGCCGGCCTACACCAGAGCCACAGCTATATGGTATCCAAGCCATATCTGCAAACTACACCACAGCTCACGGCAACGCTAGATCCTTAACCCACTGAGCAAGGCCAGGGATCGAACCCGCAACCTCATGATTTCTAGTCGGATTCGTTTCCACTGAGCCACTACGGGAATTTCACTCCCGGATTTTTTTTTTTCTCAGTATACACCCCCACCTGTAAGGCCTGATGGGGAGGCTCTAACTTTGATTGGCTTTATTGGTGTAGGCCTTTCACAAATCTCAGATAATTTCCTTCTGGAAAAATCTAATAGCCTTTGTTATTAGATTCTAAGAGATTCAGGGCCCTTACAGGAGGATTTGAAGAGAGATGATAATTTCTGCCTTGGTCAGTTAGGGTAACCTCATGTGAAATAGGCTCATAAAATATGTGGTCCACGGGAAATGGAAATTTACAAAGCACAGTTTAGTAAGTATTTAGGGCTTGTGAATACCTCGGTGCTTGGCCATCCCCAGAGGACAGAGGTTCCTGTAGTAACTTTGCATCGGCAGTGACTTGTCCCCCCATCCCCACCCCATGGCCTGCATGTGCTTTAAGCCCCCTGGATACAGATTGTTGTCCACATCCGCGCCCCTCTTCCACGCCCCAACCCCGCACCCACCCCAGCCTGCCCTGCACCAGGCCCTGGTCTGCAGCTGCAGGCACGAAGCACAGGGCTGCAGGGAAGTGCCGCTTGCTTATGGCTGGAGCATACAGTTCTGTCGCTTTTCCTACTTTCCTTTCCTGCTGCAATGGTGCGATGGAATCAAATGAACCAACATCGTTGAGGATTTTTAGATGACAAGGACCGTCCTGGGGCTGTGGGGGTGCACACAGCTCTGGAACAGTCTTCCATCTTCAGGGATGTTAACGCAGGTAGTTTAGAAGCAGTTCAAAACCAATACCAGCAGGTGTCACAGGCAGGACGTAGTGACAGAATCTGTGCCAAGTGCAAGTTCAGTGATGGAATCTGTGTGTCGAGAGATAGAGAAATCCCTCTGGCTTTTCAGAGGAGAAAGCAGAGCTCGATGGTGCAAGTTCAGATTCTGGCACCGTGTTACTCAAAGTTACGCTCCCCCTGGGGAGCCTGCACCTTCTCCAAGCCACCCAAAGCCCACTGCTAGGGCTGGAGGTTTACAGGCTGCGTCTGGAAGTTGCACAGTGTCCCTTCAGCCACATTTTGCTGGTCAAAGCTGGTCGCAAGGCCAGCCCAGACTTGACAGGAGGGAAACAGACCCACCTCTTACTGGGAAGAGTGGCATGAAAGTATAGGGATGCGAGAGGTTTTCGGTGGCCACCTCTGCAGCCCATCTACCATGGCGCCCTGGGTTTCTTTTTTCCGATCTTGATAACACAAATTTTAATTTGAATATGAGTCATCGCATTACCTCTTTTAACCTTTCCAGCAAGGCTTTAAAGGGAAATGCCTCCATCATAAGAGAAAACCGAGACTTAGAAAGATCAGCTTGTCCATGGTCATCGCAGAGCTGGAGTTGAGCTCCTCTGGCGCTGGAGCTGTGGGGTGTCACCTCCTCCTGTGCTGTCACCCAGCTCCACCTCCTCCCAGGGTGGGGCTTAGCTACTGGACCCCAGAGTCAGGAACAACCACGCTGTTTCTGAGTTAACTCCCATGAGGCACGGGGAGAGTGTTATGTAGATGAAAGCAAACCAGACAGGGGGTTCCCTGGTGGCCTAGCGGTTCAGGATCCAGCTTTGTCCTTGTTGTGGCTCTGCTCATGGCTGTGGAGCAGGTTCGGTCCCTGGCCTGGGAACTTCTGCATGCCTCAGGTGTGGCTGAAAAAGAAAAAAAGCAAAGTGGGCAATTCCTTGGATTATTATTTTAGTAATCTCAGGATCTTTGTAACAGGCTTCATAAACTCCTGAGGATTTCCTTTTTTTTGCTTTTTTTAGGGCCGCACCCGCAGCATATGGAGGTTCTTAGGCTAGGGGTCCAATCGGAGCTACAGCTCAGCCTGTGCCACAGCCACAGCAACGTGGGATCTGAGCCACCTCTGCAACCTACACCACCGCTCACAGCAACGCCGGATCCTTAACCCACTGAGCAAGGCCAGGGATTGAACCCGCAAACTAATGGTTCGTAGTCCGATTCGTTAACTGCTGCACCACAGCAGGAAATCCTAGGAGGATTCATTGAAGGATGTGACACTTTCTTTGAAGGCTTTTCTTTAGTCAAAGTTCAGGTAGATGATGTTATTTTCCCAATGCAGTTTGATCAATAATCAGTCACTCTGTAGTCCACTGACTATTTTGCTTTGCATGGGATAAAAGGCCACAGATTCTGGAGCGAGAATAAAGACTTTTTTTTTTTTTATGGAGAAAGCAGTTTTGAAAATATAAAGTCTTCCCCGCTCCCGCCCCCACTTTTTATTGGATGATTAGAGAAAAGAAATTCGGGGTCACCTTTACATTCGTTCCCCCAGTGCGTGAAAACGTCATAGACTGACAGCAGAAGGACTTGTCTCTGCGGAAATTCAGTGTGGATCCGGAGAGTCTGAATCGATTTGATTCCATGATGCCACAGGGCACCTTGGTTGCGAGGGGGTAGGTGCTGGTGAATAATCAATTAGGAAATGTGTCCGCCTTTGAGGACTGCTTCTAGTGGACAGGCGAGATCGGCCTGCTTTTTCATCTCCTCTTCAATGGCCACTTATCTCCGTCCCCAAAGTAGAAAATTTGGACATCTCAGTTTTAACGTGGGCAACTGATCCGGTGCTTAAGATAAATATCACCCTGTGGAGTACAGAGAAGGTTTAGTGGGAAATGATTGGCATTCTTTCTCGGGAAAGGCATGGGGAACTGGGGGAGAGAGAGAGAGAGAGGAGAGAGAGAGAGAGAGAGAGAGAGAGAGAGAGAGAGAGAGAGAGAGAGAGAGAGAGGGAGAGAGAGAGAGAGAGAGAGAGAGAGAGAGAGAGAGAGAGAGAGGGAGAGAGAGAGAGAGAGAGGAAGGAAGGGGGTGGGGAAGAGAGGGCGAGAGAGGAGAGAGAGGCAAACCGTGCGAGCTCGAGACAGAGCAAAGATAAAGAAGCTCCTCACAGCCCTGCCTTGTGAACTTGACACTTTGCAGACCGCAGCCAGCATGGTTGTCCTGCATCCAGTGACTCTGGGAATTTATCTGCAGCTTTTCTTCCGCTTCGCCGTGTCTCAGCCCACTTTCCTCAACAGCGTGCTCCCAATATCAGCAGGTAAAGCAGGACCGCAACTCCGCTCTCCTTGCAGCCTCATCCGGACGTTTTTCCCCTTTCCGCTCCGGGCAAAGGGAGGCTGGGAGGGAGCCGGTCACCGGCAGGCATCGTCGTCGGGACTCCCCCTTCTGTCCTTGTCCCCGCCGAGCGCGCCGGGCTTCTCAGAGCCACAGACCCTTAAACAGATTGTTTCTTCTCCTCACTTGCTGCATTTTTGGCCAGTTTGCATTTTTGGTTGGGAATGGTGGGGAGCTGATCGGGGACAGAGAGGAATGCAAGGGGAGTGAGTCCAGAGGTTTCCATAAACACGCCGCTGACCCCCTCCCCTGGCGGGCCGGGGCTTGCTCCACGGGGATGCTTTGCAGCCAGCTGGATGGGAAGGAGTCCCGCTGTTTCTCCTGGGGGCAGTAGCCCCTGGGGCCCTGGCCGCTGCCCCCCTGGGCTTTCTCCCTGGGCTGGGCTTCTCTTCGGCCTCAGTTCAGGAGGGGAGAGGCGGAGGGGGCTGCAGAACTGGGAACGCTGCTGAGAGTGAGGAAGGGGGCTTTTTCTGCCCTAGCCTGGCAGCCTCTTTTGAGAGCACCAGGCTGTTGCCCTTGGCCTGTCCGACCCTGGGCAGGGGAAGTATTGGGTTACCGGCATGGCCCGTTTAAACCTTTCTGAGGGAACTCCGATGTTTCCAGAAGGCTTGAGGGGGGGGTGGACAGACCCCAGGCTTTGCAGCCTGCCTCCTCACGGCCCCCTTACTTCACCTCGGTCACCACCCCCTCCGGCTCTCCCCAGAAAAAGCTGCTTTAGTCATGCCCTCCAGCCTGAATCTCAGACATACTTTGCTTCAGGCAGGAATTTCACTCTCAACCGCCTGTCAGGCTCTCGGGAGGGAGGGCGCAGCTCTGAATCCAGTCCCCAGCCCTCTCCATTCATAAAACAGCTCATTGACCTGTTGTGCTGCCAACGCATGTGTGGGCCCTGAGAGAAGGACGCGGAGAGGGGCACGGGGCTAATTATAAAAGTGTGAGAAACTGGAGGAGGGGACAGGAATTTGTGGAGAATATTGGGAGTGGTTGTGCCCTCACGGTGAGTGCCAGCGTGCCCTCCCCCGGTTCAGGCCGAGAGCTCCAGGCCTCTGGGAGTGAGTGGGTCCCCCTGTTCACGGGGGAACAGCTTCCCCTCTGTTCAAGGGGAAAGCTTGATAGTTCATTTGGTCCAGCTTGGTGGTTCTTAACCCTGTTTAGGTCATAGATTCCTTTGAGAATCTGCTCAGGACTCAAAGAAACTCAAGTCTTCTGGTTCTAGCCCTGCCTCCAGGGGGGCTCTCAGGCTTCTGGGAGGTAGCTGGCATTAGACTGTCAGCAGCACGTGGATGGGCCCTGTGTCTGTCTGGTTCGTTATCACCAGGGAAATACTGGGTAGGTGCCCAGGCAATATCTGGTGAATGGACGAGTGAATGAAGGAATGAAAACTTTTCTCCTTTATAGATTGGAGTTTGCATTATTTTGTTCCACTTAATTTAGGTACGGCCAGAGTGGCTAATGAGAGAGAGAGATGAGGGCCTCTGATTTTCTTTGAAGTCCTTGCCCTCGAGAGAGGCCCTGCATAGCTTAGCCGTCTCTTAGGTAAGACTTGGTACAGACTGTTCCAGACAGGGTAACTGCAGGAAGAAGAGCTAACTCAGATGGTTCAAGAAAAGACTGGAGGAGTTCCCATCGTGGCACAGCGGTTAACGAATCCGACTAGGAACCATGAGGTTGCAGGTTCGATCCCTTGCCTTGCTCAGTGGGTTAAGGATCTGGCGTTGCCGTGAGCTGTGGTGTAGGTCGCAGATGTGGCTCGGATCCCGCGTTGCTGTGGCTGTGGCGAAGGCCGGCGGCTCCAGCTCCTGTTAGACCCCTAGCCTGGGAATCTCCATATGCCGCGGGTGCGGCCCTAGATAAGGCAAAAAGACAAAAAAAAAAAGAAAAAGAAAATAGTTTCCAGCAATCCAATGTGAAATAGTCTATATTCAGAAGCTCCAGTTGTCATGATTTTTGTACACCTGTAATTGTAATAAAATTAAGTAATTATAAGAAAAAAAGAAGAAGAAGAAGCTGCTAAGTTCTTACTCTTCTGAAGAAGACAAGCCCTGGGCACAGTGAAAACTGCCATCAGGGAATCTTTGCATTCCACCCACCGTAGCTTACTGAGTGCCCACTGTGCTTCTGGCACTGAGCTGAGTGTGCAGGGGACATGGGGACAGGCAGGATGCTGCTCTGCTCTAGGGGACTGCGGGCAGCACGCACTGGATGCCCCCCGGGATGGGCCATGACAGAGGCAGAGCCCTTGCAGACCTGTGGGCTGGTTCCTTCCTTCACTCTCCTCAGAAAAGACCGGAGTCCAACCACGCCAGAAATAGCACCGCTCTCTGGATCCGATGTTCGTTACCTGGCAGCCTCCACGGCTGAGTCCCCGAGAGGACCAGGAAGGGTGCAAAAAGCCTCGAAAGGGCCAATCGTGATGGCAGCAATCCCCAACACTAATGCACCTGCATTAGATGCACAGAAAACTAGCCCAGGCCCTCACTCCAAGCCTGGGAACTCTTAGCGGGGACATCACCCTCCAGGCTGAGAGCGGGCTTCTCGGGGCAGGGGTGAGTCAGCTATGACACGTTAGGTTGGGGCCGGGGGTGGGCAGGCTGCTGCTTAAGACTGCCGCAGTGACAGCAAGAACGCGGAGACAGCTGATAAAACTAATTACAAGGAAAGCGGTGAAGGACCAGAGAGTAGTTCTGAGGTCGAAAAGGAGAGTGGTTTGGAATTATTTCTAGAGCCTCCATTCCGCATGTAGCCCCTGAAGGCACCACTTACAGATCGTTGACTGGTTTGCACTGTGCTGAGCATGAATGAGCCAGTGAAGGCAGAATCGTGTTAGCTTCATTGTGTCTGAGAAGGCAGAGGTGTGTCAGGTATGATCGTTTCTGCTGAACCTGGCCCTAAAATGTGAAGTGTCAGGAGGCCCAGCTCTAGTGTACCGTTTCAGCCGTGGCTGGGTGAGAAACTGTGCTAGCACCCAGCAGTTTATTATTGAAGTTGATGTATTGTGAGTCAGCTAAGGGTCAGAGGGTCTGGCCTGGGTTTGGCGGGCTCTGCGGGGCTCACTGCGGTCTGGGCACTGACTCAGCTCCAGGGCCCCTCCACCGATGTGGTCCCATTGTTGTACAGTTTTTAGAATTCGGTGGGACAAACCTGAGGACAGTGGCATTTATAGAGGGGCAGGGGGTTGTCCACATGCTTCAATCAGTGTAACTCTCACAGTACCCGGGATGGAGGGGGGCCTCCCACCCACTCCTCAGATGGAAAAATGAAGGTTCAGAGAGGTTAAGTGACTTGCCTAAGACTGCACAGCTGCCATGGGGAGAGCTGGAAACTAACTCTGCCCTCTGACGCTACGTCCAGGGCTCTTACCAGGGCAGACCAAATCTGCCATCGCCACGGAGAATCGGTGATACCAGCTTTAAAGTCCCTCATCCCAGCCTCCAAAAACCCAGCTCCAGGTCTTTGTTTTCTGTGCTCTCCTGTCTTCTGCCCAGGATGTCAGTGCCCAAAGCTCTTAGCAAATGATTGAGAAGATGACTTTATACTAAAGTGTGCGTGACTTGCCAGAGTCCTGGTTTATCTTTCTCTGAAGGTATTCGTACTGTAACAGGAGTTAAAGATCGGAGCTAAAGCACGGCTCTAGGAAGATGGGCTCCAACCAGGGCACTGGGGGCAGGGGCTGAGGCTTCCTGAAGTCAGGAGAAGGCCATTTCACAGACATCCTCTTCAGGGTTGGGGGCCGAGTGACTCCAAGCCCACAGACACGCTGGCTTCCTTTCTCCAACATGGGATTTCTCAGGCACGCAGGGAGGCACTCTTCAGACAATGTTTGGGTCTGGGTCTCAGGACCAGATGGAGAAGACCCACATCCAGTCCTGGAAGCTTGTGAGTTCTGTCTGGGCCCTGGAACCTTCTCCTGTGGGTGCTGGGACGTGACCCGGGCAGGCGTTCCGTGGCCTGCAGAACCTGGTGTCCAGTTCTGCAATCCCCTGACTGGAAGCCAGCCAGGCTCCCACTTGGGAACCAATCATGTTCTTGGCAGTAGATTATGGGCCATTTATTTGTGTCTGATGCTGGTCAGCTATTGTTTAATATTCTGTAATGCACTTCCCAGCCATCTCCTCCGATTTAGTTCCCCATATTTCCTCTGGATAATATGATCAGAGAGGGTTCTTAAATTAGAGGGCCCTCCGAGGGTCCCAGCTTGCCCACTTCACCACGTCCCAAGCCTCTGAATGAAGCAGTGGGCTCCTCTCTGGCTCAGAGAGAGGCGGGTGTGAGCTTTTTCTCCAGATATGTGGGCCAAGTCTTGACATTGTCTACTTTCCTTAGACCCACAACCGTACAAAAACAACACCGCTCCGGAAGGAAGAGAAATCCTTCTGACTTTGACGAATCACCAAGTAGGCTGGCGTCCCGTCTTCTCGAAATGCAGTTCACATTGTCACGGCTGCTCGTATTGCCCTTGTAATCAGTACCAAGTACCCGTGAACTCACTTTGCCAGGCTGATCCACGGCCACAGCGTATTTGTGCTTCAGCGTTGGCCCTGCTGTGGGCAGCGTGGTCTCGGGTTTGAGTCCTGACTCTGTGTGATTGCGGGACACTCACACCACAGTTGCGGCGGGCCCCTGTTCATCTGTGAAAGGGGTATGTGATTGTCTCACGGGATTGCTGTGAGCATATGTTCATTAACAAACCCTTAATGGGTTCTAGCCTGGGACCTGGAACTGAGACGCAGTGGGGAGCTGACGAAAGCATCCCCATATGGAGCTCCTCTGTCATCCCCTTGAGAAAGGGTCAACAGAAGACCCCTAGAGCAGAGTTGGAGCTCACAAACCAGCTACCCGAGGACCAAATCTGTCTTCATGTGGTGCTGTGCTCAGCCTTCATGTCGCAGTACTAAAAAGAGAGGGAGAAATGTTTAAGAATTTAAGATGATTTAAGAATCAGATGATTTAACATTTCTATAAAATGCATTTCTTAGGTATCTTTAAAAAATCAGGCCTCAGAAATTCCCTTGTGGGGCAGCAGGTTAAGGATCTGGTGCTGTTACTGCAGCAGCTTGGGTCACTGTCGCGGGTTCGATCCCCGGCCTGGGAACTTCCACGTGCCATGGGTGTGGCCAAAAATAAAATCAAATGTGAAAAAAACAAAGCAAGCAAACAAACAAATCAGACCTCTTGAAGAGCAGGGCGCCCTGCGAGTCCTGACCCACATCTCAGTGCCGCAATACCTGTTTGGAACAGAGAGGCTTCAAGTCCTCACCACACCACCCATCTCACACCTTTTCACCTCTGCCTGTCCAGAGGCCCTGCTGCTTTGGGCTCTGCCTCCTTTAGCAGTCTCGGGCATGCTTCTAGAATCCCCAAGCTCTGCTAATCTCAGATGGAAAGTTAATATTCTTGAGTTCCCGTTGTGGCTCAGTGGTTAACGAATCTGACTAGGAACCGTGAGGTTGCGGGTTCAATCCCTGGCCTTGCTCAGTGGGTTAAGGATCTGGCGTTGCCGTGAGCTGTGGTGTAGGTTGCAGACACGGCTCGGATCCCGCGTTGCTGTGGCTGTGGCGTCAGCCAGTGGCTACAGCTCCTGTTAGACCCCTAGCCTGGGAACCTCCATGTGCCGCGGGTGTGGCCCTTAAGAGACAAAGAAAAAAAAAAAAGTTAATATTCTAGATCAGTGGTTCTCAAACTACAGCACTTGTTCTCAGCCCCAGAGAGACACAGGGATCCTGTGGGCTGCTTTACGAGGAGCCCAGTGTCTGGGCTGGGCAGAGCAATCACATCAGACTCTGAGGCCAGGGAGGGGGCCCCGGGAGTGTTTAAAGCCCTCCCGGTGATTCTGACATCCAGCCCTGGTTACCCATCACAGCCAGCATCAGAATCACCTGGAAGGTCTGTTACAACACCCACTGCTGGGCCCACCCCAGGAACTGATTCGGTGGGTCTGACGTTTGCAGTTCTAAGATCCCAGGTGCTGCCGATGCTGGTTGACCACCGGCCACACTTTGAGGGCCACTGCTCAAGTCTGCCTCTGAGGTCCTGTGTTAGTTTCCTGGGGCCACCTACTATCCCATTGCCTCCTTCTTCCGCATCAGTCTTCCTCTGCCTCTCTTATGAGGACACTCGTGATTACCTTTAGGGCCCACCCAGCTCATCTCTCCAACCTACATTTCTTAATTTAATCACACCACAACGTTCCTTTTGTCTGGTAAGGTAACCTCAGTCTCCCATGGTCGCCTTTTCCACTGGGTAATAAGTGTCCCTGAGGGCTTTCTCTAAGTGACATCAGGGTATGCATAGTGTCATCGCTTGGATCCCTTCCCAGAGCAGACCTTGAGACAAGGTTTGGGCGCAAGCAGAGTGTTTGGAAGGTGACCCCAGCAGGGCTTTGGGCAACTGAGATAGGGAGGGGAAGGCGGTCAGTCAGTCCTGGGGGCGTTTAGGACAGATTCCTGCTGTGGGCAGCTGGGGTTCAGATCTGCTGGGACCTCAGGGAGACAGGGGGCTGAGCTATGGATCCGCCAGCTCCTGGGGACATGCTTGCCCCAGGCAACTCCGCAGCTGGAGAAGCCCTCTGCATAGCCACGGGTACCTGTGGCGGGAGCTGGAAACCACAGGGCCTGGGGAGTCCTGAGAAATAGGGCGGGGATGTGTTAAGAGAGCAGCTGCGGTCCGGCTGGCCCTTATGCAGTTGCTTGCCCACCCGCCCCCTCTGGGCAGCGGAAGTTACAGCTCAGCACCCATCCTGCTCTGATAACTGATAACTGAGTAATTGCGGTCCAGTTACTAAGGGAACCCCGTTAACACTAATAACACTGCCTTGCACAGAGCACTGCTTGCTTGCCAGACTCCTAGTCTTTATAACAGTTTCACAAGACATTAGGAACCCCTGCTTTACCAAAGAGGGAACTAACATTCAGAGAGGTGCAGTCACTTGTCCGAGGTCACACAGTGCCGGGGCTAAATTTCAAAATTAGGACTTTCTGAGCCTCAAATTATTACACGGGCAGACTAGCCTATCAGTTAGGAGTAGGACATCTGGTGCCATGCTGCCTGGGTTCAAATCTCATGTTTCCCTTAGCTTTGGGATGTCGAGCAGGCAAATGGCCCTGTCTGCTTCAGTTTCCCTTTCTGCAAAATGGGGCTCAAAGTAAGATTTCACTCACCAAGCAGTTGTGAAGATTAAATGGGCTAAGTATGTACAGAACTTTAAAAAGTGCCTGGTGTATGACGTATGAATCTTTCCTCTCCTTATTTCCAGAACCTCACAGTATCTCTACACATGCCAAGAGGTCCTGATTTCCCCTTGTTTAAAGTTTCCAGTGGGTTAAGGCCATAAGAGGGGGATCAGCTTTTATCCATTTTCCATTTGTGATCCAATCCCTCAAGCAGGGACCCACTCACCAGGGTAGTCTCTTCTCTCGTGGTGACCGGCTTTCCCAGATGGCTTTAAAAATACACCTGGCCCCATTCCATCTCCCAGCCCAGAGCAGTCAGCTCCATTCAAGTCCGTACTTAGGTCCCCATGGCAACATAAGCATAAGCAAGAGGCACGTGCTGGGAGCTGCGACAGCTGAAGGGGATGCCTGGTGGCTGCCCAGGGCTTTGCACCGAGAACCAGCTGAGGTCTGAAAAAAGAGAGGTGAAAAAGGAAGTCTGAAAGAGAGCTGGATAGGCTTCTCCCTTGCTGGGCCTCCCTACTCCTGCCTACCACCTGACCCCTGTGCATCCTGCCGCCGCTCACCTGGCCTTCCTGGTATTTCTCCAAGAAGTCTGGAGAAAGCCCTGGGGCTTTCCTGCTGCAGCTGGTAGTTCCCTCTTGGGACACATGCTCCAGGAAGGACCTTCTGAAAGTCTCAGACCTGGCATGGGGGTCTCAGGGACCCAGGAGGATAAGGGATGGGTTGACGATGGCCATCCTACCTGGAGGGGCTTACCTGCCAGACGGGGGCTCTCTTACTTTACTGCAGCTCAGCATTGGTTCGAGTGTTTGAACTTGTCCCCTATCTGAGGGGCCTGCCACGTGGGTCATTATTGAGAGCTGAAACCAGGCCGCCCTTTGTGCTCAACCCGACTGGCTTGGTTTCTCAGATCGTCTGCACTGGGGGTGGACCTCACAGCATGCCGCCCCCTACCCCCACCCTGCCCGCCTGCCACCAAGGCCTCCCAATTTTCTGTGGTCATCCAGAAACCAGGTTCTCCATCGTTGAGATTAGTGTTCAAGATTTAGAGGGGCTCCAAGTAAGGACAGCCCTTTCCCTCCTGTCCGTCTTTCTGAGAGCTGTGTTGGGCAGGTCGTCGTGGCGGGAAAGTTAATGGTGGAGAAAAGCGTGGGGAGAACTGTGGGTCTGGGTGGCGGGCCCTCCTCCATGCTCCGTGTCTGCCCATGGACTGTGAGCACCGGGAGGCCGAGAGGCTGTCTAGACCATTCAGACCCTAGAAGTGCTTTCCCCAGATTCTCTGAATAAATGGTTCCTTTTCCCTTTTTTTTCTTCAATTGCTTGAGTCGACGGCCCAGCCTGCACCTGCTCTGCTGGGCGCCCCTGAAAGCCAGAGGGCACCTGCCTGACAGGCGTGGGACCGGCTGCTCAGCTTCTCCCGTCCAGATCCAACTAGAAGGTGGCATTGGGGACAGTTAGTCGGTGGGGCTGACCACGTGCCTGTTTACTCTTGTTCCCCGAGAGGGGCCGTGGCGCGGGGTTAAGGCACGAGGCGGAACTCGGGACACCTCCTATAGCTCTGCCCTGCCGCTGACTCTGGGACACGCGTGTGCTGTGAGCCAAGCCCTTCATTCTCTGTGAGGCTCAGTTTCCTCACCTGTGAGATGAAGGGATGGACCGGACTCCAAAGACCCTTTTAGGTGTCAACTCTCTCTGACTTGGTGGCTAAAACGTGCTGCTCACCTGCAGAATTAGCTCCTCCGCGTGACAGGGTCTCGGCCCGTGTTTCTCTTGGGCACACTGGCACCCGGAGAACTCACGATGTGGGAAGAAAAGGCGTGGGCTTCACAGGTTTAGACGGCTCTGGACTGGAGTGACATCTCTGTGACCCATGAGCTGAGTGACCTTGGCCAAGTGGTCTTGGTTTCTTAACTCTCAGTTTCCAACTCTGTAAAATGCAGATAAGAGTACCTGCCTCAGAGTTCCCTGATGGGTCTAGTGGGTTAAGGATCCGGCGTTATCGCAACTGTGGTGCAGGTTTGATCCCTGGCCCGGGAACTTCTGCATGCCACGGGCGCAGCCAAAAAAAAAAAAAAAAAAGAGTACCCCGCCTTATCAGACGGGTAGAGAGCTTTGCACATACTGGGCATGTAGGTAATCTCAGCTTCTGGTTGCAGCCATTGTTGCAAAAGGCAGAGAGAGAGTTAGAACCCAGGCTTGCCTCCTCCCAGGATGCTTTGTTTCTGCTATAATTCCCACCTGCTCTTATTTGGTGGCTGGAGAGGTTTGCTCCTGGTGCCAAAGTGTCCAGCCTCAGAATTCAGTCTCCATCGGAGTTCCTGCTGTGGCGCAACGGGATTGGCAGCGTCTCTGCAGCGCCAGGACGCAGGTTCAAGTCTCAGCCTGAGAGTGAGTTAAGGGATCTGGCATCGCCGCACAGCTTCAGCGTAGTAGATTGCAACTGTGGCTTAGATCCGATCCCTGGCCGGGAAACTCCATAGGCTGTGGGGCGGCCAAAAAGAAAAAAAAAAAATTATAATAATAATTCGGTCTCCATTGAAATCCCTGGCTGAGCGGGGTCTGTCACAGTGCGTGGGCTTCAGAATCTGAGGTCCGGGCTCCGAAGCCCAGCTCCCCAGGACCTTGACTGTCAGAGCCTTAGTTTTCCTCTCCTGGAAAAGGGGGAGCATAATAGAGGCTAATGGGAGGGGCTGTGGTGAAGAGGACAGGAGACAGCGTGGGGGGGCCCGGCTCTGAGCTGGTAGAGGGCGCATTCAGGACTCACACTGGGGGCGGTGCCGCAGCTCACAAGTCCTCCGCTGATGGGCAGAGTCCGCCCCCAGCCTCCTCCCTGAGCTGTGAGGGAGAAGGTACTCATCTCCCCAGACGGGCTGAGCTCACTCAGGCCCGGGCGTGAAAATTATGCAGCCAACCCTGTGCGAAGCCAACTGGTGGACAAGCCACTTCCGTATCCAATTCATTCGAGTCGGGACAACGAGGCCTCTGTCCACACGGCATCTGCCTTGTACGGAACGACAGTCTTGTCCCCTTCAGGAGGAACAGCGGTGCCAGGTCACCAGACCTGCCAGTGTGGGTCCTCCCAGGAAATCAGAGGCAGGTTCTATTACACACGGACGTTTCAAACGGAAGGCCAGCCAAAGACGCTCAGTTTCTGGCCACTTTCCCATCTGCTGCCACTTTCCTACACAAGGCGGTAAAATCCATCTGAGTGGATCCCGGTCATCATCATCATCATTATTAGCATGCTGAAGTCTGTCTCTGTCTCTAAATTATGACTATTACTTGATCTATCTAGCCTTTGATACACCTCCTATCAATCAATAATCAATTTTTATCTCACCTCGTACAGCACACTTAACCATCATGTTAACAGGAAGGTTCACGAGACAAACTAGCACCAGGCGCCCATAGTCTGAGACACTGAAATAACGCACACGAAATAACAATAAGTGAAGCGGGTGACTGTGGTGGTGTCTGCAGTGCACAGGTGGTTGGCCTTTGGATGCACAGAGCAGTGAAGATAAGGACACAGCTGATACGGGTTCACGGCCTGACCCAGCCAGTGTGTGTTACCAAATATTGTGATAGTTGATGTTTGTAGGCTACATCTTTTTTTTTTTTTTTTTTGGTCTTTTGTCTTGTTTTAGGGCCGCAACTATGGCATGTGGAGGTTCCCAGGCTAGGGGTCTAACAGGAGCTGTAGCTGCCGGCCTTCGCCACAGCCACAGCAACGCGGGATCCGAGCCGCGTCTGTGACCTACACCACAGCTCACGGCAACGCCGGATCCTTAACCCACTGAGCGAGGCCAGGGATTGAGCCCGCAACCTCATGGTTCCTAGGTGGATTTGTTTCCTCTGCGCCACGACAGGAACTCCCCTGTAGGCTACAGATTTAAACATAAAATATGAAATCATTATTAGAAGAAACCTTGGGAGATTTAGGGGGTAACTTTAGTGTGGGGGAAAAACTTAGAAGCCATAAAAAAAGGCTTCTACAATCAACTCTACTACCTAAAAACGATAAATTTGTGTGCGGGTAGGGGTGGAGGGGGGACAATGTCAAAAGACCAAAACAAATTGGGGAAATATCTGCTAGTCATATCATGAAGTACTACTTTCTTTATATATTAAAAAAAAATTGTAAGAGAAGACCAACTGGAGCTCCTGTCATGGCTCAGCAGTTAACGAATCCAGCTAGTACCCATGAGGATGTGGGTTCAATCCCTGGCCTTGCTCAGTGGGTTAAGGATCTGGTGTTACTGTGAGCTGTGGTGTAGGTCACCAGCTACAGCTCTGATTAGACCCCTAGCCTGGGAACCTCCATATACCACAGATGCGGCCCTAAAAAAAAAAAAAGACCAACAACTTAATGGAGAAATGGAAGAAATATATATGGCTTTAAAACATGTGAAAACAGGAGTTCCCTTCGTGGTGCAGCGGAAACGAATCTGACTAGGAACCATGAAGTTGCAGGTTCGATCCCTGGCCTTGCTTAGTGGGTTAACGATCCGCCATTGCCGTAAGTTGTGGTGTAGGTCATAGACACGGCTCGGATCTGGCATTGCTGTGGCTGTGGTGTAGGCCAGCGGACACAGCTCCGATTAGACCCCTAGCCTGGGAACCTCCATATGCTGCGGGTGGGGCCATAAAAGGACAAAAAAAGTGAAGTAAATAAATAAAAAATAATAAAATGTGTGAAAACATCCTAAGCCTCATTCATCATAAGAGAAATGCAAATTAAAACCACACTGAAATCCCATATTTCATCTACAAGATGGGAGCAATTCAAAAGGTCTGACATCGCGTGTGCAGTTGAGGGTGTGTGGAAACAAACACCGTATCTTCTGCTTGTGGGACAGAGCGTGGGCTGACGGAGACTTTGTGGAGCTGAGTTAGGCAACGTGTGTAAAAACTACAAATTTTCACACTCTTAGACCCAGCAATCCTACTCCAGAAATTTATCCGATGGACAAGCTTATCTACATACACAAAGATGCATGTAGAATGTTATTTTATTGTATCATTGTTTATATCAACAAATGTTTGCACATCACCCAAATGCACATCAGTTGGGGGCAGGTGAATGAATTATGGTTCTTCCAAATGAGGGCATATCATATGGCATTGAGAGGAATGTAGATGCATTTTATGTAGTAATACCAAATAAACTTAGAAATTATGTGAAGAGACTGAGAAAGTATCCTTAGCACAGGCATAGCATTATATTACAGGTAACCCTTTGAGCAAGAAAGGGAGGTAGTATGCCCGCCTATTTGCTTCTGTGTGCCTAAAATGTTCACGGAAGCATCCACAGGAGAATAATGGATAATAAACAGTTGGAACTGTGAGGAGAGTTTTCAAGTGTATCCATTTATACTTTGAATTTAAAATCTCATGAATGTATTACCTATTCAAACAATTACACAAAATCTCATATATAGACAGAACCCCTCACCTGGAGCACAGGATGGGATTCTTCTGTCTTTATTTTTATTTGTTTATTTATTTATTTATTTAGTCTTTTTAGGGCTGCACCTGCAGTATATGGGGGTTCCCAGGCTAGGGGTTGAATCGGAGCTGTTGCTGCTGGCCTACACCACAGCCATGGCAACACCAGATCTGAGCTGCATCTGTGACTTACACCACAGCTCACGGCAACGCCAGATCCTTAACCCACCAAGAGAGGCCAGGGATGAAACCCGCAACCTCATGTTTCCCAGTCAGATTCATTTCCGCTGTGTAGAACTCCGGGATTCTTCTCTCTTTAAAAGTCTATTAGGCCCAAATTAACAAAGGGAATGGAGATCTCAGAGAATTTCCAGAGTGGTAGAATAATTGTATATAATGGTAGGAAAATTATTCTAGTGGTAGAATAATTGTATTTATTATTTATTTTTGTCTTTCATCTTTTTAGGGCCGACCCGCGGCATATGGAGGTTGCCAGGCTGGGGGTCCAATCGGAGCTGTAGCTACAGGCCTACACCACAGCCACAGCAACGCCAGCAATGCCACTGCTACAGATCCGAGCAGCATCTGCGACCTACACCACAGCTCACGGCAACGCCGAATCCTTAACCCACTGAGGGAGCCAGGGATCGAACCTACGTCCTCATGGGCACTAGTTGGGATCGTTAACCCCTGAGCCACAACGGGAACTCCTGTATTTATAATTATAAGTACTGTTTACAAGCTTCCTCTTGTCAGCTTGTTCTGTCTATTGCTGTGTTGCTCAGCTGAGTTCAAGGTCAGCCCAAGACCCCCCACTTTCTGGAATCCAGGGATTTGAATGACTCATGAGACCAATGGGCCAAAGTGTTGGCTGTGCCAGCGGGCAGCCAGGGGCTCCCAGGCACCGCGCTTCTGCCCGCCCTACCTGCTGTGACATCGCCCCCCCCCCCCCCCGCCGCAGGTAACAGTCTCTGGAAGCAGTGGGGCAGGGAGGGGCTCTAGAGAAAGGGCTAGGTGAGCCCCGTAGCTTTGAATCACAAGGTGTCTGTGGAGCTAAACATGTCATCATGGATACATGGAAGCACGGAAGCATATGGCTGGTGGGAATCCGGGGACTTTCCACTACGTCCCAGTTGTCAGTGCAGGTTGGAAGCCACTCACCCTGTGGGCCTGATGCAGCTGGAGGGTTTCGCCTCTGACCTGTGGCCAGATCTACTGAATAACTCTAGAAACTTGCCCCCACCCGCCTTCAAGCTGAAGCAGAAGATTTAATAGGACTCGCTGATTTATCCCGGCCGCTGTAATCAAATTCAGAGCCAAGGCACGGCCAGCCTTGGGGAGGTTTCTTGATGTTCCCTTGGCTCCTAATAGCATTGCCTCCTCCTTCCCCTCTATTTACCATATGCCATTTGGTCAAATTAGAGCTTGAACTCAGAAAAGCAGATGCCTTCCTTTAGATAAGAACCAAAAAGATTCCTTTGTGGGAGGAAACGGGGAAGGGTTTGTCTTCACAAATCTGTGCACCATCAAAGCGGTCACTTCTGATATATGACCTACTAGAAAATAATGACCAATGTGAGATGATTTTCCTCCATCCTTGTAGCTTGGGGCAGCCTTTTCTTCCCCAGGGCGTCCTTACTGAGGGGGTGGGGAGTGCTGCGGCAGAGAAGGTCCACCTTGTGTCCTTCCCGGGGATTCAATTACTTGTCTAAGGTCTCCTGATGAACGGCTTCAGGCTCTTCCAGGCCACGCTGGTGTCTGTGTCCTTGCTCTGTGCAGCTGCCGAGCTCCCAGATACTTGCCAGCAAGGGCACTGGGGTGACCCACTCCCAATCCTAACCCTGGGAAAGTATCTTCCGGTTTTCTGTTGCCCACTTACATTTTTTAAATTGTCTTCTTTTTTATTACGGAAAAAAATCCCAAACATTCAAAAAAGTAGAGAGAATTTTCTAGGGGATACCACCGTGCCCCTGTTGTGCCCTGACTTCCCTCTTCCCCGCCCCCACCCCCAAAATGCATATGTTGAAGTCCCAACCCTCATGACCTCAGCATGTGACTGTATTTAGAGACAGGCCTTTAAAGAGGTGATGATGGTTAAGTGAAGACATATGGGTGGCTCTGGTCCCATCTGACTGTTGTCCTTATAAGGAGAGATTTGGACACACAAGAGACACCAGGCATGCTTGCAAGGAGGAAACGCATGTAAAGAGGAAAGAAGGGAACCATCGACAAGCCAAAGAGAGAAGCCTTCGAAGAAACTAAACCTTCTGACACCTTCATCTCAGACGTCTAGCTTCCCAAACTTGGAAAAACGAATTTCTGTTGTTTCAGCTGCCCAGGTGCTTTGCTACGGCAGTCCTAGCAAATACACCCGGCACATAGATTCTGCACTTGTTATCACGTGGCTGCAGTTACTCTACCCTCTGTCGGTGTATCCATCTTATTTTGGGGATGGATTTCAAAAGGAGTCGCAGATTCCCCGCCCACTTTGAAGAGTAAACTATTCAAAAGAGAAGATAAAACGCACACGCCCTCTCTGTGGCCGGGAGAGTCAGGGAGGCCGCTTAGATGGGTTTACGCAACCAGGAAAATGGGACCCAAAGATGAGTGATGCTGAGATCTGATTCGAGACAAGGGGCTGGGTGTGGGGAATGCCTCCGAGCCCTGCTGCTTGGGACACATCTGCCATTTTTCTGGGGTCCCCTGCTCCTCCTCGCCAGTCGGTGGGGGTGGAGGCGAGGTCACCACTTTGAGTGGGTTACCGAATCTCCAGAAGTCTCTAGGGTCTGACATCTGGATTCGACCGATGTCTTCAATTCAAGTCATCTGGCCAACTGCCTACTGGCGGTGGGCGCCCTCAATCTCCGCAGAGGCTGCTGATGCTGATACGCAACCATGTGGTTGTGGGGACCAGAGAAGGGTACCACATGCTCACCGATGGTCCCACGATTGGTTGGCACCTCACCCCGGGTTGGGGTAATGCTATCTGCTGTGACAAACAAGCAACTTTGTTTAATCAAAATGTTATTTCCTGCTGGTCCATGAGTTCAGTCCCTTGCTGGGCGTGGCCGGCCTCCTCGCTGGTGTACAGGGAAGCAGGAGCTTTCTGTCCTGGCTCCAGCATCACCCAGGGCTGGAGTCCTCTGCATCCAGGCAGGGCCATTGGTGAGGAGAGTCATAGAGCCGGGTGCCCCCCAGCTGCTCTCACCGTGGGGTCGGGGGGAGTTGGGCAGCACCGTTGCTTCTCACACTTAGCTCTGGCCTGTGGAAGACACATCTGGGGGCCATGCCAGCCTTCTCTGCACAGCCCCAAGTCTGAGGAGTGGAGAGAGCCTGCCACCAGGGAAGGGCCGGGTTGGAGGGAAGCCACCTGCTGCACAAGACCAGCGAGAAGAGCAGGAAGGGGTAGGCGATTTGATGGGAACTGCCCCCAGGGCTGGGGAGGCTGCCACCAAGAGCCACCTTCTCCCAGGGTTGCACGGGGATCCTGCTGAACTCTGACTCAGGCTCTGTTCTAGCTGTGTGGCCCAGACCAAGTGACCTGGCTTCTTTTCTGTAACTCGAGGACAATTATGCTGAGGATTCAATGATATATCGATAGTAATGCGGTAATTTGGGGGAAGTGCTGAGTCCAGTGTTGTCAGTGTTTCATGATGAGGATTTTTTTTTTGTCTTTTTAGGGCCACACTGCAACATATGGAAGTTCCTAGGCTAGGGGTCTAATCGGAGCTATAGCTGCTGACCTACACCATAGCCACAGCATTGCCAGATCCTTAACCCACTGAGCAAGGCCAGGGATTGAACTTTGTCCTCACGGATACAAGTTGGGTTTGTTACTTCTGAACCACGACAGGAACTCTGGAAATGAATCTGACTGCTGAGGACGCAGGTTCGATCCCTGGCCTCGCTCAGTGGGTTAAGGATCCATCGTTGCCATGAGCTGTGATATAGTTCACAGACAGGGCTTGGATTCCACGTTGCTGTGGCTGTGGCATAGGCCAGTGGCTACAGCTCTGATTCGACCTCTAGTCTGGGAACCTATAAGACTAAGTCTTCCTAAGAAGACTAAAAAAAAGAAAGAAAGAAATGTTTGTGGGCTAAAACAGAATCTGTTGCGGGGCTCTCCTGTGTGCAAAACGTTGGGTCTGTGTCAAAGAAGAGGGTAAGAATGACCTTGATGGAGACGGTTAGATGGCAAGACTCTCCCAAGAGGGTAGAGAGACTGGACTCAGATCTGAATTAAATAGGAATAAGTGGGGATTTATAATCAAGGGTTCAGGGGCTTGGTGATGGAAAATCGCCCAGAGGAGACACCAGCGGGTGGGGGTGTTGCCTTCAAATGCCACTGAACAATGTTCTTGCTGAAGGCAGCACAGGTGATTAGACAGCAAGGGTGGGGATTCTTTCTAAACTGACCTAGTAGGATTCTTGCTAAAACTGGATTCAGCAAGGCTGACAAGGTCAAGGCCTTGTGGAGAAACTGACCAAAGTTTGGTGGTGAAAAGATAGAACCCGGGTCCTCCAGCCTGGTTCTCCGCCCACCCCGGTCTGGAGTTGGGACAGCAGCTCCGAGGTGCCCCGCGGCTGCTGGGACCTGGGCCCTGCCCTGAAACATGCAGGTGTCTTTGCCTCACACAGCGAGCGGCAGGTGCCGAGCTCCCCAGGCCACACAATCTCTCCGGGCAGGAGGGGTGGGAGGCAGTCAGGGGGACGATGCAAAGCAGACCCCACTTAGGTGGGCTCAGCAGGGAACAGGCCTGTGTGTGGCAGCAGTGGGGACAGGCGCCCTGGCCCAGCGCCCAGGGAGGCAGAATTCCAGGAGTGGTCTCCTGGCCAGGGTGATAAATCCCAGAGCTGCAATTAAGACCAAATCCTGCGAATGTGACACCTGCTGACAGCTGCAGGAAGGCCCCAGAATCTTGTATTAGGAATTAGATTTTGCAGGCAGCTCTGCCGGGTGAGCTGGTGCTTGGGCCAAGGAAAGGCAGCTTGGCAGGCTGGCTGCCTCGGGGGCAAGGACCGCTCTCTGGGCGAAGAGGGGAGCGTGGTCCTCCATCCCTATCCAGGGCCCTCATGATGGACCGCTTGTGTCTCAGGAGTCACTTGCCCCTGGGAGAAGCCACAGCCAGAAAGGGCTTAGAGTGCATCTGGTCCAATGCTCCCATTTTACCTTTGGGAAAACTGAGGGCCAGACCAAACGTGAATTATCCAAGGTCACACAGGTTACTAGCCCCACGAGCACTGGAGACCGAGGTTCCTGATCCCGGGCTGGCACGCCTGGCTGCAGGGGCCATCAAGGAGCGAGCACCCAGCCAGGTGTTTGACTTAAGGAAATTCAACTGTTAGTGCCTGGAGGAACAGAGATGGAGAACTGAGACACAGTTAGAGATAGGGAGACAGAGGATGGGACCGAGGCAAGAATGAGGACAGCAGAAGGAGAGAGACGGAGAGAGACCCTGCTGAACCTGAGGCATTAGGGTTGGAGCAGAGACGCAGACACCTGCAGGGTTGGACAAGACCTCAGGCTCCTCCAATCAGTCCCCTTCATTTTGACAGTAATGACACCAAGGAGAGCCAAGTAGTTTACTTGTGTAAATGTTTGGAGAAATTTGATGCGGAATGATAAAAAAAAAGTGTTTTGGGTGCTCAAGAAGTGGCAAAACTTCCATCTTCGAGCGTTTTTGCAATGAGGTTTGAAAAATGAAGAGCTGCGGGAACATGACCTAGCGTGGAGGAGCTAGGAAAATGGAACACATTTTCTGCAACACGCTGGGGCTCAGGGCTGAGCACTCGTGCTTTGCTTTTTCCCCTTTGTACACGTTACAAAAAGCCTTGCTCTGATACTCCCAACAAACTAACATGGTGCATTTCCCCACACCGACTCTACAGATGAGAAAGCTGAGACTCAGAGAGCAGTGAATAACCGGGACTCCCAGCCCAAGTTTGCCTGACTCCAGGCCCTCCCTGCTTTCTTCCCATGACACGGGCTGACAAATTCTGAGGGCAGGGACTGTGTCTGGTCACTGTATCTTGCAGGCATTTGGCACTCGCTCCCCGTGTATTTCTGGATGAATGAAACAGCAGTTGGATGAATGAATGAATACAAGAAGCATCCTTTCTTTTGAAGGCAATAGCTCAGCGGTCAGCAAGCTACAGCCTGCTGGCCAAATCCAGCACGCCTCCTATTTTTGTAAACAAAGTGTCATTGCAACAGGGCCACTACCCATTTGGTCTGTGGCTGCTTTCACGCACAGCAGCAGAGGCCATGTGGCCCAGAGAACTAAAAGACCCACTTCCTGGCCCTTTCCAGAAGAGGTTGGTTGACTCTTGCTATAGCTCATGGTCTTTGCTAAGTTAGTTAAAACAACAATGCTTATTGCTTTCATGACCAGGAATATATTGTGTGTTTGTGCAAATGCTTGTGCATTGGGTGCCTATAAAGTGTCTGACGGATTTCCATGTGTATCTGGTATATTACATGTAATCAGCTGACAGGGAAGCTTCATCTAAGAAAGTTGGCCCCATGGACCCTTCAGAAATACATATATTATATACCTTTATAAGTTTTAATGTATATACATATATACATTTATATAATTATATATACACATTTATATAACTATATATACACATTCATATAGTCACATATATACATTTATATAGTCATATATACATTTATATCGTTATATATATACATTTATATAACTATATATATTTATATAATTATATATGTATTTTTTATTAAGTTTAGTTTCATTACCAGCACTTTGGCTCAGACATGGTGAAGCAACAAAGACCTTCCCTGGAGCGGAGGTGGACAGACCCCCGCACCCCACCCCACCCTCATCACAGTGGGGTGGCTGTGAAGTTTGCCAGAAGGCAAAGCAGCCTGGTTGATGATAACCCTCTGTTCCTTCTCTGCCACAGGGGCGATCAGTGGCCCAATGTCGCCTCCTCCTCTGGGCACTCCCAGGAGGTCCCCCCCAGGTCACCCTCCGAGAGGCCAGAGTGCTGCCTCCCTGCTCCTGCTCCCAGGAGCTCAGGACTGGCCTCTGGACCCCTGGCATCTGGGGCAGAAGCGGCACCGAAGCAGGGATTGGCCAGTTCCCACCCCAGATGCCCAGAGGGCCAGGCGCTAGGGGTGCTGGGGGCATGACAGATCTCAGCCTGCCTCCTGCCAGTGTCCCCTGGCCAGTCTGCCTGGGCTTCGCACGCGATGACAAGCCCATCCTTCAGCCCCACGCATCTGCTTACCGTTTCAGGCCTGCTCTGTTACTCAGCTTGCTGCCCGGGTGAGTTGTAGAAGTGTGTGTGTGTGTGTGTGTGTGTGTATACACACACGTGGAAAAAAAAAATCTCTTGGGGAGCAGACTTGTCCTGGAAGTTTTCAGCAACCTTTACCTCCTGGCAAGTGTTGGAATTGCAGTGGTGGATTTGGTGGGGGTCTTGGCATATATGCTCCTGTGTCTGTGTATGCCTGTTCCCCTCTTGTGACCCTGGCTTGGGGGTGGCAGGCTGGCAGCTGCTGCTCCCATGGCTTATGAAGCGGCATGGTGTTCTGGGGTCCAGGGTCACTCACTGCTGGCGATGGGGGGATGAGACGCTCGCCATCACTCTCCAGGCTGGCTGGCCGGGGTCATGCGGCTCCAAGTCCCAGGGGCAAATGTCTTCTTTGCAGATTGTGTCCTCACCTGCCCGCTCAGGAACTGCTCAGTCAGATCACAAGACAGCGAACCCCTAGTGTCGTCTTTCAGAGAAATTTAAATACCTTCAAGCTTTAAGATCAGAATTTGTCGATGTTCAAATGTTAAGGCAGTGTTGCATTCCTGGGAAAATCTCTTTTTAGTCACGATGTATTAGCCTTTTTTCTATGTTGCTTAGATTCTGTGTCTCCAAGTGTTAGGGATACTCATTTGTAATTTTTATTTGTTTCGTAATATCTTTGTCAAATTTCGGTATCAGAGAAATGCTCTTCTCATAAAACATGGTAGGAGGTGTTCCTCTCTCCTCTATTTTCCAAAGAGTTTGTTTAATATTGGTGTAATTTCTTCTTTAAACACTTCATAGAACTGACCAGTGAAATCATCTGGGTCTGGAGTTTTGAAGGAATTCTTGAATAAACACAGGACTATTTACAAAAAAAAAAAAAAAAAAGGAGTTTGTCAAGGTATGTGTGGTGTGAGTGGGGTTGAAAGAAAGGGGGTGCCGCCTTCCCTGAAATACATAAAATGGGAGAAATGGGGCAAACTGTAGCCAGTTAAGGGAGAACTTGGCTGTAGCTGTACCATCTGACTCACAGTCAGAACTCTTAGTGGTGCCTTGAGCATGTGCCCGTCACCTCTGCTCTCCGTGGGCTACTTCTAGCTCAAGTTCCAACAGGCAGGGGTGACCCGAAGCAGAGGAGGAGGAAGTAAGAGCTTGAGCACAAGCAGCTGCAGGGTCCTTACCGTGTGACTGCACCTGTGAAGGCAGGATATTGATGTCGCTTCTTTCCTCTGGTGCCTCCTCATGACACATTTTCCTGACTTGATGGGGTACTGTTTGATTCCAAAAGAGGAGACAGAATTTGCTGTAACATGGATGGAACTAGAGACTCTCATACTAAGTGAAGTAAGTCAGAAAGAAAAAGACAAATACCATATGATATCACTTATATCTGGAATCTAATATATGGCACAGATGAGACTACCTGCAGAAGAGGAACCAACTGAATGACTTGGAGAACAGACTTGTGGTTGTCAAGAGGGAGGGGGAGGGAGTGGGATGGACTGGGAGTTTGGGGTTAGTAGATGCAAACTGTTGCATTTGGAGTGGATAGGCAATGAGATCCTGCTGTATAGCACAGGGAACTATGTCTAGTCACTTGTGATGGAAGATGATGGATGATAATGTGAGAAAAAGAATGTGTATATGTATATACATATATATATGTCACACACATACACATGACTGGGCCACTTTGCTGTAGAGCAGAAATTGACAGAACATTGTAAATCAACTATAACAGAAAAAAAAATTTAAAAAGAGGAGGCAAAGACAGAAAAGGTTGTTAGTAGTGCTCTCCTGATGGACTAGTCCAGCGAGTGAGAGATCCAGGTAGACACAGTGGTGACCCTGGGGTCCTATGTGTAAAAAAGGACTTTGGAGATGGTTTGGGCCAAACTCCTTGTGGTGCAGAGGGGTTCACTGAGCCTTAGGTTGAAGACGGGAGCCGTGCCGAGTTCCGGGGTCACTTGCACCTGGACTCACACTCTTTGATCCAAGTCCTTATGTTCCGAGAGTCTGTTCACGTTCCAAGGATGTGCCAAGAGCCAAGGGGGTATTTTGTCCAAAAAGGCAAAGACAGCACCAACAAGACCAAACAAATAAACCGACAAAACCCTCCAAACATTTGCCGAAAGCCTGCGTCAGACTCAGCGTTGTTTCTACCCATCATGTGGCACTGCTGTGGCCACGTGCAAATGACTTTGGTGTCTGTAAGTTGGGGGACCCATTCCCCAAATTCCAGGGAGGATGGCATTTCCAAGCCTGGGACTAAGCCACGCAGGGCACCCAGGTTTCTGCAGGCCCTGTACACACACACAGACACAGACACACACACACACAATCATTTCCATTACAACAGAGCCTCTGGGGCTTTTCCAGGCTGGACCCGAGCTCAGACACGATTTCACGGAGGCAGCCTAGTCCAGGGACTTGCAGGCCACTGGGATGACACCAAAATAGACTTGTGAAGTCCTGTCTTAGTGACTGGCAGGGAGGGGTGGGGGTGGGGGGAGCTGTTCCCAAACACTGTCCACCTGATGGAAATATTCTGAGCTGGAATGAGCTGGAAATAAACTAGACGGTGCTAAAAACAAACCTCTCCAGGGAGCCGCGGGGTCAGGGCGGGGGGGCAGGAATAGATGGTCTTCACCTGCTGAAAATGAAATGGGCCGAGGGGGAGGGGCGGAGGGTGGGGGAGGGGCGAATAGCTCGGGAGCCTCAGTGGCAAAGGGCAGCTGATAGTGTGTGTGCACCAAGATCTCCAGTCTCCAGCAGGTAGGGAGGGAGACAGTGCCTCTAAATGAGGCGAGGTCTTTGATGGATGGAGGCCGCACAGGGTGCAGGCTGCAGGAGGCACTGGGGCCACATAGGGTCTGGAAACAGGGACAGCGCACAGTGTACCTTTGCCAGTGAACCTGCGCCCTTCAGGTGCTGCTGCCTGGGAGAGGCCACGTGGGAAGCGATCACCCCGAGCTTGCTCTCTGCTGGGGCACCCGCCGCGGCTCCTCCTCTTGGCACAAACAGTCTCACGGAACAACAGCACGCAGGGCCACTCTGTGACCCAAGGGGGCCAGCTTTTCCCCCGTCCTTGCTAAGGCAGGTGACTGCTGCTGCTTTATGCCCACAGCTCCGACCTCCCTCCTGTCTCCTCTTCTAGATGAGAGCGAAGATGCTGTCGTAGACTAGCCCTCGCTAGTCCAGAGCAGGGCCAGGTTTGGCTTCCCCACCGTCTCCCCCTCACCCTCACGTAGCAAAAGCCCAAGTCCTGGAATAAAGCCTTTTTCAGCCTCTCTTACCGGGGCCCACAGTGCCCCTGGTGTGTGTCCTGCCTCATCACGACAAGGAAGCGGAGCCATCTGTGTTCAGCTGCAGGTGCATCTCCGTTGGAGGGCATCGATATTTTTACATCTGTTGCCTTCCTAGCGCCTGGCCTTTATTTCCACACACGAGCAGTCAGAGCGTCCAGATCAACAGGAGGGACCCTGGAGCCAGGCTGCTGGCTTCAGACGCTGGCTCTGTCACTTACTAGTGGTGTGACCTTGGGCGAATTGCTTTACCTCTTTGCCTCAGGTCACCGATCTGTATAATGGGGGCAATGATAATACTAGTGGTACCAGGAGGTAGCTCTCAGGGTTGCTCTGAGGATCAGGTGACTTTTTATGTGTGAAGTGCTTCCCTGGTACCTGGCATATGGTGAATTTTTTCAGTTAATTTAGCCAACATTTGTGGAATATCTAGTGGATTCCAGAAGCTGTGCTAGACCCTGTGCTAGATTAAAAACAAACTTCTGTCCTCCTGGGAAGCACAGTTGAGTCAGGGAAATTATAAGAAACCAGTTTCACCCTATGGGTAAGAGATAACGTGGAGTAAATGCAGAGAAAGCATGGCTGGACCCCTCAACTGTGGTCTGGGAATCAATCAAGGGAAGCTTCTTGGTGGAGGCAACACTGGGCAGTTCTTGCTGTAGAGGAAAAGTCTATGACAGAGCTGGGTGTGGGAGGGCGGAGTGAGCTGCGAGCAGAGGGCGGGCACGGAAGCCACTTGGGGTCCACAGGCTATGCCACCTACAGGCAGAGGCAGGTTCAAGGCATCTCTCTGCCCTCACAGGGCCTTAGCCCAGTGCCTGGCAAAACATAGGATCAAATGAACAAAGGTCTAACATTAAATCTGGCCCCGCAGTCCAGGGCCTTCTCTGACTACTCTGTCTTAAGCTCTGGCCACTGCTGCCCTGGTCTCCTGAATATTAAAATCGACCTGAGACATCTTCCTCTTTCCCTCCTACAGTGCGGTGGCTCCCAGTTTCTTTCTCCAAGGGTTGTTTGTGTGAACCCCACGTTTCGGTCCTCCCTTTTTCCATGCCAGTGCAGGCCCTGACAGGCCACCTCCATGCCCAGCCTGGGGGTCGCCTGCCCCCCAACCACCTTTCTCCCACATCATCTTTTCTGGCACTATGTCGAGAGTATTACGCCTTCACTCAGCACCTTCTGTGGCTCCCTATTTCCTTTTTTCCCCCTGCTGTTTAGGGCCGCACTTGCGGCATATGGAGGTTCCCAGGCTAGGGGTCAAATCAGAGCTACAGCTGCTGGCCTGTGCCACAGCCACAGCAACGTGGGATCCGAGCTGCGTCTGACCTACACCACAGCTCGCAGCAACACCAAGTCCCTGACCCACTGTGTGAGGCCCGGGATCGAACCCATGTCCTCACGGATACTAGTTAGGTTCGTTTTCGCTGAGCCACCATGGGAACTCCTCTACTACGTTCTGAATAACGCCCAGACCCACTGGTGGGCCATCCAAAACTGCACAATCTAGGCCCAAACTAACTTTCCAGACTTCGTGACGTCCATTCCTTTCCGGAGTCTTCGCTTCCATTACACCTACACCTTGAAACTCACGGCTTCTCTGCTCCGTTTAAGTTCTTTGGCGGACCTTCCCGCCCTTGCCCGCTACCAGCGTTTCTTCTCCGTGGCTGCGGGGGAGCTGGCAGCGATTCTGCCGGCTACCGGACGGGGCTGCATGCCGTCCCACTGACCTGTCCCTCGGGTGGAAGACATCCAGCGCAGTCTGCGTCCCCACCGTAGGTATTTGAAACTAAAGCCACAAAGGGATGGTCCAGCCAAAATAGATGCTAGAGGGGTTCCTGTTGTGGCTTAGCTGTTAATGAATCCAACTTGGAACCATGAGGTTGTGGGTTCGATCCCTGGCCTTGCTCAGTGGGTTAAGGATCCGGCGTTGCCGTGAGCTGTGGTGCAGGTCGCAGACGCAGCTCAGATCCCGCATAGCTCTGGCTGTGGCGAAGGCCGGCGGCTACAGCTCCTGTTAGATCCCTAGCCTGGGAACCTCCATATGACGTGGGTGCGGCCCCAAAAGCAAAACAAACAAACAAAAAAACCCAAAATAGACGCTAAAGGTGAAAAACTTGAGGTGAGACTGGGTCAGCCATCATGGGGTAAAGGGCGAGTGAAGATGCAAAAAAAAGGACGGGGTGAACAGATGCACAGTAGGGAGCACAGAAGGGGAGAGAGGGGCGAGTGGGAGGGGAGGCGAACCAGGAACGTTGCCGCCCCATTGATGTCTTATTCCTGCTCTTCCTAGCAGTTGTCAGCTTTTCAAGAAACTTCCCTTTTCTCCCACCTAAGCCGCTGTGAGTGGACCTCTGCTTCTTGCCATCAAAGTGGCCTGAGCAGAAGGTGGTCTCTTCCTCCTTCTGTCACCAGCACCATGTGCCACCGCTCCCACCCCCGCCCTTCAAAGCCCAGCTCAACTTCTTTCCAGAGAAGTTGTGCAGGTGGCTAATAGGCATGTAAAAAGATGCTCATCATCACTAATTATTAGAGAAATGCCCCAGAGAGTTCCTGGGTCTGGAAGCTTTCCTTTCTGAATCTTCCCTGAACTTCTAGAACTAGCATGAATGCCACCTCCTCCAGGAAGACCCCCATGTCCCTCCCAGCTGGTTGTCACCTCTTCCTTGCTTCTTTGAATATGTCCTCAGTTCCTTAACTTCACTGGCCCTGGCAGATGCTGGCTTGGGTGTGGAAACCAGATTCTGTGGACTGTTCACGGCCAAGCCAGTCTCCAAGCACGGTATAAGCCAACAGTTTCTAATGAGACTTTGCTTTTTTCCCTTTGTTTTTAATTTATTTTTTATTTGTATGGAAGTATAGTTGATTTACAACGTTGCATTAGTTTCAGGTGTACAGTGATTCAGTTATACACATACATACATTCTTTTTCAGATCCTTTTCCATTAAAAGTTGTTACAAGATGCTGAATACAGTTCCCTGTGCAGTACAGTAGGCCCTTTCTGTTTTATTTTAGCTATAGAAGTTTGTATTTGCTAATCCCAAACTCCTAATTTATCTCCCCTTTCTCCTTTGGTAACCATCTTTCTTTCCTATGTCCGTGCATCTGTTTCTGTTTTGTAAATAAGTTCACTTGAATCATTTTTTTAGATTCCACATATGTGATATCATATGATATTTGTCTTGCTCTGACTTACTTCGCTCAGTATGATCATTTCTAGATTCATCCATGTTACTGCAAATGGCATTATTTCATTCTTTTTTATGGCTGAGTAATGGTGTATATATATATACACATATATATCACATCTTCTTTATTCCTCTGTCAATGGACAGTTAGGTTGTTTCCATGTCCTGGGGCTTTTGTATTTACAAAAAATGTTCATAGTGCTTCTGTTTTTTTGAATTAAGAGTTTTCTCTGGATATATATACACCCAGGAGTAGGATTGCTGACACCTCTGTTTTCAGTTTTTTAAAGAACTCTATGCTGTTTTCCATAGTGGCTGCACCAATTTACATTTCCACCAGAAATGTAGGAAGCTTCCCTTTTATACCCTCTCCAGCATTTGTTATTTGTAGACTTTTTAACGATGGTCATTCTGACCAGTGTGAGGTGGTATCTTATCGTAGTTTTGATTTGCATTTTCTCTGACAATTAGAGATGATGAGCGTCTTTTTATGTGCCTATTTAGCCACCTGTACAACTTCTTCGGAGAAGTGTCTTTAGGTCTTCTGTCCATTTCTTGGTTTTTTGTTATTGAGGTGTTTTGTATATTTTGGAAAGTAAGACCTTGTTGATTACATGGTCTGCAAATACCTTCTCCAATTCCATAGGTTGTCTTTTAATTCCGTTGATGGTTTCCTTTGCTGTACTAAAGCAAATTGGTTTGACTGGGTTCCATTTGTTTATTTTTGCTTTTATATCTATTACCTTGGGAAACTGATCTAAGAAAACATTGCTACAATTTATGTCAGAGAATGTTTCATGGGGTCCCTTGGGAAAATTCCATTTTCACTTGTCACAGTGGCTGGAGTAGAAGGTTTCATGCAAAGAGTGGGATATAATCCTACATAAAAAACGGTTCCAAAATTCCTGTAGTGGCTCAGCAGGTTAAGACCCTGACTAGTAACTGTGAGGATTTGGGTTTGATCCCTGGCCTCACTCGGTGGGTTAAAGGATCCGGCGTTGCCGCCAGCTGTGGTGTAGGTTGCAGACACGATTTGGATCTGGCAAGGCTGTGGCTGTGGTGTAGGCTGGCAGCTACAACTCTGATTTGACCCCTAGATTGGGAACTTCCATATACCACAGGTGCAGCCCTAAAAAGAAAAAAAAAAAGAGAGAATGGTTCCATGTCCCACATGACTTTAAACAGTCCCGTGAAGAGACCTAACTTTTATCTCACCTTTGAACCTAATTCTCTTCCACATCAACATTTGCTGAACTGCTATAGTATGAAGCCTAGTTTTCTGAGATTACAGCTCCTGAATGATGACTGTGCCTGGTTTAGTTGAGATTTTACTCAGTGCAGATTATCACTTCAGAAAATCACATCTTACAGCAGACACTTGAAGCGTTTGCCTTGCCAGTACTACAACCTGTGTTTGCAGCTGCTGCGCTACAATTTCATGCACAGGCGGAAACATCGAATGTCATCATCTTTTTTGCTGTGCTTGGGCCTGACCACTTACAATCAAAATATGCAATTTTTATATCATAAATCACTTTTCCGAGAGCTCTCTTTTTATGTTACGTTCAGAGCATGATATTGATTTTTCAGTCACATAGGTATGTGTATTATTGATTAATTTCATTTTAGGATAATAAAAGAGTCTTTAAAAATATTCCTTAACCAGCGGGGGTACTGGGGCTGAGGGGGCCGTGGGCCATCGGCCCAGCTGGTTGGATGCTCCTCTGCCAGGTGTGTGGGTGCAGGTGTGCGTAGGCAGCCAGTTCCCCGGGCACTGGAGCTGACACAGAGAGCCCCGCACTGGGTGCCTTCTGGGGAGCACCCACTAGTTGCCTCATGTCAAAGGCAGCTTTTGGGACACAGGGTGGGAAGAGAAGGCAAGCACCGGCCCCTGGGAGACAAGACTGAAAACTGGGTTCAGGGCCGAGAGGCATATAGGCGGCAACCTGCCCGTGTGCTGTGAGGTCAGAGGTTTGGAGAAGGAGTTGCCGTGGGGGTACCATCACGAGGCCAAAGCCGGGAGCTGAAAAATTACAGCTTTGGGCCATTACGGATCTTACTGTCATGGAAGTTCTAACACCTGGGCTTGGATGAACATGTACCCAATTTCCCGTCAGTTAACACCTACAAGAGAATGGCTGAGCTAATCTATATGCCTACATTCAGCTTTAGCAGACAATGCCAAGCAGTTTTCCGAGAGGCTGAAGCAGTTTTCACTCCCATCAGCCAATGTATGAGAGTTCTGGTTGCTTCACATCCTAGCCGACCTTTATTATTGTCTGTCTTTTCATTTTAGCTGTTCTGCTGGGTGTGTAAGAGTGTCAGCCAAATGTCTAGAAGCAGAAGGAGGGACAGTCACTCAATGGAACTCAATTCCCCGGCACTCACAATGACAAACAACGACCAGAACGCCCCTCACAGACACGATGTGGAGCAAAAGAAGAACCCAAAAGGAACACAGGATTTCTCATTTACATAAAGTTCCCGTAGAGGCACAAGGACTCCCCAGGGCTAGGAGTCAGGACAGGGAGCAGTGTAGATTGGACAGGGGCTGAGGGAGCTTCTAGAGGCCAGGGAGATCTGTGTCTTGACCCGGGTGCTGGCTTCTAGGGAGCACCCACTTTGTAGGAATCTACCAGGCTGTACGCTTAAGATCTATGTCCTTTCTGCCAGGCGCGCCTCAGCAGTGAACTGTGTACTAACGCTGAACACAGGCAGGTGACAGTGAAGCTGTGAGGATCCGGGGCGGTCTCACACCTGTGTCTTGAGACCTTCCACTGTAGCTCAGGAGTGAGCACAGGTGACACGGAATGTGTGTATAGGGTCTGGAGTCAAATCTGTTTGAAAACGTGGCTCTGAGTCTGATCAGCCCTGCTCCCCTCCACCTCACCCGCCCGCGGGAAGGGTTCCTTCTGGGCACAGTATTGGAGTTGTGGTTTTTTTTGGGGGGGGGGGTTCTTTTTGCCTTTTTTTTTTTTTGTCATTTTTAGGGCCGCACCCGCAGCATGTGGAGGTTCCCAGGCTAGGGGTCTAATCAGAGTTACAGCCGCCGGCCTACACCACAGTTACAGCCACGCGGGATCCGAGCCGTGTCTGCAACCTACACCACAGCTCACGGCAACACCGGATCCTTAACCCACTGAGCGAGGCCAGGGATCGAACTCGTAACTTCATGGTTCCTAGTTGTATTCATTTCCTCTGAGCCACGGCGGGAACTCCCAGTATCGGGGTTGTTGACACGCCTTCTCCCCGACTGCTGCGGAACGTCACCAGTCCGTTTGAACTTTGCCTTTTCCTGTCCCATCTCCTAAATGACAGTCAGCGTCTGGTGAAGGAGCCCTGGACCTCAGGAGGGTCAACAGTGGCCACAGGCATCAGCTCTTTTATGCAGTCAAGAGGGGGGAGGACCGGGTCAGGGTCAGGTACAAGCAGGAAGTGCGCTCACATCCGAGAGGCTGCGAATCAGATGAGGACGCCAGGCTCGGGTGGGCGTTGGGGTGAGCGGGGCGGGGGCGGGGGGAGGGGCGGGGTCTCCCCAGTCACGGTGCGCACCCAGAAACCCAAGCACCGACCCCACACTAACTAGCAGTGGTTTCTCTCTGAACAGCCCTTCCCGGCCTGGATCAGAGGAAGCGGGGCGGCCACCGAGCATGCTGCCTGCTGACGCCCCCACCGCCCCCTCTATTCCCGCCACCGTTCTTCAGAGGGGGGCGAAGTCCGGTGAGTGCCTTCGCGCTTGTGAGAGAGCAGAGACGGTGGCGGATCCGGGCTCTGTGCACCCCACCCGCTCCCCCACCGCTCGCTGCAGCTGCCCCTAGGAGTCTGTTCTGAGGGAAGAGGCTTTGGGCCCTCGGGCAGCAGGTGGAGCCCAGAATGGACATGAGCAGTTTCCGGTGCATGTCCCTTCTTCCTCTGTCTTAGAAGCCCAGTGCCCTTTCCATTGTGCTAGGGAGCCACCCTTCTCAAGGTCTTAAACCAGTGATGGAGGGAGATGCTTCTCAGCAGGCAATTGGACTTGGCAAAGGGACCCATGCTTCCCGAAACAATGAGGTGAATTTATAACTTTCGGGTCTCCTATCAGCTTCTCAGACATGAATTCCCCCCCTCCCCTTTGCTTTTCTTCTCCCCAAATGTTTGTGAAATTCCCTTACACAGCCCATGTCTAACGGAGGTCATATCCATGAAGTAACACATGGAACAGTCCTGTGAGAGGAAACAGAATTGGGGAAGAGAAGAAAGGGTGAGGAAAGAGCAGGATTTGGGAAGTCGACCTAGAAGACAGTGGCCCAGACGTTCCAGGCACTAGAGATGCTCAGATCTTTCTAGAAGCTTTTAGACCGGCCCTGTCCTGCACAGTAGCCACTGGCCCTGTGTGGTTTCTGAGCACTTTTAATGTGGCCAGTTCCAACTGAGAGGTGCTCTGAGGATAAAACACACAGCAGATATATTTTATAAGAATATAGAATATCTTTCTTTTTTCATCGCTTAATGATTTTTATTACAATTATAGGTGTACAAAAATCATCATAACTCAATTTGATAGCATTTCCGTCCCAAACCCTCAGTGCAACCCTCCAACCCCCAGATTGTCTTATTTGGAAACCAAAGGTTTTCCAAAGTCTGTGATTCATTGTCTGTTCTGTAAAGAAGTTCGTTGTGTCTTTTTAGTTTCCACATGTAAGCTGTAGCATTGGGTGTTGCTATCTAATTGTCTGACTGGTTTCACTTCGCATGATAATTTCTAGGTCCATCCATGTCGCTATAAATGTTGGTATTTTGTTCCTTTTAATGGCTGAGTAATATTCCATTGTGTATATATACCACATCTTCCCTATCCACTCCTCTGTCCATGGGCACTTAGGTTGTTTCCATGACCTGGCTATTGCATAGAGTGCTGCAATGAACACTGGAGTACATGTGTCTTTTCGAGTCATGGTTTCCTCTGGATAGATGCCCAGGAGTGGGATTGCTGGATCAAATGGTAATTCTATTTTGAGTTTTCTGAGGAATCTCCATACTATTTTTCCACAGTGGCTGCACCAATTTGCATTCCCACCAACAGTGTAATAGGGATCCTTTTTCTCCACACCCTCTCCAGCACTTATTGTTTGTAGACTTTTTGATGATGGCCATTCTGGCTGGTGTAAGGTGGTACCTCATAGTGGTTTTGATTTGCATTTCTCTAATGAGGAGCAATGTTGAACATCTTTTCATGTGTTT
>PVHT021183699.1:3121740-3215959 GCA_004024745.2 Catagonus wagneri | reverse complement strand
AGGGATCCTTTTTCTCCACACCCTCTCCAGCACTTATTGTTTGTAGACTTTTTGATGATGGCCATTCTGGCTGGTGTAAGGTGGTACCTCATAGTGGTTTTGATTTGCATTTCTCTAATGAGGAGCAATGTTGAACATCTTTTCATGTGTTTATTTGCCATCTGCATGTCTTCTTTGGAGAACTGTCTGCCTAGATCCTTTGCCCATTTTTTGATGGGGTTGTTTGTTTTATTGGTATTGAGCTGTAGGAGGTGTTTGTAAATTCCGGAGATTAATCCCTTGTCAGTCGATCCATTTGCAAATATTTTCTCCCATTCTGTGGGTTGTCTTTTCGTTTTGTTTAGGGTTTCCTTTGCTGTGCAGAAACTTTGAAGTTTAATCAAGTCCATTTGTTTATTTTTGCTTTTTATTGCCATTACTTTGGGAGGTGGATCTGAGAAGATATTGCTGTGGTTTATGTCAGAGAGTGACCTCTGTTTTCCTCTCAGAGTTTTATAGTATCTGGTCTTATATCTAGGTCTTTAATCCATTTTGAGTTTATTTTTGTGCATGGTGTTAGGAAGTATTCTAGTTTCATTTTTTTACATGTGGCTGTCTAGTTTTCCCAGCACCACTTATTGAAGAGGCTGTCTTTTGTCCAATGTATATTCTTGCCTCCTTTGTCATAGATTAGTTGACTATAGATGCATGGGTTTAATTCTGGGGTTTCTATCCTGTTCCGCTGATCTATATTTCCACTGTGCCAGTACCATACAGTTTTGATGACTGTAGCTTTGTAGTTTAGTTTGAAGTCAGGCAGCCTGATTCCTCCAGCTCCATTTTTCTTTTTCAGGATGTCTTTGGCTATTCTGAGTTTTTTGTGTTTCCAAACAAACTTTAAACTATTTTGTTCTAGTTCTGTGAAAAAGGTACTTGGTAATTTGATAGGGATTGCATTGAATGTGTAGATGGCCTTGGGTGGTATAGTCATTTTGATAATATTGACTCTTCCAATCCAAGAGCATGGTATGTCTTTCCATCAGTTCACGTCATCCTTAATTTCTTTCATCAGCATCTTAGAGTTTTCAGAGTACAGATCTTTTGTCTCTTTAGGTAGGTTTATTCCTAAGTATTTGATTCTTTTTGATGTGATGGTAAACGGGATTGCTTCCCTAATTTCTGTTTCTGATCTTTAATTGTTAGTATATAGAAATGCAGTTGATTTCTGTGTATTAATTTTGTATCCTGCAACTTTGCCAAATTCATTGATGAGCTCTAACAGTTTTCTGGTAGAGTCTTTAGGATTCTCTAGGTATAGTATCATGTCATCTGCAAATAGTGATAGTTTTACTTCTTCCTTTCCAATTTGGATTCCTTTTATTTCTTTTACTTCTCTGATTGCTGTGGCTAGGACTTCCAAAATTATGCTGAATAGTAGTGGCGAGGAGTTCCCTTCATGGCTCAGTGGTTAACGAATCTGACTAGGAACCATGAGGTTGCAGGTTCGATCCCTGGCCTTGCTCAGTGGGCTAAGGATCCGGCATTGCCGTGAGCTGTGGTGTAGGTTGCAGACGCGGCTTGGATCCCACGTTGCTGTGGCTGTGGCGAAGGCCGGCGGCTACAGCTCCTGTTAGACCCCTAGCCTCAGAACCTCCATATGCCACGGGTGCAGCTCTACATGAAGGCAACAACAACAACAAAAAAAATAGTAGTGCCGAGAGTGGACATCCCTGTCTTGTTCCTGATCTCAGCGGGAATTCTTTCAGCTTTTCACCATTGAGAATGATGTTAGCTCTGGGTTTGTTATACATGGCCTTTATTATGTTGAGATAGGTTCCCCCTATGCCCACTTTCTGAAGGGTTTTTATCAGAAATAGTTGTTGGATTTTGTCAAAGACTTTTTCTGCATCTATGGAGAGGATCATATGCTTTTTATTCTTCAGTTTGTTAATGTGGTGTTTCACACTGATTGATTTGCAGATATTGAAGAATCCTTGCATCCCTGGGATAAATCCCACTTGATTGTGGTGAACAATCCTTATAATGTATTGTTGGATTTGGTTGGCTAGTATTTTGTTGAGGATTTTTGCATCTATGTTCATCAGGGAGATTGGCCGGTAGTTTTCTTTTTTTTTGTGGTATCTCTGTCTGGTTTGGGTATCAGGGTGATGATTGCCTCATAGAATGAGTTTGGGAGTGTCCCTTCCTCTGCAATTTTTTAGAAGAGTTTCAGAAGGATAGGTGTTAGCTATTCTCTAAATGTTTGATAAAATTCACCTGTGAAGCCATCTGGTCCTGGACTTTTATTCGTTGGAAGTTTTTTAATCACAGTTTCAATTTCAGAACTTGTGATTTGTCTATTCATATTTTTTATTTCATATTGGTTTAGTTTTGGAAGATTGTACTTTTGTAAGAATGTGTCCATTTCTTCTAGGTTTTCCATTTTACTGCCATATAGTTGCATATAGTAGTCTCTTATGATCCTTTGTATTTCTGTGATGTCTGTTGTTACTTCTCCTTTTTCATTTCTAATTTTATTGATTTGTGTCTTCTCTCTTTTTTTCTTGATAAGTCTGGCTAAGGGTTGATCAATTTTGTTGATCTTTTCAAAGAACCAGCTTTTAGTTTCATTGATCTTTTCTATGGTTTTCTTTGTTTCTATTTCATTGATTTCTGCTCTGATCCTTATGATTTCTTTTCTTCTACTAACTTTAGGTCTTCTCAGTTCTTCCCTCTCTAGCTACTTTAGATGTAAAGTTAGGTTGTTCATTTGAGCTTTTTCTTGTTTCCTGAGGTAGGCTTGTATTGCTATAAACTTTCCTCTTAGAACTGCTTTTGCTGCATCCCATATCTTTGTTGTCATTTGCTTCTAGGCATTTTTTAATTTCCTCTTTGATTTCTTCAGTCATCCATTGGTTGTTTAGTAGCATGTTGTTTAGTCTCCACGTGTTCGTGTTTTTGGCCACTTTTTTCTTGTTGTTGATTTCCAGTTGTATAGCATTGTGGTCAGAGAAGATGCTTGATATGATTTCAGCTTTCTTAAAGTTACCGAGGCCCAGGATGTGATCAATCTTAGAGAATGTTCTGTGCGCACTTGAGAAGAATGTGTATTCTGTTGCTTTTGGTTGATATGTCCTATAAATATCTATTCAGTCCATCTGATTTAATGCTTCATTCAGGGCCTGTGTTTCCTTATTGATTTTCTGTCTGGATGATCTATCCATTGCTGTAAGTGGGGTGTTAAAGTCCCCCACTATGATTATGTTATTGTCGATTTCTCTTTTTAAGGTTGTTAGCAGTTGCCTTATATATTGTGGTGATCCTATGTGGGGTGCATAGGTATTTAAAATGGTTATATCTTCTTCTTGGATTGATCCTTTGATCATTATGTAGTGCCCTTCCTTGTCTCTTAAAATGTTCTTTATTTTAAAGTCTATTTTGTCTGATATGAGTATTGCTGCTCCGGCTTTCTTTTGATTCCCGTTTGCATGGATTATTTTCTTCCATCCTCTCACTTTCAGTTTGTGTGTGTCTCTAGAAGTGAAGTGGGTCTCTTGAAGACAGCATTTATATGGGTCTTGTTTGTGTATCCATTTGGCTAGTCTATGTCTTTTGGTAGGGGCATTCAGTCAATTAACATTTAAGGTAATTATTGATATATATGTTCTTATTGCCATTGTATTAACTGTTTGGGGTTTTTGTTGCTCTTTTTTTCTTCCCTTATTCTCTTGTTGTCTCCTCTCACAAAATGACTATCTTTAATGTTGTATTTCAGTTGATTCTTCTTATTTGTTTGTGTATCAATTGTAGATTTTTGGTTTGCAGTTACCCTGATGTTTTGATATAGGAGTCTATATATAAATAAGATTGTTTTAAGTTGTTGGTTTCTTAATTGCACATGTGTCTCCAGTGTCCTGCATTTGTGCTGTCTTCTCACGTTTTCTGATTTTGGTAGCATAATTGTGCATGGAAGACTTCATATCTTTCCTGTATATATGACTTTACTGGTGAGCCTTGTCATTTGTGGTGTTTTTGTTTCTGGTTGTGGCCTTTTCTTTTCTGCCTAGAGAAGTTCCTTTAGGATTTGTTGTAAAGCTGGTTTAGTGTTGCAGAAATCTCTTAGCTTTTGCTTATCTCTAAAGGTTTTGATCTCTCCTTCACATCTGAATGAGAGCCTTGCTGAGTAAAGTAATCTTGGTTGGAAGTTTTTCCCTTTAATCACATTAAGTATATCATGCCACTCCCTTCTGGCCTGCGGAGTTTCAGCTGAAAAATCTGCTGATAACCTTATCGGGGTTCCCTTGTATGTCATTTGTTTCTTTTCCCTAGCTGCTTTCAATATTTTCTCTTTGTCTTTAATTTTGGTCATTTTGATGAATATGTGTCTTGAGGTATTCCTCCTTGGGTTTATTTTATATGGTACTCATTGCACTTCTTGGATTTGAGTGAGTGGTTCCTTTCCCATATTAGGGAAGTTTTCGGCTATTATCTCTTTGAATATTTTTTCTGTCCCCTTCTCTCTCTCTTCTCCCTCTGACACCCCTATAATACGGATGTTGGTGCATTTAACATTATCCCAGAGTTCTCTGAGGCTCTGCTCTTTTCCTTTCAATCTTTTATGTCTTTTCTCTTCTGCACTGGTGATTTCCACTAATCTGTCCTCCACCTCACTGATTCATTCTTCTGCCTCCTGTATTCTACTGTTGGCTGCTTCTAATGAATTTTTTATTTCAGTTATTGTATTTTGCATCTCTTCTTGTTTAATTTTTACATCTTGTATTTCTTTGCTCAGTGTTTCCTATAAATTATCAATCTTTGCCCCCAGTCTATTTCCAATGCCTTGCATCATCTTCAGCATCAACAATTTAGAGTCTCTTTCAGGGAGGCTTATAATCTCCTCATCACTGAGCTGTTTTTCTGAGCTTTTTTCTTTCTGCCTTATCTGAGTTAGAGTTTTCTGTCTTTTCATTTTTATAGGTTTTTGGTGTGGTGACCTTTTTGCAGACAATAGAGTTGTAGCCTCTCTTAGTTCTGGTGTTTGCCTCCCCTGTGGCTAAAGTTGGTATGGGGCGGGGGGGGGGGGGGGGGGGGGGGGGGGGGGGGGGGGGGGGGGGGGGGGGCTTGCTGTAGGCTTCCTGATGGGAGGGACTGGTGCCTGCCCGCTGGTAGGTGGGGTTGATTCCTATCCCTTTGATGGGTGGGGCTTTGTCTCTGGATGAGATTAGAGGCTGGCTGTGTGCCTGAGGGGTGTTTAGGCAACCTGTTTACTGATGGGTGGAGCTGTGGTCCCACCTGGATTATTGTTTGACATGGAGCTTTTCAGCGCTGATGGGAGGGACCAGATTTTCCCAGAAATGGCCCCCTCCAGAGAAATGCAGGGTAATGAATATTCCTGAGAGCTTCGCCTCCAATGCCCTTCCCCCACCACAAGCTATAGTCACCCCTGTTTTCCCAGGAGATCCTCCAAGAATTGCAGTCAGGTTCCACCCAGATTCCTATGGAGACTTTGCTTTGCCCTGGGACCCAGTGCACGTGAAAGTCTCTGTGTGCCTTTCAAGAATAGGGTCTCTGTTTCCCCCAGTCCTGTGGAGCTCCTGCAAACAAGCCCCGCTGGCCTTCAATGCCAGATGCTCCAGGGGCTCTTTCTCCCTGTGCCAGATCCCCAGGCGTGGGGATTTGACGTGGGGCTCAGAACCCTCAGTCCTGTAGCTGAGTCTCTGTGATACAGTTACTTTCCAGTCTGTGGGGCTTCCCACCCAGAGGTATGGGGTTGCTTCTATTGCGTAATCTCCCCTCCTACCTCTTGATGTGGTCTCCTCTTTGTCTTCTGGAGTAGAATATCTTTTTTGGAAGTTTACAGTCCATTTGGTTGAAGGTTGCTCAGCGTTTGGTTGTAGTTTTGTTATTTTTTGGGAGAGAAGTTGAGCTCCAGTCCTTCTATTCTGCCATCTTAATCCAGTCTCCTGAAGTCAGATCAAGAATATAGAATATCTTAGTAATTTTTTTACATTGAATATATATTTAAATAATTTTGTCTGGGATATATTGGGTAAAGTAAAATACTTATTAAAATTAATTTCATTTGTTTCCTTTTATCTTTTTAATGTGGCTACCAGAAAATTTAAAATTTAAAACTACATAGGTAGCTCGCATTGGTGGCTCATATTTTATATCTATTGGACAGCGCTGTCCCGGACATTGGATACAGGCCTCCAGGTGAGCTTCCTAACTCCATCCAGAGCAGCCATTATCTCTGGCCATAATCCGTGCAAGCCAGGGGCATCTCAGAGCAGATGAGAGAACAGAAACTGGAGGCCCAGGGGTCCTCTTCTTGGTATAGCCCTCGGGGTGTCAGGGGACCACCACCCTAGGGGGCTGGACTCTGGGACAAGTGTGTGTCCAGAGCGATGACCCTTCTTCTGTCCTCCAAGTCTCCCCTGTAACCTGGGTTCCTTTGCCTTGAAGCTTCTCTCCCCAGATGTGAAGAATCGCATCCTGGAACTGGAAACCACGCAGCCTCCGTGTGTGCAAGGGTCGCTCGGCTCCCCTGGGCCTCCAGGCCCCCAGGTCGGTGCATCCCCCCCCGGCTCTCCCCCCGCTGTCCTCTGTTCAGAGCAGAGGCGCCCCTTTTAAGCTGCCATGGGCTTGTTTTCCTGCCCTGGGTCATTCTAGCTCAGCGCCACATGGCAGAACACTTGTTCTTCTCTGGGTGCTTCTGCCTCCAGCCTCAACGTCCTCCTCTGTGGAATGGGGACAGTGACTTTCCCAAAGTACTGGATTCTAGGGGTGACCACATCAGCTGCTGCCTAGGTGGGCATGGTTATTCTTAGGGTTCTCACTAGGCAAACGTGTAATCCCTGCTTTGTCACTCAGAGCTGTGCTGCTGGCTCTGGGGACCGCACAGCCACATCTGCTCTGCTGGAACACAAGACCAACACTGTCCCCATGCAGAGGGAGATCTGAGGACCAGCTACGACTGGCCTCACCTGGGAGCTTGCTGGAAATGCAGAATCTCTTCCTCCCCTCTCCACCCCCCACATCAGGATCAGTGGGATTTTTTTTTTTTTTTTTTGTATTTTTGGGGCCACACCCAGGGCATAGGAAAGTCCCCAGGCTAGGGGTCAAATCAGAGTTGTAGCTGCCGGCCTGCACCACAGCCACAGCAATGCGGGATCCAAGCCGCATCTGCAACCTACACAACAGCTCACAGCAACGCCTGATCCTTAACCTCCTAAACCAGGCCAGGGATCGAACCTGAGCCCTCATGGGTACTAGTCAGGTTCTTTACTGCTGAGCCGCAACGGGAACTCCAGAACCAGTGTTTTACCAAGACTCCGCAGAGGGATGACCTCCACATCAAAGCTCGAGGAGCCCCCAGCTGGGGAGAGCACACTCACCTGTTAAATAGTTCCAGCCCATTTCAAGAAGTGGGGCAAACTGAGGCTTGGAAAAGAAAAAGAGAAAAAAAAAAGGAAACTGGAACCTGAAACCCTCCTCCCTTCACAGAAGAATTAAACCAAAGACAGTGTTTTCCAAACTTTTCTCCACGTTTGTGCCCCTCCGGGCTTGTAAAAGACCCCCAGGGCCTTCTCGTGGGCACAGGCTCATTTGGAAAAGTCTTATAGAAATCCTGATTCAGAGAGGCTTTGGTGGGTGGGTGGGTGGGTGGGGGTGTTCATCCGCAGATCTTGGGGGTGAAGTGGTGGCCTGGGGAGTTGATGGATTTCCTTTCAGCCATCCTGGGGAGCCTGGAAGGCCCTTGGCCAACTGAGTGTTTCATAGGCGCATGAGCATAAGGCAGCTGCGTCCTGTTGTGGGCGTGCCCAGCTTTTGTGTGGCGGACACTGGAGTCCCTGAGCTAGACTCAGCGGAATTTCTGCATCAGCTGCTCCTGCATGCAGCACCTAACTTCCACCTCAGGGCCCCAGGGAAACTTCGTAAGAGCAACTTTTAAAAGATGTGAGGAGTGGTGAAGTGCCCTGTTTTCAACAAGTAGCATTTCTTTAAAACCCTTTAGTTGCTCTCACCGAGCACCCGGGGTTGTTTCTGGCGACCCAAGAATTCCAGGGAGAAAATGGAAATCACAGAGGGCGGATGGGTGAGCATTGCCGTAATGGTGCCACTGGAAACGGCTCAGAGAAAGCAAGAAGAGCCTGGGCTGGAGGGTACAGAAGGGCTGGAGGGTACAGAAGGGCTTTCTGGCGGTGCCTGGAGCCCTGAGTCTGCAGAGTGAAGGAGGCCACCGAAGAACTAGGGCACAGGAGCCTTTCCCAGGCCCGCCTCCCTCCCCGCCCCTCCTGCCTAGGTCTGATGTACGCTTTCTTCACTTCATCTCTTGATGGCATAGGGCCCACCCGGGCTTCCTGGCAAGATAGGACCAAAAGGAGAAAAGGTATGAGCCACGGCTTTCTTCACCCCAGCTCTCCCCGGTCATTCCAGCCTGTTTTCTGGGGGTGCCGCTGAGGGTGTTCTGGTGGAGATTTTCAAGCACGTGCTAGTCCTATTTCAGTGGTGAGGGCGGGCTGCTGCCGGTGTGGGACCCCACCCGTGTATCTCGGCAGGGCCCCCTGGCCTGGCGGGGGTGCTGTGGGCCACCAGGGGACCAAAGCCGCTTGGGCATGCCCACTCATCAGCCCTGCTAAGCCCTCTGCTTCCAGAACTTTTCCTCCAAAGCAGCCTCTGCTTACCTGTCTTTTCCATCCACAGGGGGAGCTTGGCCGACCAGGAAGGAAGGTATGGTCCATGCTGTTCTGTCAGCATTATACGGGCAACTGTGTGTGTGTGTGTGAGTGAGTTCTTAGGGGTGTTGAACAAGCCTTGTGTTTTCTCAGCCCCGGTACCCAGGTGGCCAATGACGGCACTCCCAGCCTGGTGATGATGGTACCACTTTTTGGGCCGGAGATGCAGCCCGCTATGGACAACATTCAGACTTCTGCCACAGGCTGCCAGGCCTGGCCAAATCCCCCCCAGCCTCGGGTCACCTCATCCTGCTTGTCCATCGGAGAAACCCTCCAAGGCCCCGACCAGCAGTGCAAAATGACTCTCACTGTCGATTTGATTAAAATGGAATACGCAGTGTCAGACAGAGACAAACGGCTTTACTTTGGGGCCCAGCTGAAATAGATGGGAGTTAACTTCAGGTCCCAGAGGACCAAACACATGTTATTAGGACTCTCGTTAGTGCCAGGAAGGAGTAGACCAGCCGCCACTTGCTGTGGCCAATGGATGCTGGCGCTGAACTCGTCGGTCTTTAGTGACGTGGAAGGAGGGGCAAAATTTTGGCCGACAAAGATGCCTAATGTTCTAAATATACATGACTGTTTTCCCAGTTTAATCTTTTATTCAAATACTTTCACCATCAATAAAAGCCTCAAACAGACTACTGTAAGGCAAAGTTCCAACCCTTCAGGGCTCGGCTGACAACCCCAGCCAAGGCCCAGCGGTCATCTGAAGTGCAGGGCTGGGAGGATTCTGGCAAGATCTCCGTGCTCAGAACTCATAAGGGCTGTGGGTGATTAGTGATGTCTGCTGTGGATAAGGGAGGCAGGAGCAGAAACTAGTGCACATGCCAGCATCGGAGACGTCTGGGTAGGGGGCGCTGAGCCTGCCACATCTCCAGCTGGGCTAACTGAAATTAGCCAGTGGGTGCAGAGGTCAGGACAGACCCCAGATTGCAGCTCCCTTGCTCTATTGCAGGTGCAGGGCGCACTCTTCCATAGCTCCTTGGCTTACGTTGGGTTCCCTGGACACAGAGACAGAGATGGTTCATGCTATGTGCCAATGAATGAATGATTAATGGAGTTCTCTCAAGAGGAGACTGAGGGGAGGGAGCCCAAACGGGGGCAGGGGAAGGAGCCCAGCACGGGGTGGTCTCAGATGGTATCCAGCTTCAGCCTGAGCCCTAGGGGAGCTCTGGGGTGTGCGTGGCCCCAGAGAACTGGTCCCGCCTTGCCTTGATGTAAGGTGGCTGGGCTGGTGACTGCAGGAAGGAAGGCACATCAATTGCTGGGCAGCCCCAACTACCCACGGCCAGCTCCCCAGGCGCGGGTTGCAGGGGGGAATGCTGTTACAGCCAGGAAGGCACTGGAGACGGCATGCCGCCGCCGAGTAGGTGGGAAAGATCTTAAGGGAGCGCCAACAGCCTCTGCTGCTGCTCCCCAGGCCTAATCCCCTCCTGCTTACACTGCCTCCTTGGGGGAGAACCTGCTTCCCAAACCTAATTCTCTCCTGTCTACACCGCCTTCTCGGGGAGAACCTATTGGAATGCAGTGGACGTTTGGGGTGAGTGGGCACAGGTGATAATAGTGGAAGAACCAAGAGACTCGGATCCCTGCCCCATCACCTCCCATTTCTTGAATAGAATAACCTTGTGTGTGGAAATAACGTGATATCAAGGGCTTTACCTCCTAGCCAGGGGGCCCACCTTTCTGGGCCACCAGTCTTTGGAGGGTGGGAATGTGGGTCCTGGGGCCACGTTTGGAGGCCGTTACTCCCCTGGAGGCTGCAGAGACAAATCTGTGTTTTCCAAAGGAGGGAAACGAACCCAGTGGTCCTGACTTTTGTTCTCTGTCTTTGAAGGGCAGACCTGGCCCCCCAGGGGTTCCTGGCATGCCTGGGCCCATCGGCTGGCCTGGCCCTGAAGGCCCCAAGGTAAGTGTGGCTGCTCTCAGGGCTCACTCGTGTGACATCAGAACTTGAGGGCAGTCGGCGGCTCCCCTGGCCCCTGGCACATAGTCAGTGAAACTCACTTCCTCATGACGAGGAGGAAGGCGAGAGAGGGCGGGCTGCCCAGAGGTCCCCAAACACTTCTTCGTCGCTTGGGCCACAAGACCTTGATCAGTTCCCCCAATGCCGCTCTTATGAGGGGAGAAATGAGGGCCTGCCATGCTCTTCCCAGGGGCCCTGGTCCTCCTTCATCCTGAGAATTAGCGTGCAATTGCTTGGCCCCTCTGAGATGACCCCAGAGGGACTTGCCTCTGGAAAGCTGGCCTGTCCTGCTCATCAGGCAGGAGGTGGAGGGTTGAGGGCACCGGTGTTGGCTGGCGAGAACAATGGAAATCCTACGCGCAGAGAGGGATTGCCAAATGCTGGTAAAATCCCCTTCCTCAGACAGGTTATAAAAGCTAACACATCCCCACCCGTGTCTTTGTGGATATTCTTCTCACTTTGGTCGTGGACTATCAGGTGCAGAGGCCTTGACTTAGAACTCTGACCTGCAGAAGGTACGGGGTGGGCCAGTGAATGTCACTATCTGCTCTGATTCACTTACTGGCTGGATTTATTATGAGAATAGAAAACGGTTCCCAGCCCTCTTAGAAAAAGTTCTAAGGCTATTTCTTTAAAAATCCACTATTTAGAACTGAGCCATCAACCATTTCAGTACTCGCCACATGTGGTTATTGAGCCCCTGAAATACGCCTAGTGCAACGAAAGAACTGATTTTTAAAATTTTAATTGTTTGAATTTATAAACCTTTGCTCAGTTTGGTTATTCAAAAGCAGTTCAATATTTTGGACCGACCTGAGTATGTTGAATCAGCTTTTCTTTTTTTTTTTAACTGCACTCACAGCATGTGGAAATTTCTGGGTTAGGAATCAAATCCACACCACAGCAGTGACCCCCGCTACTGCAGTGACAACACAGGATCCCCAGTCTGCTGCATCACAGGGCAACTCCCTGAATGTACTTTTTTAACTATAAATTTTACAGAATCTAAATACAGATCAAGTGTTTGGGGTGAAAATTTAGCATCTGAATTGAGGTGTGATTTAAATGCAAAATACACAACAGATTTCAAATATTTATTATGAAAAATAGAATGTAGAACTCTCATGAACAGTTTTTATGTTGACGTGTTAAAATGATGGATTAAATTTATTAGAGTAAACAACATATGTTGTTAAAGTTAATTCCATCTGTTTAGTTTTACTTTTTTTTTTTTTTTTTTGTCTTTTCAGGGCCGCAGGTGCAGCATATGGAGGTTCCCAGGCTAGGGGTCTAATCGGAGCTACAGCTGCCAGCCTACACCACAGCCACAGTAACGCCAGATCCGAGCCGCGTCTGCAACCTACACCACAGCTCACGGCAACGCCGGATGGTTAACCCACTGAGCAAGGCCAGGGATTGAACCCGCAACCTCATGGTTCCTAGTCGGATTCGTTTCTGCTTTGCCATGACGGGAACTCCTGTTGAGTTTTACTTTTAATGTGCCTTGTAAAATAATTTGAAACTATGTGGCTCACCTTATATTTCTATTTAGTGCTGGTTAAAGATTTTTAGCACAAAAGATACTGGAAGTTCCAACTGTAAACCACTCTGAGGGGTAACAGATCCCACCCATGAATCCATTGTTCACTCTGGATATACACGGGAGCTGATGGTCACTCTGCTTGGCTGCAAACATATGAACAGAATGTATGGAAACATCTGAAAGGCTCTCCCTGTGCAAAGAGCAGAGCAGGTGTAGTTTGGGGGGGCTAATACCTTGTCCTGTGAGGCCCCGGAGCCTGCATGCTCTCTCCTCCACCCTTCCCCAACCCTCTCTAGGAGATCAAACATCAGTCCATTCACAGTGTTAAGTGAGCATTTAGTTTGGAGATCTGGTCTACCTTGGACAATTTCATTCTATGTTTCATCTCAAATATCAGAATTAAATGTGGAGTATGCAGTCTTGGGCCCCTGGGAGTGAGCAAGGAAGCACTGGGGGTTCTCAGATTCACACGCTAGCCCCAGCGTCCCCAGTTCCATCCTGATCCATGCCTCCCCTGGCTCAGTTTCTCTAGGAAATGTCACCGTAGGTCTTTTTTCTTTCTTCTCTTCTGATTCGCACAGGGTGAAAAAGGTGACCTGGGTATGATGGGCTTGCCAGGGTCAAGAGGACCAATGGGTTCCAAGGTCAGTGTATTGGTCCAGATAGGTGTTCCCAGATCTTCTCACTAAGGCCCTGGAGCAGCCACTGTCTATAAAGATGGGGAGGGGGTGGCTGCCCTCCCCTGGGGGGGGCGGGCAGGGGATTGTCACAGATGTTGGAGAGCCCAGTGCCAGACTGTGCTTATCTTTATCAGCCCTTTGGGGGACATCATGCCCTGGGATGCAGGGGCAGAGGGACACCATTCCTGCCGTCCGCTTGGGCAGCGAGGGTCAAGCCTATAGACAGCAAAGCAGATGGAAACCTCTGTTCAGGACTTTGGGGGAGTAAAAGAAACAATGTTGTTTTTAAGCCTGGTGCAAATACAACCCTCAGGGACGTCTTTGTATTTATTGAGCCACCCCTCCTAAAACTCGTAGCTCAATGTAGGGGTACGTCTCACCACCACACCAGGGATTCCTGCCACTCTTTTTTTTTTTTGTCTTTTTGCCTTATCTAGGGCCGCACCTGCGGCATATGGAGGTTCCCAGGCTAGGGGTCTAACAGGAGCTGTAGCCGCCGGCCTTCGCCACAGCCACAGCAACGTGGGATCCGAGCCGCGTCTGCGACCTACACCACAGCTCACGGCAACGCCGGATCCTTAACCCACTGAGCAAGGCCAGGGATCGAACCCGCAACCTCATGGTTCCTAGTCGGATTCGTTAACCACTGAGCCACGACGGGAACTCCCTTGCCACTCTTGCATCAAACCCAAAGGTCCTAAACGGCTGATTGTCAATGCACCTTCTGCTTTCTTTTAGGGCTACCCTGGATCCAGAGGGGAGAAGGTTGGTGCTTGTCTCTGATGGCTTCCCAGAGCCTGGTCTGGGCCATGGGGCCTGGGGTCAGTGATGAGCAGAAGATGGGTCCAGGGGTCTCTTTAGTCAGTGGCTGCCCTGATACTAGCATGTCCTTTATCAGTGGGCTGGGAGAGAGGACCTCTGAGGCAGGGCAGGTGGGTTAGGGAGGAGCTCCCAAGGGAGCAAGTGAGAACTGAAGGTTGTACAGGTGGAAAGCATGAACACGGCTGGCCTGGGGTGCTGCAGGAAAGTGGTAGATGTATGTCTTAGATCAAGCTTCTACCACACAACCTTGTCATATGTCAAACATGGAATAAAACAAAACAAAACAACCCAGCCAGGTACTGGGGACAAATTTCCTAGAGGATAAGAGAAAATCTGGGACCCGCAATTTTCTGGGGGTTGTCCTTTATTAAGATAAGTGGTCTTTGGGATCCAAATAGATGGTATTTTACAAAGCATGCGCAGTCTCCTAAACTCTGAGCCTGTTTCTTGGCCTGGGAAGTGAGGGTGTTGACCCATGGAGCTTTCTGCTTGAAAGGCTCTAGTTTTCCCCCCATGGACTTAACTTATTCTCTTCTGTGGTTTCCACCTAGGGATCCAGAGGTGAAAGAGGTGACTTGGGCCCCAAAGGAGAAAAGGTAATTGGCACTTCATAGAAATGATAAACCTCAACAGAAGTGGCTACCCAAATCTTGTGGCCGGCTGACTGACTATCTGACTGTTTGACTGACTGGCTGACTGACTGACTGACGGATTGGCTGACTGAGACTATCTGACTGACGGATTGGCTGACTGACTGGTGGACTGGTTGATTGACTGACGGATTGGCTGGCCGACTGGCTGGCTGGCTGATTGTCTGGCTGACTATCTGACTGACTGGCTGACTGACTGGCTGACTGACTGGCTGACTGACTGAGACTATCTGACTGACTGGCTGGCTGACTGGTGGACTGGCTGATTGACTGATGGATTGGCTGGCTGGCTGGCTGACTGACTGACTGACTGGCTGGCTGGGTTTTATCCTGAAAATGGCTGACCAAGCTCTTCCTCAGCCTTTTCAAGCATTATTTCCGAGGTAGTCACCGTGTTTGTTGTTCTCTTCACAGGGATTCCCAGGATTTCCTGGAATGTTGGGGCAGAAAGTAAGTACTTAAATGTAGTAAAAATAGGCCTTAGTAGCAAATTAGATCCTGCAAACACAGCAAAAAGAGGTCTGCCTCTTCTATCAGGCAGGGAAAGAATATTTCGCTGTGGAAGGTTCTGGTTTGAAACTGGAGCAAGTTGCCAAACTTTGCTGAGACCTCCCTCCAGCTCAGTGGGAAGAAATGATTGCCATGTGAGTGGAGGGAGGGCTTCTCTGCGTGTTCTGTTTCTCAGAGGGCTATGGGACTACACAAAAGCAGACAGCTCTGTGCCCAGGGACTCAGACTGGAGCTGTAGTGGTCCAGGGCCGCAGTGAAGGTTTAACACCACCACTGACTACACCCTGCCCAGCGCCCCGCAAGGGGACACAGGCACTGCCAGAAGCACACAGAGTTGTTTTAGTGGGTGACAGCTAAAAGATTTTTTATGTGATAGCTAAATTTTTTATTTAAATATTAAGTATTTCATGGGATGTCATGGATATCTTGCTAGGAACAAGGCTTCTTGGGACAAGAGGAATTGAGGGGTGAGGGGAGTGTCAGAGAGTAAAGAGAAAGTGTGCATGAACAGCCACTCAGCACAACAACCATCACAGTGGTAGTTCCTTATTTTGTAAGGCATTGACATGGGAAACTTAGTATTACTTAAGCCTCAGAGCATACTGTTCTTCAAACAGACTAACTGGATGCTCTCTTAGAATTCTAAATTGTTTTCAAGTTCACCTTAAAATTTAATTTTCCAAACTTGAATGATTTCTATCTTTCTCCTGTCACTAGATGTTTAAACAATTTCAGTCCTCTGACGTTGTTATAATTTATCATTGTCTTAAACTGTCACAACCTCTGTTTCTGCCACCCTACATAGAATCTTGGGTTGAAAATACATGGATTAATTATCTAAGCAAAGGAAAAATTAAAAGAAAAAAATAATTTTATTTTAAAATGCTCTAGATTTTCATTCAGTGCAGCAGTGAACATCAAACAATAATACAGTCCTTTAAAATTAAATATGACAGCTTCTCTGGTCTCTGTGCCACTGCTAGACTTGCAATAGAGAGTTCTCTTTCCCTCCCATGGCAGCCTGTCTAAGACAGAGCTGACATGATGAACATAATTGGGTCTTAGGAGAAAAATTAGATCAAAACATCACTAAAAATTAGATCAAAACATCATGCTTCCAGATGGTGAAGAAAAGGACCACATTTCCTTCAGAAGATCTTTTCCCCCAAAATAGGCGTTTATGCTGTTGTTTTCTCCAAGCCCAGCAAGACACCCCTTAGCCCCCCTCTAAACAGCCAAGGAAAAATTGTGCAAACATCTCCATGGCCACATAGAACCCACCCTGTCCTCTCATGTACTCTCACTGCCTAGCAGGCTGAAAGACATGACAGATGGGAAAGAAACTACAGGTTTAAGGACAGTCCTTGGTGAGGTCAGATGTTGGTAGCTTGACAAATTCATTGCATTGGCTGAGCTGACGTGTAATTTCTGAGCTTTAGGCTTGCTCCTTACTGTATGTTGGTGTTCCCTGGAATTTTCCATTGTGTTGTACCCCCTCCGACCTCCACGGGAGAAGTTGTCTGGGTGTTTATCATTGTCTCTGAGGGGCTGGGGCAGGTCTTCTTGGGCACTGGCTGCTGACTGACAGAAACTCTCACAGCTGCTATTGCTAAACTTAGCTTGTGGTGATACCTTCTGGGCTGTGGAGGGATGACCAGGGGTAGGAGTGATGGCCTGTGGGTTCATGAGCCAAAGAAGCTGCAGGCGGGCCTGGAGTCCTAGAGAACAGGGGGAGGGAGGGGATGAACTGAAACAGAGAGATGGGTTTTGCAAAAGGCTGGCCTCGAACTCTGAATTCTGCAGCAGGTGCATTTGGTTTTGAGGGTTCAAAACAGAACTTTTCGATTAGGATATTGCTTGCATTGCTTTCCATGCCTTTTACAATAACTCTATTGAGTATTTGAATATATGTCTGGAACACCTCTTCCACAGAGAGTTTTTATCGGAATCAAATGGAAATGAGGTGGAATGCAAACCAATGTTTTACTGAAGCATGGGGAAATACATAACATGGGAAGAAACTTCCCTAAGAAGATAGTTGTCAAAAATTGTGTCCAAACCCACAGATTTGAATTTGTGATAAAAAAAAAACACAACATAAAATTTCAGCTAAAAGAGAAAGCAGAGAGACGGATTAAGCCGATGGAGTAGAAGGACTGGAGCTCATCTTCTCGCATAAAAGCAACAAAATTACAACCAACTGCTGAACAACCTTTAACCAAACAGACTGCAAACTATCAAAAAAGATATCCTACTCCAGAATACAAAGAGGAGGCCTCAGTGAGATGGTAGGAGGGGCGATTATGTGATATAAGCAACCCCATATCTCCTGGTTGGTTGTCCCACAGACTGGAAAGTAACTGTATTGCAGAGGCTCACCCACGGGAGTGAGTGTTCTGAGCCCCATGACAGGTTCCCATGCCTGGGGATCTGGTATTGGGAGGAGGAGCCCCTGGAGCATTTGGCATTGAGGGCCAGCTGGACTTATGTTCAGGAGCTTCATGCGACTGGGAGAAACAGAGACTCCACTCTTGAAAGGTACACACAGGCTTTCATGTACACTGGGTCCCAGGGCAAAGCAAAGACTCCATAGGAATCTGGGTCGGACCTACCTGCAGTTCTTGGAGGATCTCCTGGGAAAACAGGGGATAACTGTGGCTCATTGTGGCGAAAGGACATTAGAGGCAAAGATCTCTGGAATAATCATCAGTGTAAACTCCTCTAGAGGTGGCTGTGTTTTAGAAAAATCTGGTCCCACCCATCAGCACTGAGAAGCCCCACGCCAAACAACAAACTGGGTGGGAACACAGGCCCACTCATCAGCAAACAGGCTGTTTAAAGACCTCCCAGGCACACAGTCACCTCAGATCACACCCAGAGAAAAAGCCCCACCCACCAGAGGGGTAAGAATAAGTTCCACCTACCAGTGGGCAGGCACCAGTCCCTCCCTTCACAAAGCCTGCAGCAAGCCCCCATAACAACTTCAGCCACAAAGGGGGCAGAAGCAAGAGAGGCTACCACTCTATTGTCTGCAAAAAAGGAGACAGCATGAAAAATCTATACAAAATGAAAAGGCAGAGAATTATGACTCAGATAGGGAAACTAGGAAAAAAAAAAAACCCAAAGAACAAAAACAGTTAAGTGATCTGGAGATTGCCAACCTCCATGAAAAAGACTTTAGACTAATGACAGTAAAAATGGTTCAACATCTTGGAAATAAACTGGAGGCAAAGATTGATATATTATAGCAAACACTGAGCAAAGAAGTACAAGATTTAAAGTTTAAGCAAGTAGAGATGCAATATACAATAATGGAAATAAAAAATATTCCTTGGAGTAACCAACAGCAGAATACAGGAGACAGAAGAATGAGTAATGAGGTGGAAGTCAGACTAGTGGAAATCACTGAGGTGGAACAGAAAAGAGAAAAAATATTGAGAAGAAATGAATACAGTCTAAGAGAACTCTGGGACAACATTAAATGTGCCAACATCTGTATTTTAAGTGTGCCAAAAGAAGAAGAGAGGGAGAAAGGGCCAGAGAAAATATTTGAGGAGATAATAGCTAAAAACTTCCCTAACATGGGAAAGGAACCACTTACTCAAATCCAGGCAACACAATGAGTGCATATAAAAGAAGCCCAAGGAGGAACACCCCAAGACATATTTTAATCAAACTGACCAAAATTAAAGACAAAGAGAAAATATTGAAAGCAGTTAAGGAAAAGAAACACATGATATATGAGGAAACCCTAATAAGGTTATTAGCTGATTTTTTCAGCAGAAACTCTGCAGGCCAGAAGGGAGTGGCATGATATACTTAACATGATGTAAGGAAAAAAACTCTAGCCAAGATTACTCTACCCAGCATGGCTCTCTTTCAGATCTGAAGGCGAAATCAAAAGCTTTACAGACAAGCAAATGCCAAGATAAATCAGCACCACTAAACCATCTTTACAACAAATACTAAAGCAACTTCTTTTGTAGTGTAAAATTTGTAATATAAAAATACTACAAATGGCAAGGCTCACCGGTAAAGGCATACATATAGTAAAAGTAGGAAATCATCTACACACAAATATGCTACCAAAATCAGAAATCATGTGAAGAGGAAGGTACAAATGCAGGACAACAGAGATGCACTTGCAATAAAAGACCAACAATTTAAAACAATTATATATATATATATATATATATAGAGAGAGAGAGAGAGAGAGAGAGAGAGAGAGACACAGACAGACAGACAGAAAGACTCCTATATCATAACTTCAGGGTAACTGTAAACCAAACTCTAAATAGATACAGACACAAATCAGAAAAAGCAATCCAAATACACACTAAATTTAGTCATCAAACCACAAGAGAAGAGAACAAGAAAAGAAGCGAAGAAAACAATACCAACAAAAGCAAATCCAAAACAATAAAATGGCAGTAAGAACATATGTATCAATAATTACTTTAAATGTAAATGGACTAAACGCCCTAACCAAAAGATATAGACTGGCTGAACAGATACAAAAACAAGACCCATATATATTTTGTCTTCAAGAGACCCACTTCAGTTCTAGGGACACATACAAATTGAAAATGAGAGGATGGAAGAAAATATTCCATACAAACAGAAATCAAAAGAAAGCTGGAATAGCAATACTCATATCAGACAAAATAGACTTTATAATAAATAATATCATAAGAGACAAAGAAGGACATCACATAATAATCAAAGGATCAGTCCAAGGAGTTCCTGTCATGGCACAGCATAAACAAATCTGACTAGTATCCGTGAGGTTGAGGGTTTGATCCCTGGCCTTGCTCAGTGATTCAGGAATCTGGCATTGCTGTGAGCTGTGGTATAGGTCACAGATGAGGCACGGATCCCATGTTGCTGTGCCTGTGTTATAGGTCAGCAGCTGTAGCTCTGATTTGACCCCTAGCCTGGGAACTTCCATATGCTGCTGGTATGGCCCTAAAATAAATAAATAAATAGATAAAGAAATAAAGAAATAAATAAATCCCAGAAGAAAATATAGCAATTGTAAATATATATGTACCCAACATAGGATCACCTCAATATATAAGGCAACTGCTAACAACCTTAAAAGGATAAATTGACAATAACACAATAATAGCAGGGGAATTTAACACCCTACTTACAGCGATGGACAGATCATCCAGACAGAAAATCAACAAAGAAACACAAACCTTAAATGAAGCATTAGACCAGATGGACCTGATAGATATTTATAGAACATTCCATCCAAAAGCAGCAGACTACATATTCTTCTCAAGTGTACATTGAAAATTCTCTAGGATAAACCACATTCTGGGCCATGAATCAAGTCTTGATAAATTTAAGAAAATTGAAATTATATCAAGGATCTTTTCTGACCACAGTGTTATAAGTCTAGAAATCAAAAACAAGAAAAAAACTGCAAAAAACACAAACATGTGGAGACTAAACAACATGCCACTAAACAACCAATGGATCATTGAAGAAATCGAAGAGGAAATTAAAAAATACCTAGAAGCAAATGACGACAAAGACACAACCATCCAAAACCTATGGGATGCAGCAAAAGCAGTTCTAAGAGGGAAGTTTATAGCAATACAAGCCTACTTCAGGAAACATGAAAAATCTCAAATAAACAACCTAACTTTACACCAAAAGCAACTAGAGAGAGAAGAACAGACAAAATCCAAAGTTAGCAGAAGGAAAGAAATCATAAAGATCAGAGAAAAAAATCAATGAAAGAGAAACGAAGCGAACCATAGAGAAGGTCAATGAAACTAAAAGATGGTTCTTTGAAAAGATTGACAAAATTGATAAATCCTTAGCCAGACTCATCAAGAAAAAAAGAGAGAGGATTTAAATCAATAAAATAAAAATGAAGAAGGAGAAGTTATACAACAGATACCACAGAAATACAAAGAATCATAAGAGACTACTATAAGCAACTATATGCCAATGAAATGGACAACCTCAGAAGAAATGGACAAATTCTTAGAAAAGTACAATCTTCCAAGACTAAACCTAAACTAAATAAAACTAAATTAAATAAAAAGGATGAGCAAATCACATCACAATCACAAATACTGAAATTGAAACTAATTTAAAAACTTCCAACAAACATGGAGTTCCTGTCATGGCACAGTGGAAATGAATCCGACTAGGAACCATGAGGTGGCAGGTTCAATCCCTGGCCTTGCTCAGTGGATTCAGGATCCGGCATTGCCATGAGCTGTTGTGTAGCTCTCAGACGTGGCTCGGATCCCGTGTTGCTGTGCCTGTGGCATAGGCCAGCAGCTGTAGCTCTGATTAGAACCCTCACTTGGGAACCTCCATATGCCTAAGGTGCATCCCTAAAAAAAAAAGCAAAAAAAAAAAACTTCCAACAAACAAAAGTCTGGGACCAGATGGCTTCACAGGCAAATTCTATCAAACATTTAGAGAAGAGTTAACACCTAGCCTTCTGAAACTATTCCAAAAAATTGCAGAGGAAGGAACACTCTCACCCTGATACCACACACAAAAAAAAGAAAATTACAGGCCAATATCACTGATGAACATAGATGCAAAAATCTTCAACCAAATACTAGCAAACCAAATCCAGCAATACATTAAAAGTGTTGTACACCATGATCAAGTGGGATTTACCCCAGTGATGCAAGGATTTTTCAATATCCACATATAAATCAGTGTGATACATCATATTAACAAACTGAAGGATAAAAACCATATGATCCTCTCAATAGATGCAGGAAAAGCTTTTGACAAAATTGAACACCCATTTCTGATAAAAAAAAAAAAAACCTCCAGAAAGTGGGCATAGAGGGAACCTCCCTCAACATAATAAAGGCCATATATGACAAGCCCATAGCTAATATCATTCTCAAAGGTGAAAAGCTGAAAGATTTCTTGCTAAGATCAGGAATAAGACAAGGATGTCCACACTCACCACTACTATTCAACATAGTTTTAGAAGTCCTAGCCCCATAGCAATCAGAGAAGAAAAAGAAATAAAAGGAATCCAAATTGGAAAGGAAGAAGTAAAACTATCACTGTTTGCAGATGACATCATATTATACCTAGAAAATCCTTAAAACAGTACCAGAAAACTGTTAGAGCTCATCAATGAATTTGGTAAAATTAATAATATTAATTTTATAAAATTAATAAGCAGAAATTGACTACATTGCTAGGAGTCCTGCTGTGGTGGGACTCAGCAACATCCTGGGAGCTGTGGGACACAGGTTCAGTCCCTGGCCTGGCACAGTGGGTTAAGGATCCAGCATTGCTGCAACTGTGGCTTAGGTCGCAATTGTGGCTTGGATCTGTTCCCTGACCCAGGAATTCCATATGCTATGGGGAAAGACAGAAAAGAAAAAAAGAAGGAAAGAAAAAAGAAATTGACTATGTTTCTGTATACTAATAATGAACGATCAGAAAGAGAAATTAGGGAAACAATCCCATTTACCATTGCATCAAAAAGAATAAAATATCTAGGAATAAACCTCCCTACAGAGACAAAAGACCTGTACTCTGAAAACTATAAGACACTGATGAAAGAAATCAAAGATTAGACAAATAGATGGAAAGATATACCACCATGGTCTTGGATTTGAAGAATCAATATTGTCAAAATGACTAATTACCAAAGACAATCTATAAATTCAATGCAATCCCTACCAAATTACCAATGGCATTTTTCAGAGAACTAGAACAAAATATTTTAAAGTTTGTTTAAAAGCATAAAAGACCAGAATAGCCAAAGCCATCATGACAAAGAAAAATGGACCTGGAGGAATCAGGCTCACTGACTTCAGACTCTACTACAAAGTGACAATTATTGAAACAGTATGGTACTGGCACAAAAACAGAAATATAGATCAGTGGAACAGAATAGAAAGCCCAGAATTAAATCCATGTACCTATGGTCAACTAATCCATGACAAAGGAGGCAAGAAAATACAGTGGAGAAAAGACAGTCCCTGCAATAAGTGGTTCTGGGAAAACTGGACAGCCACATGTAAAAAAATGAAATTAGAACACTTCCTAACACCATACACAAAAATAAACTGAAAATGGATTAAAGACCTCAATATAAGACCAGATATTATAAAACTCTTTGAGGAAAACGTAGATGGAACACTCTCAGATATAAACCACAGCAATATCTTCTCAGATCCACCCCCTAGAATAATGACAATAAAAACAAAAATAAACAAATGGGACCTAATTAAACTTAAAACATTTTGCACAGCAAAGGAAACCCTAAACAAAACAAAAATACAGCCCACAGAATGGGAGAAAATATTTGCAAATGGAGCCACTGACAATGGATTAACCTCCCAAATATATACACACCTCCTGCAGTGCAATACCAAAAAAAAAAAAAAAAAAAACAACCTGATCAAAAACATGGGCAGATCTACAGAGACAATTCTCTAAAGAAGACATACAGACGGCCAAAAAATGCATGAAAAGATGTTCAACATCACAAATTATTAGAGAAATACAAATCAAAAGTACTATGAGGTACCACCTAACACCAGCCAGAATGGCCATCATCAAAAAATCTACAAACAATAAGGGCTGAAGAGGGTGTGGAGAAAAAGGAACCCTATTACACTGTTGGGGGGAATGTAAATTGGTGCAACCACTGTGGAAAACAGTATAGAGATTCCTCAAAAACCTAAAAATAGAATTACCATTTGATCCTACAATCCCATTCCTGGGCATCTATCCAGAGATAATCCATGACTCGAAAAGATACATGTACTCCAGTGTTCATTGCAGCACTATATACAATATCCAAGACATGGAAACAACCTAAATGTCCATCGACAGAGGAGTGGCTAAAGAAGATGTGGTACATATACACAATGGAATATTACTCAGCCACTAAAAGGAAAGAAATAACTGCATTTGCAGCAATATGGATGGACCTAGAAATTATCATGCTAAGTGAAGTTAGTCATACAGTGGGACACAAACATCATATGCTATCACTTATATGTGGAATCCAAAAAAAGAAGATACAATGATCTTATTGGCAGAACAGAAACTGACAGACTTTGAAAAACTTATGGTTACTAAAGAGTACAGGTAGGGGGAGGGATGGGCTGGAGGTTTGGGATGGATATGTTGTAAAATTAGGTTGTGATGATGGTTGTACAACTATAAACATAATAAAATTCATTGAGTTTTAAAGAGAGAGAGAGAGAAAGCATTTACTCCAGATGGTGTCACATGCACATGTGACTGAAATGCAGGTGCTTCAGGCCTCGGCCATTCCAGATGGGGATTTGGGACAACAAAACGTGTCCTACCTGGCAGCTATCTCTCTTAGATAATGAGTCCCCCACCCAGGGTAACCTCCTTCCCTTCGTCTTCCTTGAAAAACCTCTCCCTTCCACGTGACCTCGGTGCTCTCCCACCCTCCCAAGCAGCCCACTGGTAGAGACTGGGGAAGACAGAGGAGATGGCCGTAGTGGCTGGTGACTGGATAGACCTGGGCCCATGCCTACTCCTAGGCCCTCATTCCTCTCTTGCTTCTCTTCTTCTTTCTAGGGTGAAATGGGGCCAAAGGGCGAGCCTGGGATAGCAGGACACCGGGGGCCCACAGGAAGACCAGGCAAACGAGGCAAGCAGGTAAGGGTGCCAGGGCTCCCTGGGCCCTCCTGATCAGGGGTGGGACTGGGAGTGTAAAGAGGTGGCCGGGCAGGCAGGTCAGGGACATTCTGGGGATAGCCTCCAGCACCCTCTGGTCTGGTGAGCAGGAGCTGCACCCTTCCAGGGCATTTTGGCTCTCCAGGCAAGGCAGAGGTTGAGGCAGATGAAGTGGGAGGACCTTCCAGCTGTGTCCAAGGCCAGAGGAAGGAGTGGATCTTGGCTTCATAAGAACTGGTCTGTCTTAACCAGAGTAGCTGGGGGAGGAAACCAGATCTGCTCATTTGCCCAGAAAACCTGCTTTCTGCCTCAGTGCCCCAGACATAGTTGGAGTTTTGGAATCAGCCCAGATATTTGCCTGCTGTTCAAGGGTCTCCTGTGTTTCAACAATAGGGTGCTTTTTCCATAATCAGGATTTCCCTCTGTAATGGAACCTCTTTATTGGCACTATTCAGGGTTTAGGGAAATTTTTCATCCTGAATTCCCCTCGTAGGCAGGCTCTTGTGTCAAACCACGTGATGTGAGCTGTCCTGAGGGCCTCAGAGAACCTCTCTCCTTTGCTCAAATGAGACACATGTGCCCCTTATTCTTTTCGTTACCAGTCTGTTGGCTTTTTACCTCTTTTCCCATTATAAATGTAATATGTGGTCATCAGAGAAAACAGAAAACTCAGAAAGAAGTCATCAAAGTCCTAACACGCAGGCATAACCATGGTACCATTCCTCCCAGTGTTACTGCTTCTGTGGACTTTCTAGTCATTTGTTCCTTTTATATCTAATATATTGTTATGGTACCTTAAATGTTTAACTTGAAAAGCACAATATACACATTTTTACTTGTTACTGAATTCATTAAAATCATTTTTAAACACCTTTTAAAAATCTCTGGGAGTTCATGGCTGCGGTGCAATGGGATCAGTGGCGTCTTGGGAGCGCTGGGACATAGGTTTGATCTCCAGCCTGGAACAGTGTTTCAAGGATCCTGCTTTGTCACAACTGCAGCTCAGATCTGATCCCTGGCCCAGGAACTCCAAATGCTGCAGGGTGGCCAAAAAAAAAAAATCTCTGCATAAGATTTTAGTAAAAGGAAGGATCAAGATGGCAGGGGAGTAAGATGTTGCACTCGCCTTCTCCCACAAACACATCAAAAAAAAAAAAAAGTCTACATGTTGAATGATTTGAATAGAACATCTATTGAACACTGGCAGAAGAACTTAAACCTCTAAAAAGGGAAAGAAAACCCTCCAGATAACTGGGTAGAACAAAAGAAGAGAAAAGAGAGAGAGGGAGAAAAGGAATCAGGACGGTACCAGCACTCCTGAGAGGGAGCTGTTAAAGAGGAAAGGAATCCACACCCTGGGAAGCCACTTACTGACAGGGAGATCAGCTGAGATGGAGGGACCTCAGAGTCACCGAGAAAAGCCCAGCTGAGGAGGGCAAAGCAGAGTGAGAGCTGCACAGACCATCTGTACCACCGCCCTGGACATCACAGCCTGAGACGCTCAGGCAGGGGCTGGGTGCTTAGACTCAGGCTCCAGAGGTCAGTTTTGGGGAGAGGACTAGGATTGGTTGTGTGGAGACAGACTGAGAGGCTAGGGAGCAGTGTGCCATGGTCTGGGGAGCAGAACACCACAGCTGAGGGAACCTGGGAGGAGGTCTGGGCCCGCAGGAGAAGCAAGGCACCATTGTTGGTGAGGGCGAGAGGAAGAGGGGTGGACTGCCATAGGAATCTCTTTCCCTGCACACGTGTGCATGGACTCTCAGAGGGTGGAGCACCTCTGGTGTAGGATACGGGTGGTGAGAGGCCACTTGCTTGGCCTATGGGAGACTGGGCACCTCTTGTGTGGGCTACAAGTGGCCAGGCACCTCTTGTGTGGGCTAAGGGCAGTGGGGGGCTAAGCACGACATGGCGCCTCTTGGATGATCAACAGGTAGCAGGGACAAACCACAGCAGTCATCTCAGGAACAAGAGGGAGGCATGGCCTGACACCACTAGGGGTCTGTGATCAGACTCTACCTGTGGCCCCAGTCACCTCAGAAGTCAGCAAAAAAAAAAAAAAAAAAAGAGGGCACTGCAACCAAGCATCAGCCATTGTTGCTCTCAATCCCCTGGGAACACACCCGCCCTGATGCTGCGATTGCCAAATGCTCTGGGCACTGCCCACACATGCCTGATTACTGTTACTTCCCAGGACCCTGCAACTAGGAGCAGCCTGTGCAGTACCTCCTGCCTGGGTTAAGTGGAATGGGGTGCTTCTTGCGCAGTCTGCAGGTGGCAGGGGCAAACCACCACAGTTCTCTCTGACTCCAGAGATGGGTGTGGCCGGCCACCATTAAGGGTCCATGAATAAGCACCACTTGCATCCACATTCACCTCAAAGGGCACCACAGAGGAGGGCATTGTGACCGAACACCACCTGCTCACTCCCATGGGAACACACACACACACTGCTGCTGCCACTGCCAAATGCTCTGGGCACCCCCTAAATTGGCCTGAGGCTAATTACCACTTCCCAGGGCCCTGCAGCTAGGAGTAGCCTCCACCACCTTCCAGCAGGTCCTTGCTACTGTCAAGAGCCTAGCAACCAGGCACTGACTACTAGTGCTGCCCATTGCCTCCTTCTCCTTGGAAACACACTCAGCACCCCATCAGGGGGATAACAGCCTGCTCACACTGAGGAAAGAGCAAATAGCCAGATTCCCATGCCAAAAATAAATAGTAACCCCCCCCAAATATAAAGGGGTGCTCTTGAAGAAATAGCCCTCCAAGACTACAGTAGTTGGTTTTTCTAAACTCACAGAATAAAAAAATATAAGCAAAATGAAGAAGCCCAGAAGACAGTCCCAGTTAAAAGAACAGGAGAATTCACCTGAAGAATCAAACAAAGAAACAGACCTCTGTAGTCTAATAGACACTGAGTTATAAAAAGAGATAGTGAAAATACTGAAGGAATTAAGGGTGAATATGAAGAATTAAGGGAGGATATAAACAGTAATGCAGATTATTTTAGAAAGGAACTAGAAAATATAAGGAGGAGCCAATAAAAATTAGAAAATTCATTTGCAGAGACACAAGCTGAATTAAGGGCACTGAAGAGCAGAATGAATAATGCAGAGGAATGAATTCGTGACTTGGAGGATAGAACAATGGAAATCACCCAATTGGGACAGCAGACAGAAAGCCAAATGAAAAAAACATGAAAGCAATACAAGAGATCTATGGGATAATATAAAGTAGGCCAATTTACCCGCGATGGGGATTCCAGAAGGAGAAGAAAAAGAAAAAGGGATTGAAAATATGTTTGAAGAAATTATATCTGAAAACTTTCCAAATCGAAGGGAAACAGATATCAAGATACAGGAGGCACAACAGGCCCCAAACAAGTTGAACCCAAACAGGCCCACACAAAGACATATTATAATAACAATGACAAAAGTTAAAGAGAGGATTCTAAAAGCAGCAAGAATAAAACAAAACATTAGTCTATCAGCTGATTTCTCTACAGAAACACTACAGGCCAGAAGAGAGTGGCAAGATATAATCATAGTTCTAAAAGGGAAAAATGTACAGCCTAGAATACTCTACCCAGCAAGAATATCATTTAAAATAGAAGGAGAAATAAAGAATTTCCCCAACAACCAAAAGCTAAAGACCACAACAGTGCTAAATCCATTCTAAAAGAAATGCTGAAAGGGCTTCTCTAAATAAAAAAGAAGTAAGAAGAAATAGGTTGGAGGAAATCCCAACTGGATAAAAATTACTTAAATAAACCAGTATACAGATCTAAAAGAAAAAAAAACTATTGTAAAAGTGATGATAAACACAGGAGCACAAAAGGACAAACATGAAGATGTTAAAAAAGAACTTCAAAATCATAAAATGTGGGGAAGGAAAGTGAGAAAATCTAGACTCTTTTAAGAAAATGTGTTTGAGCCAATATGACTCTCAGGCTAAAGCAAGCAGATACAGGAAGGGGTTAACGTACTTGAAAAACAGGGCAACCACAAATCAAAACCAAACATTACATTCACAAGAACTTAAGAGGACACAAGCATAAAATAAAGGAATTCATCCAACCAAAAAAAGAAAGAAAGGAGAAACATAGTATTAACTGGAAAACAAGGTTTAAAATGGCAATAAATACATATTTATCAATAATTACCTTAAATGTCAATGGACTGAATGCTCCAATCAAAAGATGAGTGGCAGACTGGATAAAAAAGCAAGAGCCTACAATATGCTGTCTACAAGAGATGCACCTTAGGCAAAGGACACATATAAATTGAAAGTGATGGGAAAAGATATCTCATGCAAATGGAAAAGACAGGAAAGCAGAAGCTGCAATACTCGTATCAGATAATATAGACTTTAAAACAAAGGCCATAAAGAAAGACAAAGAAGGACACTATCTAATGATAAAAGGATCCATTCAAGAAGAGGATATTACAATCATCAGTATATATGCCCCTAACATAGGAGCACCCAGATACATACAACAAATACTAACAAACATAAAAGAAGAAATAGGTGGGAATACAACAATAGTAAGAGACTTTAATACCTCACTCACATCCATGGACAGTTCCTCTAGATAGAAAATCAATAAGGCAACAGAGATTCTAAATGACGCAATAGAAAAGTTAGACTTAAGTGACATTTTCAAGACATTACATCCAAAAAAAATCAGAATATACCTTTTTTTCAAGTGTATATGGAACATTCTCAAGGATTGACAGCATACTGGGGCACAAAACTAACCTCAACAAATTTAAGAGTGTAGAAATTATTTCGGGTGCCTTCTCTCTGACCACAATGGCATGAAACTAGAAATCAACCACAGGAAAAGAAATGAGAAAAAACTGACTACATGGAGACTAAACAGCTTGCTACTAAAAACCCAATGGGTCAATGATGAAATCAAAGGGAAATTTAAAAATACCTCAAGACAAATGATAAAGAAAACAAAACCGTTCAAAATCTATGGGATGCCTCGAAAGCAGTGCTTAGAGGGAAGTTCCTAGAGAAAAGGAAAGGAAAGGGAAGGAAAGGAAAGGAAAGAAAAGAAAAGAAAAATCTGGAGTTCCCTTCGTGGCTCAGTGGTTAACGAATCCGACTAAGAACCATGAGGTTGTGGGTTCGATCCCTGGCCTTGCTCAGTGGGTTAAGGATCCTGCGTTGCCGTGAGCTGTGGTGTAGGTCGCAGACGCGGCTCGGATCCCGCGTTGCTGTGGCTGTGGTGAAGGCCAGCAGCTACAGCTCCTGTTAGACCCCTAGCCTGAGAACCTCCATATGCCGCAGGAGCGGCTCTAGATAAAGGCAAAAAGACAAAAAAAGAAAAGAAAAGAAAAATCTCAAATCAACAACTTAACCTACCACCTGAAAGAATTCAAAAAAGAAGAACAAACAAAACCCAAAGTCATCAGAAGGAAGGAAATCATAAAGATCAGAGAGGAAATCAATAAAATAGAGATTCAAAAAAACAGAAAAAAATCAATAAAACCAAGAGCTGGTTCTTTGAAAGGGTAAATGAAATTGACACACCTCTGGCCAGACTCACCAAGAAGGGAAGAGAAAGAACTCAAATAAACAAAATAAGGTATGAAAAAGAAGTCTCAACAGATAGGGCAGAAATACAAAAAAACATAAGAGAGTACTATGAACAATTGTATGCCAACAAATTTGACAACCTGGAAGAAAACGGATAACTTTCTAGAGATATACAGCCCGCCTAAAACTGAACCAAGCAGAAATTGATCAATCTCTAGAAATGAAATTGAATATGTCCTAAAGACACTCCCAACAAACAAAAGTCCAGGACCAGATGGCTTCACAGGAGAAGCCAAATGTACAAATGTACAAAAAAGACTTATACCCATCCTTCTCAAACTTTTCCAAAAGGTTGAAGAAGGAATACTCCCAAAGACATTTAATGAGGCCACCATCACCCTAATACCAAAACCAGACAAAGATACTACCAAGAAAGAAAATTATAAGCTAATATCTTTGATGAATATAGACACAAAAATTCTCAACAAAATTTTAGCCAACAGAATCCAACAACATATAGAAAAGATCATACGCCACGACCAGGTGGGATTCATCCCAGGTGCACAAGGATGGTTCAAGATATGTAAATCAATCAACATCATACACCACATTAACCAAAGAAATGTCAAATACCACATGATCCTCTTAATAGATACAGAGAAGGCATTTGAGAAAGTCCAACATCCATTCATGATAAAAACTCTTACCAAAGTGGGTACAGAGGGAACATACCTTAACATAATAAAAGATTTTGGTAAAAGAGTAACCAGTAGATTGCTTGGGCAAGAGAAGCCTAACCAAATTATAGATAATGCTGAGACGTGAACGTGTTTGGACACAAGGCTTTTTCCATTATTACATTTCCATTCTTTAAGTGATCCTCAAACTCTAGCTTATTTCATAATCATCTTGGGAGCTGATTAAATACAAATTTACTGCCCCAGGTGCAGTGGTGGTAGTTCTAGGCCTGCCCCTCATTTTCCCCAGTGCCCCGGCCTTACCTCCCAAAGACTCTGATGTAACTGGGGCTTTGGCATGGGTGGTTGTATTTAAAGCTCCATGTAATTCTTATGTGCACCAGGGCGTATCACAACAAAGCCAATTCTTCTTTTTCTTTTCTTTTTTATTTATTTATTTTTTTGTCTTTCTATCTATTAGGGCTGCACCCACGGCATATGGAGGTTCCCAGGCTAGGGGTTCCATCGAAACTGTAGCCACAGCCACAGCAACACGGGATCTGAGCCTCATCTATGACCTACACCACAGCTCATGGCAACGCTGGATCCTTAACCCACTGAGCGAGGCCAGGGATAGAACCTGCAACCTCATAGATGCTAGTCAGGTTCCCTAACCTCTGAGCCACAACGGGAACTCCCCACAAAGCCGGCTGTGGTCTTTTCAGAGTAAACTTAGGAAAGGCATAGACTCCCAGCTGGCTAAATCAGCTTCCCCAGTGACTTTGAAACCACAATGTTCCGGTTCAATTTTTAAAGCTTTACAGTTGGTAGCATGGCCATGGCTTCACAGTGATGCCACAGATACCAAATTCCTAAAAACTAGGCTCAGAAAAAGAAGGAAAAAAGGAAAAATCTTTTTTTAAATCTTTTTCTCCCCTACTGCTGCGTTCCTTATTTGATGCTTGGGGTTCAAGAAGCCAGTTGGTTTCAGTCATCTAGTTCTTTCCTTGGACAGTCTTTGTCTTGTCCTCATCAGGGCTGAAGCCAATAAGGCTATTTCTTTCTTTCTTAACCCACTGAGCAAGGATCCTTAACCCACTGAGCGAGGCCAGGGATTGAACCCACATCCTCATGGATACTAGTTAGATTTGATTCCACTGCGCCACATTGGAAGGCTATTTCTTGACCCTGTTGAGAATGATTCTGTTGGAGTGGTCTTATAAATGACACCAGCACCATATCTGGGAGCTCAAAGAAGTAAGGAAATAATCTTGTCTTCCTCTGAGATGTTATAAACAAGCTGATGAGCTCCAACCCCTCCTCCTCTGCCTGTTGAGACTTGAATGATCAGCCTTGTGAACCCACCGTGATATTTTCTTTTTGCTATGAATTCATTGCCTAGCGGAGCCTCACATATAGAATGTTTGTTGAGCTGTGCTGCTAAGAATCCCTGGAGGTTCTTGTAAAGTCAACCTAAATCCTGGAATCAGAAATACAGAAGATCTGGGAGATTAGACCTTCAGACCTGGGAGTTCCCTGGTGGCTTAGTGGGTTAAGGACTTGGTGTTGTCACTGTTGTGGCTTAGGTCGCTGCTGTGGAGCAGGTTCAGTTCCTGGTTCAGGAACTTCCACATGCCACAGGTGCGACCAAAAAAAAAAAAAAAAAAGAACTTAGATCCAGGAGGATTTTAAAGACCGTAGATCCAGTTCTTTGCATGGAGTCACCGCAAAACCAAGGGCCAGGGTAGTGGCACAACCACCCAGGAACCCCAGCTAACCAGTTTCCAAGCAGCATCAGCACCTGAAGACTTGAGACCAGATTCCCCCCCAGCCCCCAGCACATTGTCACGGCAAGTAGGGCCTGGACTTCAGAAAAACAGCTCTCGCCTTTATCATACAAATCTTCAGTCATGAGGACAGTATAGCTTCCTTGACAGGAATCTCCAAACTTTGTGACGATAAAAGAAAGGAGAATGTTTTTCCTGGAAAGCGCTGCCCTGTGAGTCCTGCTCGTCAAGACAAGGCTGTTGCAAGTAGATGGCCAATCAGCAGAATATTCCATTACCACTGAGGTCAGAACAAGGAGTGTCTGGCACTTCCTGTGCTCAGAGGCAGATGACATGTCTGTTAGAAAGACAAGACTTCACCATGGCTATATTAAGATGGTGTGACTTCCTTTGCCATTCTGGGACCCGTCTTGGTTGCTTCACAGAATCTCAAGGCTTGGGCAAGGCTTAACATTCCCTCCATGGGGATGGAACTGGAGACCAACTCTGACCTCACTGTCCCATTGTGAGTTTAAGAACTCCTTGGCCATTGCCGAGAGAGCCCCCAGGGCCATGTTGACAAAGTGGCAGATCCCACCTCACGTGGTTGAAAGAAGTGCCCAGGAGTTCCCGTCATGGCACGGCAGAAATGAATCCGACCAGTAACTGGTTGCTGGTTCGATCCCTGGCCTCGCTAAGGATCTGGTGTTGTTGGTGAGCTGTGGTATAGGTTGCAGATGGGGCTCAGATCTGGTGTTGCTGTGGCTGTGGCGTAGGCCGGCAGCTGTAGCTCCAACTGGACTCCTAGCCTGGGAGCCTCCATATGCTGTGCATGTGATCCTAAAAAGACCAAAAAAAGAAAAAAAAGATAAGCAGCAATGATTTACTGTGCAGCACAGGGAACTATACTCAATATTTTGTAATAACCTATAAGGGAAAAGGATCTGCAAAAGAAAAAAACCCACTGACCTTCTATGATGTAAACCTAAAACTAACATAATACTGTAAATCAACTACACTTAGATTTAAAAAAAAAAAGGAAGTCATGTCTATAAACTTGCATCCGTCACTGTCTCAAATGTCACATGCTGTGAGCTTTTCAGAAGCTTGGTGACCCCTCTGGGATCTTTGGAACTGCACCTTCCCCCAGGCATTTGCTCCAAAGGGCAAAGTGGCCCCTAATTTGTGGAGATGAGTGGGGAGGGAAGTCTGCAGCATGGAGCTGTTGTAACAGGCTTTGCCTTTCTCTCTGTCAGGGGCAGAAGGGGGACAGTGGAATGATGGGCCCACCAGGCAAGCCCGGGCCTTCTGGTCAACCTGGCCGTCCTGGTCCCCCGGGCCCCCCGGGGCCCCCATCTGCAGGTAAGAGCCACACTGCTTCACCTGATCCAGTGTCACCCTCACAGCCAGCCTCCCAGAGAGGGCACAGGAGATGTCAACAGAGGCCTGCCTTGTGTTCTGAGTTAGAAACCGCCCAAGGCTTAACTTCTCCAAAACTTGGCTCAGTCCAATTTTACATAAGAGAGAGAAACACTATTCTGGCCTCGTTTTAGCATTTTGGAGAACGGATAGAGGAGAGAAAGAGAAAAATGACTTTGGTGATGTCATTTATACTTTGAAAAACAACAGGCACATATTTAATTAACTAACTCCTTTTTCTAGAAAAAGGTTTCAAGGTTCTGAGCGGGTCTCGTAAATCTAGATGTAGAGATGACATTGCTAATTTTTCTTTCTTTCACAGTGTTATGAAAGAGTCTTTACTGATTTGCATCAAATATGGAAATGAATCACTACAAAGAAATGAAAGTTTTCCATTGAAGAGGGCATAGCTGTTTTAATCTTGTTTACTTGCAGGTGATAACTCTCGTATTTAGTTTGTCAGCTCAGAGTAAGGCCTATGAGAGCATAGCATCTCTAGGTCCAAGAATGCTATTTACTGACTGTGCCAGATTCTTTGTCCTCAGTTATACAAAAGAAATCGAAATTTTTATTCTAATTTTTTTTTTTAGGACCGCACCCACAGCATATGGAGGTTCCCAGACTAGGGATCCAATTGGAGCTACGGCCGCCGGCCTTCACCACAGCCACAGCAACATCAGATCTGAGCTGCATCTGCGACCTACACCACAACTCACTTCAACGCCAGATCCTTTAACCCACCGAGCAAGGCCAGGGATCGAACCCACAACCTCATGTTTCCTAGTCAGACTTGTTTCCACTGCGCCATGGCAGGAATTCCCAATTTTTTTTTTTAAGAAAATGAGGGCATTTTGAAATTGCAAAGTACACTTTTCCTCACTGTGTTTATGGGCAAATATTTACAACCCCATCATGGGATGGTCAAGAAATGTATTTTGGGATTTCCCATCAAGGCTCAGTGGAAACAAATCCAACTAGGAACCATAAGGTTGCAGGTTTGATCCCTGACCTCGCTCAGTGGGTTAAGGATCTGGCGTTGCCGTGAGCTGTGGTGTAGGTCGCAGACGCGGCTCGGATCCCGCGTTGCTGTGGCTGTGGCGAAGGCCGGCAGCTACCGCTCCTGTTAGACCCCTAGCCTGGGAACCTCCATATGCCACAAGTGTGGCCCTAAAAGCAAAAAAGAAAAAGAAAAAAAGAAAAGAAAAAAGAAATATCATTTTGTTAGAGCTCTTAAACCAAATAAATGAGAACTGGCTTGGAGGAGTTCCCTGGTGGCCTAGTGTTTAAGGATTCAGTGTTATCATTGCTGTGGCTCAGGTTCAATGCCCGGCCCAGGAACTTCTGCATGCTATAGGTATGACCAAAAAGAAAGCCAAATCACAACAAATCAAACAAATAATAATTTAAAAAAAAACTGGCTCTGAGACTCCAACCTGACAAGATGTGAAGAAAATTCAATCTCAGGCGTTACTGGGGTTCTCTCCATTTCTTCAATTGCTGCAAAACAGTGGGGCAAAGATCCTGGGGGATTATGGCAGAAGAACGTCCAGGCCAGTCCCTCCAGCCTTTGATCTGCCCTGTTTGCCTCTGAAATTCCTGTTGTCTGAGGCCACGTGGTCAGACCTATGACCACCATCTTCATGGCAGTTATGGTGTCAGATCATCCCTAAGCCTCAGAATCCTGGTCCCCAAGGTTCAGCCTCCCCAGGGGGCCCCCCATAGCTTTCCTTCTGAGACCTAGTGTCTTCTCTAGAATTCGAGGTCCCCCTCCTGCCCGTGTCTAGGGCCATCCCTCCTCTTCTGACCTCCAGCCCCTCCCTCCGCACACTCCTCAGATCTTGCTGCCCCTCTCAGGAGCTTCTCTTTGCTGAGAACAGAGGGCAGGAAGGCAGAAGTCTTCAAGTAGTATTTGTTTCTCCGCAAGGGCGAGAAAGCACAGAGTCCTGCTGCCTCCTTGAAATCGGGAGAGGAAAAATTTAACGGAAGAACAAACATCAGTTACCACGGCAATACGCTGTCACCACATCTGTTTCTATTTGGTAGGGGACCTGGGTTTAGATGCAGCTCAGGCTCCATGTTCACACCTAGATTCTGTTCCTCTGCGTTGACTGGATGATCCGGATACAGTTTCTTGCAAATAATCCTTTCCCTGCTTGGTTCCCCTTGAGCCCCGGGACCATGAGCTGCCAACCCTGGAGACTGAGAGCCTGGCCTGAAGTTGGGCTTTGCTTTTGGAAGGGATGTTCTTGGCCCTTGAGGTATTTAGGGACTACAGAACTGAGAAATAGCCAGGGGGCAAATAGTTGGGGGAGGGGGCGTCCTCAGCAAACTAAATCCTCGGCTCACTGTGTGGGTCTGACTTGAGTCCCGGTTCCCTGCCTGCTGCACTGTGGAGTGAGTGAGAAAGGCAGGACCCGAAAACCCTCGGCAGCTCGCTCAGCTGTCCGCTGTTTTGTCAGCTTCTGGTGGATCGTAGCCCCTTGCCTGTAGCAGGGCCAGTGTAATCCTGCTTTCTCTGCTTGCTCTTCCAGATCCTTCTCTACCATCCTGGTATGCCCACCCCCACCACCACCACCACCACCCATCCTCTGCCAGGTCCCAACCTCACTGCCCTCTGCCCTCCAGTAGACTCTGCTCTCTGGTGAGCTGGAGCAAACTCCTATGGTCTCTTTGGGTTCACATGACCTGTAAGAGCGTTCTCAGCATCCTCTGGTCCATTGGGCCAACTCCACTCCTTCCTTCAAAGCCCTCTCTTCAATAAGCCCTTCCTGGAGTTCCCGTCGTGGCTCAGTGGTTAACAAATCCGACTAAGAACAATGAGGTTGTGGGTTGGATCTCTGACCTTGCTCAGTGGGTTAAGGATCCAGCGTTGCCGTGAGCTGTGGTGTAGGTCGCAGACACGGCTCGGGTCCCGCATTGCTGTGACTGTGGCGCAGGCCGGCGGCTACAGCTCCTGTTAGACCCCTAGCCTGGGGACCTCCATATGCCACGGGTGCGGCCCTAGAAAAGCAAAAAGCCAAAAAAAATAAAAATAAGCCCTTCCTAAGGCCCCAGTCCCACGCTGTGTCTGCTACGGCCCCTCCAGGGGTGACTGTTTTCTGCAGATGTGTTTCCTCTTCCTTCTAGATGGCAGGTCCTTGAGGCAGGGTCCTGGCCAAGTCAGTTAGGCATCCTGGCAGGTGGGGTGGGAGGGCCTGGCTCCTGCAGGTGCTCATACGCTTGGGCTGCTTTCGGCTCTCAGTCTGTTCTCCCTGGGTTATTGCGCGGCAGCCAAGCAGGATGTGGGCAGCTCTTTGACCCATGTCCCCCTTGTCCGTGCCTTCCTTTGAGCCACTTCCCTTCTGCGGAACCTCCCAGAGCGAGGGGGCTGAAGAAAATGGGGAAATAATGCTGCTCTTTGGAAACGTTTTGGGGTGGGGGGAAGAAGGGGAAGGAGGCGTTTAAAAGGGCCTTCCCTGGGTGTCTGGGGCCACTTGTGTCATTGCCGGGAGTTGGAACAGGCCTCCGAAGCCTTTTCTGGGGCTACCTTTGAGAGCCTGATAAAGTCCCTGTCTCAGGGAAAAACAAACAAACAAACAAACAAAAACGTGTCTGCCTACATCTAGTCCTCCACACACCACTGGCCAGAGTTCTAGAACCCCTGCCCCAGTCCATCTTGTGATATCCTCAGGCGCTCTGGAGCCCAGGTTAGAGAGACTCTCCCCTGGAGCCTCAGAGACCACAGATATCTCCAAGGTGACCGCTCCTGGTCCAGAATCAGCCTGTGACTCCCGGCCTCAGGGCCCTGCCGTGTAGCCATGCAGCTTCTGCAGGGGCCGAGTGGGACTGGAGGGGGAGGGGGGGCGGGGGTGACGTGGAGGCCGCTCGGTGGTTCCTCTGCCTTCTCCCAGATTCCCCGCTCGGCCCTGCTGCCACTGCAGCCGGCCAGTAGAGATGGGAGGCTCCCCGGGCCAAGACGGAGAGCTGGGTTCGGTTTGCTGTGCCCTTCGGGGCGGCCTGGCAGGAAGCAAGCAGGGGTAACGGATGCCCTTGGACAGCTGGGAGGAAGCGGCAGGGATGTGGCTCCCTGCCACATCCTGTCGTCCTTTCTGGAGGCCACCTCTGCTTGTGCTGGCCCGTGCCTGGGGTGGGGGGGGCAGGACGGTGCGGGGAGGAGGAGCGGGGCGGGAGGTGTTCATTATCCAAGTTAACCAAGAAAGAGGGGCTGGGGGTGGGGAGCGAACAACAGCAAAATGCCTTTAGGATGTAATTTGCAGTAACCAAATTACGAATTTGGCTGAGTCCTTCCTGCACCCAGACAGGGTCTAAGTGAATCAGCATGGTACCTGGGAATTGCCAGCTTCCTGCGAGCATCAATATTCCTGGACGCGTGGCTTTTGAACAGCAGCATAGTGTCAAGTCCAACGTGAATTCAGATCTCAGCCTCACCACTAATTAGCTGGCTAATAGGCCAGACTCCTGAGTCTCTCTGAGGCTGTGATTCTGGAGGCGTCCTTGGGGTCACAGAGTGCTGGAAGGCGGCTCCCTGCTGCACTCATATCCTTGGTTCCGCTGGTCCCCAGGTGCCTAACTACCTGGAATATTCCTGGGCTGGTGGAGGTTCTGTCCCTCTGAACATGAGACTGGTGCTCCACCCACAGGATTGCTTTGGCATTTCTTGTTAGGACAAATGACCCTAACTTGGTGCAAGATGCTGACAAGCCTCCCTTCCCCTCAGACTGGCAACATTTCGATCTTGCACCCCTCCGATCTTGCACCCCTCTGTGCGGGCGTTCCCACTGGGGTCTCCCCCTCCAGCTGCAGCTGCTTCCTCCTGGTCCTGGCCAGACCTCCCCCTCCCCCACCGCCGGCGTCATTTTCCCCTGCCTTTGTGGGATCCGCAAACTGTGTCCCCAGTCGCTGCCTGCCCTGGATACAGTTAGTTATATGACCTGAAACCAATGACTGGCTGGTCTTTAGCACCTCTTCTTTTCCCAGGAGGCGGATACTTATTTCCTTTTTCATTGCCCACCTTTTCCTCGTTCCTCTCTTCCAGTTGGATGTTTCTGGCTCTAGCACTTTTCTGCCGATCAGTGGGAGACCTCTAGTCTTCTCTGAAGAGCTTTTCTTTCAGAAAAGAGGTCGTAGGAGTTTGCTCCAGCTCACCAGAGAGCAGAGTCCACTGGAGGGCGGAGGGCAGTCTGCGTTCGTTCATTCAGTCACCAAACATGCACTGTGCTCCTACTATGTGCCGAGCCCTGGCACGTAAAAACAGGCACCCACCTGCCACCGTGAGCTGCCAGTTCTCCTGGGGAAGATGGACCTAGACAGGATGCTCTCACAGTGTATAGAATTACAGAGATAAGTGCTGGGGAGAAAAGGCCTGGGGAACTAGGAAACTGACTCCGAGTCAGTGAATAGGATGGGTGTGAAGATTCAGAGAGGCTTCCCTGAGGAAGTGATGTTTAAATGCAGATCAGGAGTGAGCTGGGAGGTTCCTGGGGAGGGCAGGAAGGAGGGTGAAGGGGAGATCAATTAGTTTATGCAGATATCATTTCTCAAGACAGTGGTTCTCAGCCTTGTTGCTTTCGGGAATCATCCTGAGAGCTCTGAAAAGCACAATGTCAGGGTTCCAGGCTCAGCAGTCTTGATGGAACTGGTCTAGAGTGTGACCTGGGCACCAGGGCCTTTAAAAGCCAAGGTGAGGAGTTCCCATTGTGGCCTAGCAGATTAGGAACCCAACTAGTATCCATGAGGATGCAGGTTTGATACCTGGCCTCGCTCGGTGGGTTAAGGATCCAGTGTTGGAGTTCCCTTCGTGGCTCAGTGGTTAACGAATCCGACTAAGAACCATGAGGTTGTGGGTTCGATCCCTGGCCTTGCTCAGTGAGTTAAGGATCCGGCGTTGCCGTGAGCTGTGGTGTAGGTTGCAGACGCGGCTCGGATCCCGCGTTGCTGTGGCTGTGGCGAAGGCCAGCGGCTACAGCTCCTGTTAGACCCCTAGCCTGGGAACCTCCATATGCCGCGGGTGCGGCTCTGCATAAAGGCAAAAAGACCAAAAAAAAAAAAAAAAAAAGGATCCAGTGTTGCTCCCAGCTATGGCGTAGATCAAAGATGCTGCTCGGATCCTGTGGCTGTGGTGTAGGCCGGCAGCTGCAACTCCAATTCACCCCTTAGTCCAGGAACTTCCATATGCCACAGGTGCGGCCCTAAACAAACAAACAAACAAACAAAACCCAAAACCTGCAAGGTGAGAACTGCTACCCTAGCGAGTGTCCTGCCTTTCAGGGATAAATTTCCTGATCATATCTTTTCAGGATACACTTCTCAGCATCAGGGAAGAACAAATAACCTGAGCATTTTCAAACATTCCATTTTCTAGAAGAAATCACAGAAACCCACATTCAGAAATCCCTTTGTTAAGATCCCATATATAAGAACAAAATCAAATGAGTTTAAAAAAAATAACGTTATCAGCCAACAAGGTGCTCATCAGCAAGAAGTCCCTGTTGTTAATGGTTTAAACATAGAGGGGATCGTTTTCCTCTTACAAAAAGGTCCAGAGGCAAGCAGTGGCTGGTTCAGACTCTAAGCGTCACTATCAAAGCCCCAGGCCCCACGAAGCCCTGGTCTTCCCTACATGCTGGCTTCTCTTCTTATACTTGTTGACTCATGGTTACAGCATGGCTGCTACAGCACCAGATGGCTGGTTTGTCTTCTAAGCAGGAAGAAGGAAGAAGCTGTGTCTCCCACCAGCTATGCTTCTCCTTTATCAAAGGCTAGACATTCCTAGGTGCCCCTTTGCTTTTCCCACTTTGGACCTTGCATTGGCCAAAACTGGCACACGGTCGCCCCCTGGCACAAGGAGTCTGGGAAGTAGAAGGCCTATGTGTCTTGTCTCTAAAGTATAGACCGAGGGAAGGGAGGAAGAGGGGCAGGAATGTGCTGTCACAGCTGGCGTGTTTAAGGGACCCAGTCCTTGGACCCAGAAGTGCGTCTCTGGACCTCTCCTCCCGGCCTCCCTGAAACATGGTGGATGTCAAACTTCTTTCTCTCCTGAGGGTTTCGAACTCCTCCCGGGGCTGTTTGGTTTTCTCTTCCTCTGCTCTAGTAACACAGCAGTCTGTTGCTTCCTAGGACAACTGGTAATGGGACCCAAAGGCGAAAGAGGAGTTCCCGGGCCTCCAGGAAGATGTCTCTGCGGCCCCTCCATGAATATGAACAACCCTTCCTACGGGGAGTCCGCGTACGGGCCCAGCTCCCCGAGGGTTCCTGTGGTAAGGCTCTTCTGGGGGGGACCTGGAGAGGTCTTCCCTCAGGACCTCTTGCCCTGATGCTCCCCGGCTTTGTAGAAGCCTTTAGTATAACGCATTTATCCCATTCTCCTGGGCATGTATGTACTCATTATTGGAAATGGGGAAAATGAGGGGAAATCAAAAGAAGAAAACCAGGAGTTCCCGTTGTGGCTCAGTGGTTAACGAATCCGACTAAGAACCATGAGGTTGCGGGTTCGATCCCTGGCCTCGCTCAGCGGGTTAAGGATCCGGCGTTGCCGTGAGCTGTGGCGTAGGTCGCAGACGCGACTCGGATCCCGCGTTGCTGTGGCTGTGGTGAAGGCCGGCAGCTACAGCTCCTGTTAGACCCCTAGCCTGGGAACCTCCATATGCCGCCGGTGCGGCCCTAGGTAAGGCAAAAAAAAAAAAAGAGAAAAAAAAAGAATTATTTCCAGATGCAGGATTGCTTGATTAGATGACATCACCTTTTTATTTGTCTTGGTAACTTTTTTTTTGTCTTTTTAGGACCACACCCACGGCATATAGAAGTTCCCAGGCTGGGGATCCAATCATTACAGCCGCTGGTCCACACCACAGTCACAGCAACACCAGATCTGAGCCGCATCTGCGACCTACACCACAGCTCACGGCAACGCCGGATCCTTAACCCACTGAGCGAGGCCAGGGATCAGAACCTGCCTCCTCATGGATACTAGTCAGGTTCCTTAACCACTGAGCCACGACGGGAACTCCAGGTCTTAGTAACATTTTAAACGTTCAAAAATTTTCAACCTCGTTGGCTTTTTGAATTTCAGACTTGGACACGAGGAACTAGATAGGGAAGATGTGGGAATCAAGGCACTGGGTCCCTACTCCAGGGGGGCCTCGGGAGTATGAAAGCAACCCCCGCTGCCCGCTGATCACCAGCCCAAAGACAGAGCTCGTTTCCTCCTCAGGCTCTTGCCCCATCCCCCACAGATGTGTTTTCTGGAATCCTCACCAGTGTGTTCTCTGGCAGATTTTTGTGGTCAACAACCAGGAGGAACTCGAGAGGCTGAACACCCAAAACGCCATCGCCTTCCGCAGAGACCAGAGGTCTCTGTACTTCAAGGACAGCCTGGGCTGGCTCCCCATCCAGGTACCCAAGGCGGGCACTGGGTACACGCCCCACCCGGCAGGGGACACACACCTCCAAGGGACCAAGAGGCCTGGCGCAGAGCTTTTGCAGTCTTGTCCTGACGAAGGCTGAGCCCCCTCCCTCAGCTGCCTCTGAGGGCCCCCTTCACCCCCCACGTGGAGCCAGGGCCCTGGACCAGGGCTCCTGATGGCTTCCAGCCCCGCACAGCCTTCCCGCCAACCACAGAGCCTGGGGCGACGGAAAGGAGGGCGCTTTCCTGCGCTACCTGGCGTGCTGTTCCCGCTAACTGTGCTGTGTTTCCCCGGCCAGCTGACGCCTTTCTACCCTGTGGACTACAGTGTAGACCACCGGGGCTCCTGTGGGGACGGGATCCTGCAGCCCGGGGAGGAATGCGATGACGGAAACAGCGACCTGGGCGACAACTGCCTCCGTGAGTGGGGCCTGGCCCCAGAGGGCCCGAATCTTGAACCGGGACACCAGCTGCGCTGGTTTGGGACAATTCTAGAGCCAGAGCTGGGCTGCTGGGGGGACGGCCTTCCCCACTCCGGCCAAATGTGAATGCTCCACCCTGTCCAAGCGTGTGGTTATGGGGATGGTGTTAAGGATCTTGGCCCCAGAGAAGCCACTGGGCCTTCCCTCCCTTTTCCCTGAATCCTGCTTCTCAGCACAACCCCCATTCGGATCCTGTTCTTTACCAAAAGATGAAGGTGATTCAGGACTGAGAGGCAAAGGGGGAAAGCCGAGACTCCGAGTCAGGACTCACTTTCAGCAGATAGAGCCCTAGTAGCAGAGCCCTGTTTAGAGGAACTGGGTGGCGAGAGTTGCCTTCGAGCTTGTGGATGCTACCAGGATAGGCAGCAAAGCCCGGGAGCGCTGCTTTTCTTCTTTAAAAAAAAAAATAATAATAATAATCGGAGTTTCCGTAGTGGCTCAGTGGTTAACGAATCCGACTAGGAACCATGAGGTTGCGGGTTCGATCCCTGGCCTTGCTCAGTGGGTTAAGGATCCGGTGTTGCCGTGAGCTGTGGTGTAGGTTGCAGACGCGGCTCGGATCCCGCGTTGCTGTGGCTGTGGCAAAGGCTGGCAGCTACAGCTCCTGTTAGACCCCTAGCCTGGGAACCTCCATATGCCACGGGTGCGGCTCTAGATAAGGCAAAAAGACCAAAAAAAAAAAAAAAAAATCGAGTGACGAAAGCAGGAGATGAGCTGGAAAGCATGAGCTTTAGAGTCAGAGTTTGGATGCAGGCTCTGAAAGCCACCAGGTCACCCCCAGTCTCAGAGAGGCGGCTGTGAGGTGAGTGGGGTGATGGAAGGCCTTACTTTCCCCAACTGAGAAAAGGGTACGACAGCACAGACCCCTCAAGCCTTTGTGAGATTCTGTGAGCTGACGTGCGCATGGATTGTCTGGTGCAGCAGGGCCTCAACGGCCCTTCATCGAATTATTATTATCATTATTTGCTTTTTAGGGCCGCCCCCGCGGCATATGGAGGTTCCCAGGCTAGGGGGTCTAACAGGAGCTGTAGCTGCCGGCCTTCGCCACAGCCACAGCAATGCGGGATCCAAGCCACGTCTGCAACCTACACCACAGCTCATGGCAACGCCGGATCCCTAACCCACTGAGCGAGGCCAGGGATTGAACTTGCATCCCCATGGTTCCTAGTCGGATTCGTTTCCGCTGTGCCACGAAGGGAACTCCTCACCGGATTATTTTTAAAGCCCTGTTGTGAGGAGCCAGGCAGGCGGCTCACGGCGGGGGCTGCTCAGATGCCAAGGCAGGTTCCTTTCCAGCGAGCAGCTTGGGGGAGGATGGCAGGTGCACAGCAGCCAGTGCAGGGGTGAAGCAGCTGTTCTCTCCGTGTAGCTGCACTGCTCGTGAGGGTTCTCAGCGTAGCGATTCTGAGGATGCTGGCTTTGCCCGGGAGTCCCTCTGCCCCTGGTGGAGATGACCCAGCAGGAGGAACTACTGGGGTCCCACAGCCCTGTCAAACCAAGGGTGGGGTCATACTCCAGGCGCCTCCCCGGTGCGAGAGTAGAGGTATCGTCCAGGATGGTCTGGCCCCCAAGGGACACAGGGTCCTCACCTGGAAGCTCCCTGCAGATAGACAAGAGCCACCAAGGCCATGGATGTGCCTGCTTGCCACCTCCTGACCCTGCCTCTCGGGAACCCGCAGCGGTCCTGTGACAGGAGGCAATGTCCACACCCCAGTTTTGGGACAAGGACACGGAGGCTTGGAGAGGGTCTCAGCTCACAAGTGACAGGTCCAGGTGGGGCCTGGCCTCCTTCCAAGGTGTGGGGACTGAAGCTTTGTGGGGATCCATCCAAGAGGGTGCAGGCTCGGGGGTGGGGGTAGGGGTGGGGATACTTCAGTCCACATGGTCCATCCAGGCTGTCTCCCCTGCTCCCTCTCAGGCCTGTACTTCTTGTGTCCTCGCAGGCTGTCGCCGGGCCTACTGTGGAGACGGCCACCGGCACAAGGGCGTGGAGGACTGTGACGGCTCTGACTTCGGCCATCTGACCTGCGAGACCTATCTCCCCGGGTAGGGACCACCTCTAAGGCTGATGTCGCACCCCGACCTCCCTCCCTCCTGCCTGCTCCTCTTTCCTCGTATGTTTCTGGGGCTTTCTAGACACTGAGGTATGGTGACACAGAGCACACACTTGGTCGCTCCTCACATAGGGAGGCAGGCGATACAAAAAGAACCCCTATGGGAGTTCCTGTCATGGCTCAGAGGAAACAAATCTGACTAGTGTCCATGAGGATGTGGGTTCGATCCCTGGCCTCGCTCAGTGGGTGGGGGATCAGGTGTTGATGTGGCTGTGGTGTAGGCTGGCAGCTGCAGCTCCAATTCGACCCCTAGCTTGGGAACCTCCATATGCTGTGGGTTTGGCCCTAAAAAAGCAAAAAAAAAAAACAAACCAGAACTCCTATGCGTCCCTCAGAGCAGCCCTGTGCCCCAGCTCCAGCCTGCGCCCTGGGCGGCAGTGGCCTCTGAGCTGACCATGGCCTGTGGATGGGCAGCTCCATCCCCAGTGGCTCCTGTGACTGCACTGGCCTCCTGGGCAGTGGCCTGGGTGGGGGGCCCAGTGGAGGATGAGGACATCCAGGCATTTCAAAGAATCTAAGTATCTGTAACCTGAATCCTCTGGACCCATCCGGCAGGCCTGTGGGTGCAAGTGAGGTCTCGCCAGCATTAGTATCTAATTTTACTGGGTCCTGGTTCCTCCACGAAAACCCCAGGAGTGTAGTCTTCCTGCAGTTATTTCTGAGACCCCTCTGGGTATTCACAGGGCTCAGGATAAGTATTTTCAGGTCCTAGCCTCTACGAGGACATCGCCCAAGCCAGGTGAGGGCCTCTGCCCCGTGAGGCACGCTTCTATGCCCAGAATGAAGCCTCCTCCACTCTGTTTAAGGTTCAAAACAGTCCCCCTTCCCCCAGGCTTTCCAGGATCAGAGTTGGATCGCTTCCAGGGAAAGTGGGGGGGGGGGGGCAGGGAGCGCTTCTCCCCTAACTGGCGTTCTGCTCCTTTCTAGACTCAAGTGGACTGCTGGCCCCTCAGCCATCCAATGTCCCCAGCCTTTTCTGCAAGCCCCCTTCCTCTGTGGGCTGGGACCCAGGCCCTCATCAGGGCTAGGTGACAGAGACCAAGCCTGTCTCTCTCCTCCAAGGAGGGGGGTCTCCTCAGTGCCCACTCCCATAATTCATATCAACATATCAGACCAGGCTGGGGGAACCACAGACTCCACAGTCACCCCCAAACTCCAAACACTAGGCCAGGACCCACTGCATCTGCATGTCTGCGTGCATGGTCCCTCCTGCCGTGGGGGATGGGCTCCTGACAGGTCCCATGGAGACCGCTGAGTACAAACCGTCAGACATGGGGTAGGGGCTTCATGGAGCCTAGGGTTTACCCCCGGCTCACTGTGGGTACTCTCTTAATCCCAAGAAGCCTAAAGGGATGCCTGAGAATATGGGTCTCAGGAATTAGCACTCGGGCTTACAGAGGTTTGCAGAGGCTTCTAATACAGCAGCTATTTGGGTTTAAATAAAGTTAAGGAGTTCCCTTCGTGGCTCAGTGGTTAACGAATCCGACTAGGAACCTTGAGGGTGCAGGTTCGATCCCTGGCCTTGCTCAGTGGGTTAAGGATCCGGCATTGCCGTGAGCTGTGGTGTAGGTTGCAGACGCGGCTCGGATCCCGCGTTGCTGTGGCTGTGGCGAAGGCTGGCGGCTACAGCTCCTGTTAGACCCCTAGCCTGGGAACCTCCATATGCTGCGGGTGCAGCTCTACATAAAAAAGGCAAAAAGACCAATAAATAAATAAATAAATAAAGTTAACAATCCATTTTTTCAGTCCCATGAAGAAGCTTCTTTCAAGAGCTCAATCACAGAGTTCCCAGTGCGGCACGGTGGGTCAAGGATCCAGCACTGGGATTCATCCCACTGCTGTGGGGCAGGTTCAGTCCCTGGCCATAGGAACTTTCATGTGTCTCTGGGCTGGCCAGAAAGAAAAAACAAGGAGCTCAGTTGCCACATCTGGACAGTGGCTGCCATATTGGATGGCACAGAAATAGTTCGGTGGGGCCCAAGGGCGATTTCCTCAAAGATGCTGTGTTCAGAGCAGGGCTACCTACCAGCACCTTCCCGCCCGCCCCCAGATCACTCAGCTGGACTCCAAGGAAACAGCCCCAAAGGCCTGGACTCAGCTGCCCTAAGCCCCTCACCCCAAATGAGAAGGGGAACAGCCTCTGTGGAGCCCCGGCCCTTAGTAAGGTGGCCGCAGGGGCAGCTGTTTGGTGAGGTTTGATCGAGTCCCAAGAGGCAGCCTTTTAGAGTGTGGCTCTGTCCTCTGGGCTCCCGCCCACTGCTCCCCCTCTCCCCAGGTCCTACGGAGACCTCCGGTGCACTCCTTACTGCTACATCGACTCCACCCCCTGCCGCTACTTCACCTGAGGGCCGCCAGGAGGCGGCGGCTGCACCCACAGAACTGGCAGCAGCTTCTCCACCCTCAGCAGACTGACCTGGCCCCGTCCTGGTCCGGTTTCCAACCACCTTCGTGCGACAGAAAAAAGGACAAACTCTTGCTGCTAAGACGTGCTTTTCACTCAGTCCAGCCGGAAGAGCTCCAGACGCTGCATCCTGCCTCCTCCACGCCCAGCCTGGGGGCTGCTCCCCACCGCGACCCTCGGCCTACAGGGCCCTCCCCTTACGAATGTCGTGGACTTGGCTTCGCACTGTTACATACACAGCCCGCTGGGGTCTGCTCTCAGCCACGGGGGGTGGCATCAGGGGTGTGGGCCTCTGGGCTCCTCTCACTTCCGAAACCCAGCAGTTGGTCGTCGGGGCTCCCCGGACCTGTTCTGGGGTGGCTCCCGGCCCCGTGCCCACCGAGGGACCTGCCACCCCCTAGCTGGTCGCAGCCCAGCCCGCCTCCAGTGGATGTGGCTCCCACCGGAAGAGCCCCAACTGTGAATAAGTCCCGAGACCGCCCCCAAACTCGCGTCCTGGCTGGGAGGGGGCGGGAGGGGAACCCGTCCCCCCCCCCCCGGGGGGCGGTGCTGGCCCTGCGGACAAAAGCGGGGCCGCGGCCCCAAGGGACGGCTCTCCGGGCTTGCCCATCCCTGACAGAGGCGCACTTGGGCCTCTGTCCTGTGTCCCTTTTCCCTTCGGGACGTTCGCTAGCAGCCAGGCGTTCGCCTGGTTTCCCGTCTGGGCCCCACGACTGAGCGCGAGGTCTCTCTGGGCAGAGCTGGCATCCACCTTGGGCACCAGCGCCTGGGTGCCTGCAGACTCCCGGGAGCGCCCGAGACCTCCCTCCTGCCTCCACGTGCGTGGCCTTGTCCGCATGCGCGTGCTCAAGCCCCCGTTTCTACCGGAGCAGCAGTCCCGCGTGTGTCCGAGCTGCCCGTCACACTTTCCTGAGTGGGGCTTAGCTTTGTTTGGGAAAGCCATCTCCCCCGCGGCAGACCTCAAATAGGGCTTGCCTGTTGGTGACCACAGGGAGGGACACTCCTGGGCTTGTGTACGAGGCTATTTAATGTGCCTGCTTTCCCGGGCTCTCGGCCCCATGCTGGTGGGCTGTCGGGGGCGGGATCAGTCCGGGCGTGATGTCTCAGAGGTAGGCACGGCGGTCAGCCTCTGCCGCAAGTCATGGGCTGATGCTGACCGCCCACATCTGTCCATGTGAAGCCACCGCCTTCATCCTGGGATCTCCGGGTGGGAAATCGAGAAATAAAGGCAGTGTTCTTCCCTACTGTGGCTCTCTCTTCCCTGGGGGTTTGGGGCTGGTGTCCCAGAATTGCTGGATGGAACGATGGGTCTGAATTTTGAGTCTGCTGCCCAGACTCTGCAGAGGGTTCTGCACTGAGAAGCAGTCCTGCTCCCTCTGGGACTAGGGAGGGAACAGTCCAGAGGGGTGGAGGGCCACGTCCAAGGTCAGGAAGATCAGTCTTGCTAACCCAGCCCTGCCCCCAGCCTGGTTTTAGGGTCTTGTTTAGGACAGAATGAGCCAGCACTGCCCCTTGGACTTGCCCAAGAGGGATCTGACCTGGGTTCCTCTCCTTGGAGGGCACTACTCTGGCCTTCCTCTGGCCGTGACTGTCCCCACAGGGCCAAGGTGACATTTGTACATCATGCTGCGGGTACCAGGAAACTCTGACTCCCCACCCAAGCTGTCGTGAGTCTGCTTCCAGGCCACATGGCCCTCTCCCCACGTCTATCCTCCTGAGTGTGGTTCGCGCATACCTGTAAGCACGAGAGGTGGCCAGGGACAAGCTGTTTGCAGGGGTTGTAGACAGAGCTCGGACGTGCAGGCAGGGCCTCCACGTGGGTGCGTGTCCCCGTGGGGGATGGGTCTGCTCTTCTTGTGCTGCCACAGGACTCTGAGGTATTCAAAACGCCCAGGTCTTTTTGAAAGTCTGTTTGTCAGATAAGCAGAACGTATTTAATGCATAAGAGTTTGTCAGTTTGATCATAACCTACAGACTTAGGCATTTTGTGCAGGAGCCTCCACCCTAGGCTCTGAGCCCCGGACCCAGCAATGTTTGAGGTGGGCTCATTTTGAGCTCCTTCAAAGGAGGGATCTGGAAAGTTCGAGAATAAAAGGACTCAAGGTCACACATTTTAAGAATATACACAGTAAGTCATTCTACCCGTTTGGAATTCTGAAAAGAAAAGATGAAAGATCAGGGGAGGTGCAGGGGCCCTGGGCTTCCTCTGAAATGCTATTTCTGAGGCTTAGGGAGTAGCTTCGCAGGGAGCAGGGGCACCTGTCATCAAGAAGGCCAGGCAGCCGTAGAATCATCTGCTGGCCCCGTGGGGAGCTGAGGTGTGCAGCGTGGAGGGGAGAGCACTGAACGGGAAGCCCCATGCCTGACTCAGACTCTGTTCTTCACTTCCCACAGCCTCCGATTCCTCACCTGAGAGACTTGGGCTGAATTTTCTTCCAACTGTAAGCCACTCATGAGTGTGGACTCTGCCTAAGAGTTGTGACAGGGATGTGGATTGGTGACGGATTCCACTGGATGCTCTCAAAGCTGTCACATGGAGTGCCTGAGAATATGACAGGGCCTTCAGAACAAGGTCACCAAAGGAAGCTGTGCCAGTCCAGATGTTATTGTTGGCACATAGCAGAAAATCCAACTTAAATACGATATAGACTACAGGGTTGAATGCCTTGGCTCATATAACTTAAAAGTCCCAAGTAGTGGAGTGCAGAGGTTCAGCCAATGCTCACACTCCATTTCTGTTAGCTATTTTCATCTCTGCTGTTATATCAGTCCTTATGGTGGTCACAAACTGACCACTACAGCTTCAGGCTTTCACCTGCACCTTGCAACGTTCATGGGAAGAGAGAACATCTATTCCAGTGGTTCTCAAGAAGTTTTGTTTTGTCTTGTTTTTGTGTGTGTTTTTCTCAGAAGCCCCCCAGCAAATCTCACCTTGAGACTTGTTGGCCTGTTTTGGTCTTATACCCATTCCTGATACCAGTTGCTATTGTCAGGAGAATGCCACCTGCTGATCGGATCACAGCTGGGTTCCTGAACCTATGGTGGCCACAGTTATAAGATTACCCTCGGCCCACTCCCTGGGGATTCCCAAAAGCACCCAGGCTGTGGGAAGAAGTGGTGGCTACTGAACTAAATATTGGGGACCAGGAATGGGGCTGATGGGAGCTGGTGTTGATACAGTGGCCGTCTCTCTGGTTTTGCTTTTCCTTTTGGCAGGATAGGTGCTGAGCCACTTGGGGCAAACGTTCGGGGCCAGCCACACTGAAGACTCCGGGTTGATTCTGATGGGTCTACTCAGGGAAGCTGACTGTCACAGGGCAGGACAGGTCATTAAAGACTTGGTACAGTTTGTGAAAAAGGCATAGAGGTTGGATTCACAAATCTAGATTTGAAGCCTGGCTCTGTCACAAACGCGCTGTTTATCTTGCTTAATTCGCTTAACTTCTCTGAGTCTCTATTTTTGTGTCTATGTACTGGGAATAATCATACCTTTTTTCAGGGTGGTGCTGAATTTTAGTGACAATATGGTTAAAATTTCCAACACCTAGAAACTGTGTAGGACATGTTGAATTTCATCTATGTCATTACTGTTTGGTGGCCCAGGGTGAATTAGTCACCTCTTGGGGACCCAACATTCTTCCTCCTTTGAGGCTGGTTACATGAGTTCACTTTTTTTTTGTCTTTTTAGGACCACACCTGCGGCATATGGACATTCCTAGGCTAAGGGTCAAATTGGAGCTACAGCTTCTGGCCTACACCACAGCCACAGCAACGCCAGATCCAAGCCTCGTCTGCGACCTGCACCACAGCTCATGGCAACACCGGATCCTTAACCCACCGAGCAAGGCCAGGGATCAAACCCGCAACCTCATGGGTACTAGTCGGGTTTGTTACCACTGAGCCACAATGGTAACTCTCATGAGTTCACTTTTGAGAGCAGTCTGGATCACAGCCTTGACCGCAAAGCATGACAGAGCAGCGGTTCTCAAATGCTGCCGCATGCAGCTCACCTGATGAATACAGCAGGGATGGACCTATAGGCCGATCAGCTTTATTCACTTGTAGGGAGCTCCAACACCAGAGGAACAATGGGGCATCTCAATTGACCAGGATAGACAAGATAATGACAGGATCTGGGGACCGGGGTAGGTAAATAGAACTTAAACGACGTGGGGTTGGAACAGGTGCAAAGCAAAGCAAAGCAGGCTATGTAGAAAAGCGTTAACATCGAGCCTGGGCTGTAAGGTGGACCCGGGTTGCTGTCCCATGGGCACAGAGGTTCCAGGGGGGTGGTCAGGCTAGTCTCCCACTCGGATCTTCACGTGTAACCATTCTGGGAGGGGGTACAGATCACACGAGAGCGATGGGTGAAGGTCTCCTCCCCAGCCCCTGGCAACGAATCAAGGAAGGGACCTCGCACTGCCCGCATCAGACGGACTTTCTCTCTGGAGTTTCTTTCAGCCCCAGGCCACTGACTTTTAGACAAGTCTCCAAGGAACCACCTTACCAAAGAAGAGAACTGGCTATTTCCCCGGAGCCGCGTCCACACCGCCCACCACCCTGCGCTGCTTCATGGAGTGAAAAGGGACCCGTGTCAATGACATTCTGTCCTCAGACACTTCCTCAGGGGTAACGATGGTTTTGTCTTTGATGTTCAACCCATAAACAGTGCCGCACTCTACAGGTGCCCCACCCCATCCCCCTCATCCAACACCGAGACTAAGAAGTTGAAGGCCGTCATTAAGGTCATGGGTCATGTGAGGCTCAGCAAGGGAGCTGTGTCCTGGGGCAGTGGTTCTTAAGCTTTAGGGCTCATCAGGATGAACTGAAGGGCCTGTCATCTGACTCAGCAGGTCTGAATGGGTTGGGGCCTGAAAATTTGGGCTTCTAACAAGGTCCAGCGGATGCTGATGCCACCAGACCGGGGACCTAAGAGCCGGCTCTGGGGAGACCTCTCACCTGAGAACAACTGCAGAAGACGCGGCCAAAAACACGAGGAAAGGCAGGGACTTTTTTATAGTCTTTTCATCACAGAGGTGGGGTCTACGTCCCTTCCTCTTGCACCTGGGTGAGCTTTTGACTGCTTTGACCAACGCAGCACTGTAGAAATGAGGCCACGTGCTAGGTCATAAAAGACCACACAGCTCCTCAGAACACTTGTTCTAGCGGAGGCAGCCATCACGTAAGAGGTCAGACTTACTGATGGCCTCGCCAGAGGGGGGCTGCGTATGGCCCCAAATGAGCCTACTCCAAGAACCCCCCCATCACGGGCCAGACATGTGAGTGAAGCCAGCTTGGACTCTCCAGGTCTGCCCATCTGCCCCCTGAATGACCTCAGTTGAAGCCACAGGAAGCAGAATGACCCAGCCAAGCTGTTTCCTAATTCTTAACCGAAAGATTCCATCAGATAAAATGATTGCTGATTTCAGCCACTAAGTTTTGGGGCAGTTTGAGATTTAGCAATAGGGAATCAGAAGGGTGCTCTGGGTTGGAAAGGGGTAGGTCAGCAAGCCACAAGCATCCAACAGTGAAGTACAGGATTATCGGAGCTGTTGGCTTGGACTTGGCACCCTCTGCAAGAACCATGAACAGAAATCTGTCTCAACTCTATACTCTTCTCCACCCGGCCAGAACGCCAGAGCCAGGGGTGGCCTTGGAGATCGTGTGGCTCAGGGCCCTCTCTCAACTACGGTGGAGACATGGGGTTGGTGGAGGTGGTAGACTGATGGTGATAATTGCCCTTATTCCCGCCCCTCCTGGGATCCAGTGAACTCTGCCACTCCTCCCACCGACTGGGGGAGGGCATTGGCCTACCCCTTGATTCTGAACTTGGCCCTTTGAGTTGCTTGGGCCAATGAGATATGAACAATTGTGACAGAGGCAGTCTCCTCTCTCATCCTGCACCTCTGCCTGTGCCATGATAAAATGCCAGTGGAGGCTGCTCAAGGTTGGGACACGTGGAGTCAGCTGGAGCTGCCTGGTTGTGCAGCCGAGGCCGTCCTAGATCAGCTGCACCTGTCAAACCCCAAGCATGTGAAGGAGCCTGACCTAAATCACAAATTAAAAGCGCTGATTATTTTAAGCACCGAGCTGTGGATGGTTTGTTACGAACCACTGTAGTGCTCACAGTTAACTGAGGCTCAAGCTTCCTTAGGAGCCCTGGCTCGGCTCTAACTTGCATTTCCCCCTGGAGGAATTGGAGCTGGCTGTAAAATAAGCAGCAGAGGAGTCTAGCCTAGTGCTCTGAACGTGTAACTGCACTTGATCCAAGTTTACTGAGTACCCGCTAGGTCAGAGACACCACAGAGAATTCAAAAGGAATATGGTTACTTCCTACCTAGTGCACAGTCTTATCTGGGAGCCCAGACCACAAGCAGATGTGGGCATGGCTGTATCAGAGGTGTGGAGGGAAGCAGTGGGCAGGATTATTTCCAGCCAGCAAGGGTCCACTGGGGTTACAAGTATATGTGTGTCCTTTTGTGTGGGAGATAAAATGTCTAGGGATTCAGTTTAACACCTGCATGGTTCTCAGACTGAAAGCTAAGAATGCCTTTCCAGACCAAGTAAAATGGGCTCAGATGCCATGTGGCTTGTTAAAGTCATCTTTTAGTTTTGAACTTTACACCTTTTCAAACTGAAGTGTACATCCTAGAGATCCTAAACACCAAATCAAAAGGGAATCAATTTGGATAATTAGGCTTAGGCACAAAGGATTCTTAAGAGAACCCTACATTTTTCACTGATTCCTAGATCAATTGCTAATAAGAAAATAAAACGCAGCAAGACATGAAGTGTATTGCTGACCTTCATTTTTTACTTAAATATAGTGATCTTTTAAGAGAGTAAACCAAAAAACTTTACACAGCAAATATTTTACATAAATATAAACATGCAAGCCTACTTCATAATTAAGCAAAATAAACTTTCAGGCACAAGATTTTAATAATCATTAAAGAATGAGACAATGAATCCAGGACAGAAATAACAGGAGCAACAAAAAGACATTTCATAACGCTTCCATTGGTCTTGTCCAACCTACTGGTTGCAGCCTGAGTTTTGGGAATCCCACCTTCCTTGCCAAATGGAAAAGATTCAATTTGGCCGTACCTAATGTATATCCGCCTAACAGACGGTTACTCTTTCAAAATCATGTAATAAATACATCGCTCGCACGCACGCATGCACATCCACACACACACCCTACACTTAACCAGCCTCTCAAACAGGGAAGTATGGATTTGGAATTTTCAAGTTTTCCCATCACTGAAGCACATACACATTAGTAGCACACATAGAAAAAAAAAAATGGTTCTGCTAGAGAAATAAAATAGGTAATGAGTGGCATCGGGAAAAATCTCTATTTTGTTTGTTAGTTCTCCCCAAGTCACATCTTTACTGGGGCTTGCTTGCCACGCCTCCTCAGATACCTTGGACCTGGTCTTCAGACCTCAACCAGTGTGGCAGATGTCATACGGAGCGAAGAAAAGGCAATTTTCACACTTTAGTTAGAGGCTTCAGAACCATGACAATCAGCACAGTTTCCAGCTCAAACGCCTGGAATGCTCCCTCCATGCCCACTCAGCCTCTGTGCTCCGTGGGCTGGCTCTCTGCCCACCCCCACCCAGCTGACAGCATCCGTGTGTCGGTTCCCGGGCACACTCCAGGGAACGGAGGTGATGATGACAGTGCCTGCTCTGGAGGAGTCTGCACCGACCAGAGCCCAAACAAGAGGAAGGGCTGTGTGTGCGCACGGCCCTCTGGCGTGTGGAACCAGAAGAGGCGAAGTCCACGAAGGTGGCACCACAGAGCCCCAGCGGGGCACGGGGAGGGGAGACTGAGAAGGCACCAAGGCAGGAAGAACAAGCCCAGTGGGGCTGGCAGGGGGGACTCCTGAGAAGGAGTGGATGAGGACAAATTCTTCATTCCCCAAAGATTCCTTACTCTGTTGGGTAAAGTAGGAGGGCTCAGGGAGGGAACGGCCAAAGGCTCCGTGCAGAGAACAAAGCTGGAGCACCGTGAGCTGCTGCTGTAACTGAGCAGGGCTGGGGAGGATGGACCGGGAGAGGGTCGGAAGCTCCCAGCCTGTCTCACCCGCCCACAGTCACCTGCAAGAACCTCCTATAGCAACAAACATCTTGACCCAACGTGCCCCACAAACCACAGTTTGTCTGTATAATCAAGACTTTGGGAAGGAAAAAAAAAGAAAGAGGCTTAAATAGGTATTTTTAGTTCAAGTTCCTGGAACCTGCCACAGTTTGAGCAAGTGAAGAGCAGTGAAACAATTCCCACATCCAGTACCAATTACAAGTCTCCCAACCATGACCTTCACCTTCCCTGAGCTTTCAAGACCAAGTAACTGAAAAACAATTATCAATTCATTAATAAGTAAGTTCCTACCTGTCATGAAATCCACTGAGGCCTCACGATGGGATGCACCACAGGGCCCAGTCGCACCTCTGACCCACGACTGGCAGGGGCAGGCTGCTGGCCCACACCTCCAGCTCACTGGAGTCACCGTGCAAATGAAACAGGTGACTCTATAAAGCTCAACTCTAACCAAAGCCCCCTCCAAGGACCATCTTAATTTCTTTCTGGATCTAGACTGCCTCCCACCATTAGCCGGGGAGGGGGAGGCCACTCCAAGAAAAATCCCTCTTCATGGTCTTGATAGCCACTGAACCAAAGCAGAGAGAAATTTCTCAGGACATATCCATTCAAATTACAGAAATAGGCTACTCCACACTAATTATGGGATGATTTATGGAACATTTACTAGCGACCGGTTTTCTGCGGACTCAGCTGGAACTGCACACTGCAGAAGGCAATCTTGTGACTCTCCTGGTTGCAAGTAAAAAATACAGATCAGTCTGGCAGTCGGGCACAAACAGTGGTACAAAAGCATGAACGGAAAAACTTTATGAAAACGTTTCACACTGCACAACTCCTATCCAGACACTGGTTTGGAAACCGGCTGCTGGCTCATTTGCTCAGAAGGGCTTCTTCACCCCACTGCTCTTCCCCGCCTGCTCCCCCCTGAACCCAGTGAAAGCAGCACTCAGCGTGGACCCATACGGAACTAAAGGCCTCATACTAATCAGGTCACATGCATCATCAGCACAGTGGCTGCTGGTTTAATCTGCTCCCCCAGCTTCACAGATTCTGTGGCTGTACGGATCTATGTTGGAGCTACAACACTTTTGTCTTCTGGAATCCAATAAGAGCTCCACTGCCCGATCATAAGGCCCATGCGTAAGAATCTCTGGTTCCAAAAAGTGAGATTCGAGGGAGGGAGCAGCAGGAAAAGCCTGGACTGGGGGCAAGAGATGGGCCCTAAGCCGGCTTTCCTTGTCTGTAGATGAGGGGCTGAGCAGGCGGAGCTCCCGGGTCCCCTCCAGCTGACACTGCAGGACTCCATCCTGAAGTCCATTTCCACACAGGCTTGTCTGGCCGGATCAGGCAGAATTTCGTCACCACTTTGTGTCAGTAACGTGAAGTGGTTTAAACACACTTGTATGCTGCAGTCTGAGGTCTCCCTGTCCCTCCTCCCGCTCAAAGACTACGGTTTCATTTCATTGGTGCAAACCGTCTGGGTAAGCTGGTGGCCGCTGAATTAATTACTGGCCAGGTGAAGAAATGGCCTTGAGTCACCTCGACCAGGGCACATTTGTCTGTTTCCTGTTAACAGTGTTAACCAAATAGAGATATAATTCTGTTAGTTCTTCTATTAGATCTATTTAACTTTTGAAACATGAGACTGTTCAAAAATTACACGAGAAAATCACTCATCACCACTAGGTTAAAAGACATGAATATTGGAGCGCTCCAGAGCCTCGAGCTCCTCCAGTCACCGATCCCCAACATTTTCCTCCTGGTGTGGCCTCCTTGCTAAAAGCAGCCTGGTCCTGCACCGTATTTCTGCACCAAAAGTTGATTTTGAAAGATCCGGCTCTAGTCATCACTGTCACTGCCAGACTCACTCAACTGCAAGTCATTTCCTACAAAAAGAAAACAGAATCAAACCAAAAGTACACAACTTAACAATGACTTCCCCACAGTTCTAGGGGAGACTACCCTGGCTCTCTCAGTACAATAAAACGAGGCTACTTCCATTTAATTACGGAGGAAAACCAATCTGGCTCAGTGACAAAACTGGTGCAGTCAACATTTGTGAAGAGTCGCTATTTCTGGTATCCGCGAAGCACAGGAACAGCACTTACTGAGGACAGACCAGGGGAGGAATAGGCTAGACAGCTTTTAAATGTGTCAATAAATAGCAAAAACATATTTGTAAGTAACTGACTCACTGTCTGGTAGAATTGTTCATGTTAAGTTGTTTTACAAAAGCGAAAATAATATCTAGTTGGACTTCCCTTTAAAGAAACTAAATACTAAATGTATACTAGTAATACACTAATACCTCTTACCTCCCCAAACCTCTGGCTGTGATAGTCTTGTTACTTTACACCTCAAATCTGAATTAATGAGCTCTAAAGCCTCAAACTGAAGAAAGTATTTCCATTTTAGATGATAAGAATAAGAGGACCCCTTGGAGTTTCCCATTGTGGCACAGCGGCTAACGAATCTGACTAGGAACCATGAGGTTGAGGGTTCGATCCCTGGCTTTGCTCAGTGGGTTAAGGATCCGGCATTGCTGTGAGCTGTGGTGTACGTCGCAGGTGCGGCTCGGATCCCGCGTTGCTGTGGCTGTGGCGAAGGCTGGCGGCTATAGCTCTGATTGGACCCCTAGCTTGGGAACCTCCATATGCCACGGTGCAGCCCTGAAAACCAAAAAAACCAAAAACAAAAAACACTGGGAATAGAACAAAAGTGAACTTCTGGATTGCTGATCTCCAGGCCACCTCTTCTCAAAGTTTGTTCTGAGGACCCTGAGGTCTCTGAGTCCCTTTCAGAAGGATCTGACCCAAGGTCCTCTGAAAAACTACGTATCTATGTGAGGCCAGATTTCCTTCACATACGTCAACCTAAACAACTTATGGCAACAGGCTGAACGTAGAAGTAATGATGTAAAGAAGCTAGCTTTCTACTAAGTCAGATGCTAAAGAGATTTGCAAAATTTTAAAACAGTGTTACTCTTCATACTAAATGTTTTTTGATTTGGAAAATTTATTTTTCATCAAAATGTCATTTTTGGTCAAAATGTGATGGTTTATTATTGTACTTTTAAATAAATTGCTGAAGGTTTTAACTATTTCTCAGTTGTTTGCTTTTTTTTTTTTTTTTTGCTTTTTAGGGTTGTACCTGTGGCATATGGAGGTTCCCAGGCTAGGGAAAAAGAAAAAAAAAAGAAAAAGACAATGGTGTGACCCAGTTTCAAACTGATTCATTTGCTTTTTTTTTTTGGCCTTTTGTCGTTTTTTTAGGGCCACACCCACGGCATGTGGAGGTTCCCAGGCTAGTGGTCTAATCTGAGCTACAGCTGCCAGCCACAGCCACAGCCACAGCAATGCCAGATCTGAGCTGCGTCTGCAACCTACACCACAGCTCATGGCAATGCCGGATCCTCAACCCACTGAGCAAGGCCAGGGATCGAACCTACAACCTCACGGTTCCTAGTTGGATTCGTTTCTGCTGAGCCACGACGGGAACTCCCTTATCCATTTGTTTTTTGGGGGAGAAGGTATACTGGAGGTTACCATTCAGCAAAACAATTAACATTATTACCACTCTGTTTTCATATCAGGGTTTAGCAAATCTGTGCTATTTACTGTGATTTTTAGGGTTGCTAAGTTGGTTCCAATGGATGATCTTGGTTTAAATAACTCTAGTACTTTATTGCATACGAGGTATGCAAAGATTAAGGTCTTGCCATTTGAAGAGCTACAGCCCAGGACTTGGAGCTAAACAGAGCTAAAAGGAGTTTAAGGCACTGGTGATCAGGTAACACCCACTGTGCCATTTCCTGCTCCTTCTTTCTGGGAGGAAGGAATAGTTTAGCACTGACTGCGCAAAATGAAGAACTGAGTCACAGCCACAACAGCTGTCTGGTAGTTTTCCACCATGAATACCAAACTCCCAAAATGAAACGTACTACCCTGAGCCAACTGAGAAGAGCATCAAATATACCCTTATATCCAGAACCCGGGTGTGTGTAACAGGACAGCAGACAATATCCTTAACTGATGTCCTAAGAGTGCTGAACTCACTGGGGCAGCAGGGCAGGGCCCGGCACAGAGGTTCTCCTCGGGCAGCGAAGAGTCCCCGGGGGCATTTGGCAATGCCTGAGATACTGCGGGATGACAAGCTGGGGGAGAAGCAGGCACTGCTCCGGCAACTAGTCGGTAGAGGCAGGGGATGCTCTCGACCTCCCACAAGGCAGGCCGGCCCCCACAACAGAGGTTTATCTGATGTCTGTAGTGACATCGGAGGACGAGAACTCTCCTTGCCTGGTCCACAGAAGCAGGGTTACCTGGGTCAGCCTCCCACTGCTGCCTCCTGACCTTCCAACCTCCGCCCAGAAGTCAGACCAGGGACAAACGCCCAACAGGTTTCTGAAGAGAGAACAGCGCAGAGAACCTACACTCTCCCAGCTCCAAGACAAAGACAGTTGTTCTCATTCTCCTCTGCTTGGCTTTACTGCCAACTGCACTGAAAGCCAACAGACACTATAGTGTCCCTTCCTTCCCTCCTGCTAAAGGCTGACTGGTTTCCAAATACGTCCTAATGGCAGCGGTTCCTGACTCTGTGGGCTGTGGGACACCGCAGCCAGATGACGCTGGGTTCTTGGGACTATAAAAAGACCCTGGAGGCGGGGGACGGGATGGGGACAGGCAGCGCCCTAAAGCCTGGTATAGGCAAAAATGAAGAGCCCAGCACTTTCCAGAATTCATGAGGCCTCATTTGTGCCCATAAGGGAAAGAAAGGCAAAGGAATGGATTTTTCAGTCCTGTGCCTCCCACCCTAGCCCCTCTTTTTTAAACTGTTTGGTAACTTATTCCTTTCTGCTCCAAACTGTCCTTGTCAGGATCCTTTCATATGCCTTACAGCTCTTCAGGTTTACAGACTTTGGTGTAAGATGAACAGAAGCTACAGCTCTGGCCTGACAACCCCCCACGCCCACCCCCAGCTCTTAGTTGGAAGAAGGGTGCACACTTACTGAGGGTGCTCATGAGCTGGGTGCTTCCTTGTGGCCTCCCGGTTCCATTGGTGACAGCTGGCCTGCTATTGTACAGCTGCTGGTGTGAAGGAGGGGACGCGGGGCCGTTGTCCTCACCGCCACTGCTGGAGCTGTCATCATCACTTCCCGATGAGCTCTCGGAGTCTGAGGAGCTGCTCCCACTGCTGCTGCTCATCTGCTCAATAATGTCCACCTCGGCCCTCAGCTCTGGAATGAGTCACAGGACAGGGGTCAGCACACCAAACCTTCTGTAAACAGCAAAGTGGCAAAACCCAGAGCAACGTGGAACAACTGAAACTGAACTCCTGCTTCTCAATTCCTTGAAAAAGAACGATCGAGTTCCCCTGGTGGTACAGCGGGTTAAAGACCTGGTGTTGTCACTGCTGTGGCATGGGGTCGATCCCTTGCCCAGGAACTTCCACACGCCGTGGGCAAGGCCAAAAAACAAACAAACAGAATGACCAATGCCAAAACCAACAAACAAAAACATCTAACCTGTCTCCAGACAGACAATGGCAACATTTAATTTACCCAAAATAACCAAAAGCGGAAGTGCTTCAGGAGGATTCTTCTAAGATATTAATTAAGTCTATTTTGCCTTTATCTACTTTGGAAAAACAAAAAAAGATTGTGAATTATGGGATTAAACATCAAATAAGAGAAGAGCAGTGCCATGCCCAGGAACTGAAGGTCTGAGTCCTTGCTGTGGATCCACCCCTCACCAGCAGGGAGACCCAGGTGGAAGGCAATGAATTTTCTGAGGCTCTGGAAAAAGGAAGGGCCAGGAGTTCCTGTAGTGGCTCAGCTGAAACAAACCTAACCAGTACATGGGTTTGATCCCTGGGCTCGCTCAGTGGGTCGGGAATCCGATGTTGCCGTGGGCTGTGGTGTAGGTCGCAGACACGGCTCGGATCCCGCATTGCTGTGGCTGTGGCGAAGTCCGGCAGCTACAGCTCCTGTTAGACCCCTGGCCTGGGAACCTCCATGTGCTGTGGGTATGGCCCTAAAAAGATTAAAAAAAAAGGGGAAGGGCCAGAGCAGACAGCCTCTGGGCTCCTTCCCAGCTTTCATGTCCCACAGGTACGGCTTGCTGGAGGGGACATGATAGCTGAAGAAAGATGGTGGGAGTACATTCCTGCTCCATGCTCTCTACATATTCAACTGACTGTCACACCTTCAGGCACTGCTTTTAATATGGCTGTAAAGTAGGGAAGGAAACACGTGTTTTCCCTAACATTTCAATGCTGGTAAGCCCATTAAGGATTCACCATAGGCTATATCATGGAAGATGTCAGAATTCTGGTTCAAACATACCAGTGACCAAATGACTATGGAGGGCGTAACTGGTAACGACTAACCACTCACGCTCCAATTCTTGCTCAACTAGAGTAAAAAATTCTACACACAGAATTCCAATATCCATGAGGAACAAAAAAATCCAGAGCCTGGAGTCCCCGTAGTGGCTCAGCGGTAACAAATCCAACCAGTATACGTGAGGATGCAGGTTCAATCCCTGGTGTCACTCAGTGGGTTAAGGATCCGGCTTTGCCGTGAGCTGTGGTGTAGGTCATAGATACGGATTGGATCCTGAGTTACTGTGGCTGTGGCTGTGGTGTAGGCCAGCAGCTATAGCTCCGATTCAACCCCTAGCCCAGGAATTTCCATATGCTACAGGTGCGAGCCTAAAAGTAAAATAAAATAAAATAAAATAAAATAAAATAAAATAAAATAAATCAAGAGCTTAACAACTGGCACCACGCGGAATGATGCTAAAAGACAGCATTTATACAAGGTGGAAAAGGCAAACTTCCCAAGGGCCACTTATCTTTTCCTGTTTACTACTGTTTGAGTTTAATTTCATTTTGTAAGACAAACATGTAACACGACACCTACCTTCCTAACTTCCTAAGAGTCCGGACCATTAAAACCATGTACTGTACGGGGGAGAAAGCCAAGGTAAGCGAGTGTCTTTGTCTTGGGCTTGCACTGGGGAGGGCCTCTTAAATCTTCCTAGGCCATTGTCCAGACCCACTGGTCCCCATTGTGCTTTCATAGTTTCACACCTTGTGCTAGTACAAAACACCGGCCATGGGTTTTAACCTAGACACTATCCTAACATTGCCACACTTGGTTGTCACCCCCAGCACCTTGGAATTTTCTTCTTCCAAAGGTGTGCCATATGGACCTTCAGATGGCAGTCAGGCTTGTTTAAGCCCCAGGCCTCTAAGCAGAAAGCTGCAAAGACAGCCACAACTCAAGTCACTGTTTCAGAGGAGGAGACTGGTAAAAGCCCCTACCCCTTCACCACTAGGATGGTGAGCTCTGCGGAAACCGTGACAATGGCAGAGAATGCCTGTGTCGCCACGGCTGGCAGCCTTATAATTGCCATGACACGTCAACTCTCTCCTCCAAGCTGCTTTCACGGCTCCAGAAAAATGCTCTCTACCTCTTTTGATGTCATCCAGCTGAGGCTCAGGTGAGGGGTTATCCTTCAAAGGAGATGTTTTGGGTCCAGTTGGAGGCTTTGTTGGAGCTCTGAATGGCATAGGTGGTGGTGGTGGTGGTGGTGGCGGTGGCGGCGGCTGTGACGGCTGTGGGGGACGAGGGGGCTGCTGTTCCATTCGGGCTTGGATTTTACTGCTCCCCTCAGCTCTGAAGTGAGATACAGACATTAAACTGGAGGGGCAAAAACAGTGGTTCTCAAATTGCCCAGGGGACCAAACACACGGGAGTCGTTGCAGAACCCCTGGCTCCGCAGAGACAGCTTCAAATACCAGTATTTGTCATTTTACCACAGGAACAGCTCTTTTTACTGCATTCCAGTACTGCCTCCTGCACCAGAGATACAGAGCTGAGTAAAACAGACTCGCTGCCTCCAAAGAGTTCACATTTTACAAACAGCAGATGAGACACACAGGCAGGATATATTGTCAGTATGAGAAACCACTTTACTAATAGAAAATCGAACTATGTGACTTGTGCACACTATATACAGTTGCAGTCACACACCAATGACCTGTTAAAGAAAACTCGCTTCTGAAATACTGGCCTGTGTGCAATATTCTTCCATTATCTATTTACTGCTTGCTCATTTTGTCACATACCAGCTCCTGCTGGCAGACAAGCAGAGCATTCCACCCCAGACCAAGGAAATTCTACTCATTAACCATTTGCTACTAGGCCAGCTCAGCACTTTGCAAACTTGGCTGGGCACACAGATCACCTGGGGATCTCATTAAAGTCCAGACTCTGACTTACCAGGCCCTGAAATTCTGTACTTTGAACAAGAACCTAAGTGATAAAATACTGCTAGTTCCCAGCGGACACTGAGCAGTAACAGAAATGCAACCATCGGCGCTCAGAGGTCTCCCACTTGGTTCATGGAGGTGATCAACACCGATTCAGTGCACTGGGTCCAGAATGGAACTGTGGCCCTGGATGTGGGTAACTCATAACTGCATTGATCCTCGGTCTCTTCACCTGTGTGTGTGTGTGTTTTCAAGGATAACACCTACCTATTGTAGAGCACAGGGTAATCTACTCGATACTGTGTAATAACCTATATGGGAAAAGAATCTGAAAAGGGGAGTTCCCATTGTGGCACAGCAGAAACAAATCCGACTAGGTACCATCAGGTTACAGGTTCAATCCTTGGCCTTGCTCAGTGGGTTACGGATCCAGCATTGCCGTGAGCTGTGGTGTAGATCGCAGACGTGGCTCGGATCTGGTGGTGCTGTGGTTGGCTCTGATTAGACCCCTACCCCGGGAACTTCCATATGCCGCACATGCAGCCCTAAAAAGACAAAAGTCCAAAAAAAAAAAAAAAAGGAATCTAAAAAGGAAAAGATATATGTTTATGTGTTACTGACTCTGTTGTACACCTGAAACTAACACAACTTTGCATGTCAACTATATGCCAGTCAAATTTATTGGGGGGGGGGTATGAAGGCAGGGAAAGTCCCTTTGAGGGAAAGCAGTGAGGACTGACTGCTTGATGGGTATGGGTTTTCTTCTGGGGTGCTGAAACTGTTCTGGAATTAGATAAAGATGGTGGTTGTACAATATTGTGAGTGTATGGAACACCATTAAATACTACACCATAAATTTTTTTTTTTTTAAAAAGCCCAATACCACCTTTCTAAAAGTTATCTGTAAAGAATATATAAAATAATGCACGTAAAACACCTGGCATAGGTGTTCCCATTGTGGCTCAGTGGTAACAAACACAACTAGTATCCATGAGGCCTTGGCATTGCTCAGTGGGTTAAGGATCCAGCGTTACTAAGCTGCGGTGTAGCTCGAAGACACAGCTCAGATCTGGTGGTGCTGTGGCTGTGGCCTGCAGCTCCTATTCGACCCCTAGCCTAGGAACTTTCATATGCCGTGGGTGCATCCCTAAAAGACAAAAAAACAAAATAAACCAACCAAAACCACCTAGCATAATGCACAGCACATGACAACCCCTCAATAAATGGTAGCTGCTTTTACTTTTTGTGGAATAAGTAAAGAAAAAGGGCTCAAGGAAGCATAAGCAGAAAAACATCAGACTGTTACAGTCCTTAAAATTTAATTATTATTGCTGTTATCAAAATATAACAATAGAACCACTGGGTTACTTCTATTTATAGAATGAATTTTGACTAAAATCTAACTGGCTTTATATGAGATGTGTAATGCCTGCTGAATTAAATATTAAACAGAGCTCACTATTCCAAAAAATTGGACAAAGCTTTATTTTGGTCTTATAATGATCTCAAATGTATCTTGTGAAAAATTAATGTTTTTGCTCTAATAAAGAATATACAGGAGTTCCACTGTCACACAGCGGAAACGGATCTGCCAGGAACCATGAGGTTGCGGGTTCAATCCCTGGCCTTGCTTAGTGGGTTAAGGATGCAGTGTTGCCGTGAGCTGCGGTGTAGGTCGCAGACGCGGCTTGGATCTGGCGTTGCTGTGGTTCTGGCATAGGCTGGCAGCTATAGTTCCGGTTGGACCCCTAGCCTGGGAACCTCCATATGCCGCATCTGCGGCCCTAAAAAGACAAAAAAAACAAACAAAACTTTTCCATCTCAAAAAAAGAATATACATTATTCAATTATTCATTCATAATTCTAGGTGTGTAAATTTAAATCTTATCCCTTAGGAGGTACTGTATCAACAATCACGAGATTAACAAAACTGATTTAATCATAAAGTATACTCCATTCCCCAATGGTTTCCCTGTTTCAGCTCCTAAAGGCATTATTTCCTTTCACTGCCTTTGAAGGAAAGGTATTTTACTGACTTGTCCAAGGTGGAGTTGCTGAGACTGGCCACAGGGCACTAGGTACCCAGATGCTCACATCCTGATAAAATAACTGACGAGGTGATGTAAAGCTGTAGAAACGTCCCACAGAACTGTACCTGCTTATTCACATACCTTGTCTTTTTGACCTGAATGCTGCTGCTGAGTTTTTCCAGCACATATTCACCAGTGTCATGGTTAATAATAAGCACACAGTCCTTCTGGTAAGGTCGTTTGTTCCCCTTGAACACAGTCATCGGTGGTGTGGATCCCTAGACACCACAAAAGTACCATTGAGATGATCAAACGAAACACACTGGCTAAGTTACAGAGCATCTTCAAGGGCAGCTCGTTATCCCTGTGGGTTCAGAGTAAGCACCCTGGCACTCACCTGCCTATGCCCTTCAACCTTGACCCATGGCTCTAAGGCCAAAGAAGAAAATCTTGCCCTGCTCCACTCGCCTGGGCTCTGCAGGTTGCAGAGCAGAAAGCACGGGCCTGCTCTCAGACCCTTAAGCTCTTTCCTGAGGGATTTAACAAGGCCTCTGCATGCAACATCCCAACCCCTCCCTCCCTTTCATTTATTCAGCCTTTAATTCTGCTCAAAGGTCACTTCCTTAGGAAGGCTTACCCTGATCTTCTAAATTAAGGACAATGTTTTCTTATATTTATTTAAACTCCAGAGGACAACAAATGTTGCTTGTTTAGTTCAAGACTGTATTCTTAGGACCTAGTCATTAAGTCAGCACCTAGTAGGTACTCAATTAATATTTGCCAAATATAGTGCTTAATCCCCTGTATGGAATCAGAAACTGACTGGCTCGGAGTTCCCATCATGGCTCAGTGGTTAACGAATCCGACTAGGAACCATAAGGTTGTGGGTTCGATCCCTGGCCTTGCTCAGTGGGTTAAGGATCCGGCGTTGCCGTGAGCTGTGCTGTAGGTCGCAGACGCGGCTCGGATCCCACGTTGCTGTGGCTGTGGTGTAGGCTGGCAGCTACAGCTCCTGTTAGACCCCTAGCCTGGGAACCTCCATATGCCACAGGTGTGGCCCTAGAAAAGGCAAAAAGACAAAAAAATAAAATAAAGTAAAATAAAAATAAAAAAGAAACTGCCTGGTTCCTTGACTCCTTATTCACACAGTAAAAATTCAGAGTTGGAAGGGACCTTAGGGACCATTTATCCAACCTCTTCATTTTACACTGAGAAACTAAGGTCCAAAGGGAGATGATGTAACTCACCAAAGGAAACGGGTAATAACACAGGGATTTGAACTGGCAGACAATAATCTCTCCTCAGCACAAAGCTCCCCAGGTCTCCCCCATTCTGGGCCTTTCACTCTATCGCTGGTTACCAAGCACTTATTATGTTCCAGAACAGGGTTGGGACATGCAATGACATGAGCTCATGACGAGCGCTCTGTCTGATTTGTTGGGTTCTGTGATCAGAGTGCTGCCTTGGGCAAAGCTTCAAAAGAGTCTCTCTGCAAAAGTTCTCCCTTCGGCTTTTAACTGCGTTTCTTGTCCCTAAATAAGTCAAACATTCTGAACCTCTGGTTCTGGCCGAAAGCTACCAGCTTGCACATCACCCCTCGCCAGATATAGGGAGCAGGCCAATCCTGCCCTACCTCCCCATGCTCCTAAGCTGTTGCTGCTTTACATTCTCTAGGTGCCTGGGCCTTTCTCTCTATAGCTGCTGAGGGGCGGGGGGCGGGGGGGGGGGCGGTTATGCAACATCTAAAGGAGGGAGTTAGTTGTCCACATAGGACATCTAGAATAAATGGAGGAAAAGGGAGCTTGGGGAAAATGGCAAAGAATTATTTTTACTCAAATACATGGGAAATGTGAATTCCATCCCACCCCATCCCCCAAATTGGCATTTTATAGGAATTCACACATTTTTAAACAGGAGAAAAATCAAATTGCAATATGCAGAATATGAGGATCCACTATGATTCCACATTAGAAACAACGACGATGGAATAAAACCCACAGGGATATGCGGCAGCGTAATTGTGACTTCATCTCCTTTGCCGACCTGGAGCTCTCCTTCACAGGAAGTGTCTATAGATGCTGGCTTAAAGTCATCTAAAGGGAAAGGGAAAAAAACATTTATCTTCCAGGTTACTAATACTAAGGGCTTCTGGGGCATATTCACTTAAGAACTGAAATTTTTTATAACTCAGATAAATGGAAAATACAAACCACTTAGGCGTTTCTAAAAAACTATTTCATTGTGGAAAACTTCTCATACGCAAAAGCAGAGAGAGCAATACAACGAGCCCCTCTGTACCATCACCCAGCTTCAATAATTACCAGCTCCAGGACAATCTTGTTTCATCTTTACCTCCACATACTTTTCCTCCCTTCTCCACAGGATTATTTTGAAGCAAAAAAAAGCTGACCTGTGTATACCATTTTATTAAGCAAAGATATTCCCCTCTCCCAAGTGACAGATGAAAATTAATGCCTTGTTCATAACGAGTATTTTATTATGGTAATTATAAGGATCAAAAGCAACAGAGCACAGTTTTTAAATCCTGTGACTGCAAAACCCAATAGAAAAATGAAAAGCTACAGCATCATATAAGCTGATTTCATCGTGCACAGGAACTGTCAACATGAGGATCTGCCACACTCAAGTTCCATAGCTCTAATAAGGACACTCCTATAGATGTTTGGGGATGACATCGAACTGTATTTCCAAAGGTTAGTCCTGCCTGTGCTTCTGGATTGCAGTTAAAGCACAACATGAACAGTCCTCTGACTCCATTTTAACACACACTTGCCTCCAACTGCAGGCCAGGTGCTTCTATGAAGTATCTTACTTAAGCTCCTCACTTCCCTTCACACTACGAAAATATGATAAACTCCTCAGGAAATGACGCTCTTCTCACATACCCAACATCCTCCCTCAGAAAGGGCTGATCTGCTGTCAGTAGGAAGCAGAGTAATGGCCATGGAAGTGACCACATGAAGACAGAACTTCATTATCTAACACACCCTCTTCCAAGGTGTTGAGTCACCTCGGGGAGCTCCTCTCAGAAAAACAAGTCTTAACCAGCATTAGGGTTACCGGGATGGGAAACCTGGAGCCTGTGAATCAGGGATGCTCTGTCAGCCAAATCTTTCTTTACTCAGGATACAGAGTAGAAGGGCCCTCCCTCAACAGCGTCCCTAATCAAGGAGAAAAAGGAGGCCCAGAATAATGACTATTTCCACATTCCTTAGGCCTGCTGCTTCTGTTTCCAAACATAGATCAAGCTCTAACCTATTCTTGACTCACAAATTCCAATTTTATTCCTCACGCACAAGGGACTTGGTCCCGAGGAAAAGTCGGGGTAGTCCAGGTAACCTCAAAGACATCAAAGACACACGAAAAGCTGGCATGGAGAGAGATGGAGGAGGAAGACTAATGCGGCGCAGAGGGGAATGCAGATTCTGGGGTTTGCAGAGGGGATGAAGCGTGGCGTTAGGGCGGCCAGAACCAAAACGCACGATAAAAGAAAAGTGAGGACAACAGCAGAAGAGAATGGAAAAGGAGGGAGTGGAGGGAGCTCCCGAGCAAACGGGAAAAGTCCTGGAAGCGTGGAGACCCCCTAGTGGGTCGTGGAGGAGTGGGGGCCTAAGGAGATGAGCTGGAGCCTGATGTGGGCTCGCAACCTTGCGGTAACAAGAGGGCGAGGTTCGGCACGCGGGAGGGCTGGACCGGGCAGGAAAAGGGACCAATGGTCTTTGGAAGAAGTGTTTGGGACCACGAGGCGGAAGAACAGTGGGGAGGGACGAAGGGTGCTTTGGAAAGAGTGAACCGGGAAAAAGCGAAATGTCCCGGCGGATCGCGGCTGCGGGGCACGGACTCACAGCGGATGGTGTGGAAGGAGGCCCGCGGTCGATTCTCGAAGCTCTCCCCGAGCCGCAGGCGATGCTCCTCGCGGTCCAGCAGCGGGTTGGCCGTCCCGTTCATGGCCCCGGACGGGCCGCGCGCCCGCACCGGCGCCCTCCTGGCGCGCCCGCGGCCCGAGCTGCCGGCGCCTGCGTCCGGGGGAGCAGCGTTCCCTGGATAGCACCCGGGGGCGAGCGCAGAACCGAGCCGGCGCCCACCTGCGGCCGGAAGCAACTCCTGGTGTCCGCGTCGGGGCGGGGGACAACTGTGAGGAAGCGGGGCCGTGGGACTTCCGGCGCTGGGGAGAGACTTCCGGGCCCGAAGCGGAAGTAGTGGGGGCGGTGCCGTGGCAAAAGGACTCGGCTTGGAGAAACTCGATGCGAGGTGCACCAGACTGGCTTGTCCAGTGGCTGGGTTTCACCGCGGTGGCTCCCAAATTCTGCTCACGAGGTTGGGCCTGGGTGAGGGCTCCGCGCGCCCGGCTCCACCCTCCAGGGGAACTTAGGAACTGAAGACTGGGTCCTGGCGCGCGGCGGACTAGGTGAACGCGGTTCCTCGCAGGAGCTCACAGGTGCTCGCAGCCCGGCGGCACGGTTATCCCCGTTGTCCTGGAACCTCACGCCACGCGTCCCTGGGTCTCTTCCTTCCCCTTGCGCGGGTGACTCCGCGAGGGCCTCAGTTCCTGGAAAGCGACGCCCCTCTGCTTCGTGAAACTCAGAGACTCAGGCCTCCCAGGCTTAGCTCCGTGTTCCTTGGAAACGGTGACACTACCTGTGTGAATTGACCACACTCCTCCAGTACGGGCAGCTGTTAAGTCACCCCTTTCACGGGAACCGAACATTGATGAATATCTTTTCCCAAAGTTTTCTTAGTTCTTGGGAGTGACTCTTTTCTAAACTAAAGCGATTTATTGTAGTAGTTGACTTATTCGGGTTTGAATTAGAGTTATATGCATGAGAGCGCCCTGGCCGCTGAATGTCAGCCCTCTGTAGGCAAGGGCTGTGTCTCGGTCTTCTTTATGACCTCTTCTCCTACAGCGGGTCAGGGTTTTGTGTAGGCTTGGCCACTAGTAAACGTTTGGTGAACTGAACTGTTTGGTGAAAAAACGGTTTTATAACCACTAACTCAGCATCTTTAAACTGTTCTAGAAGCCCCAACCAGAATCATTTTTTTTTCTTGCAAAGCACCCCACGTTCCCTGAGGCCTGAACCCAAACTGGGGGGGCCACTTCTGAGAAAACTCTGCCTGAATCCCTCCGCTTATTCGGGAAGGGAGAATATTCAGCAGTGTTAAATATATTACCGTCGACTTAGGAGATGGCTTCTTTGCAAAGGAAAGGGCTGCAGGCAAGGCTTCTCAGCTCTGAAGAGGAGAACCTGAAAAGAGACCAGGCTTTAGTATCTGATTTTAAACAGCAGAAACTGGAAAAAGAGGCTCAGAAGAACTGGGATCTTTTTTACAAAAGAAATAGCACTAATTTCTTCAAAGATAGACACTGGACCAGCAGAGAATTTGAGGAGCTCAGATCATGTAGAGAGGTAAACTAATATTACACCTTATTTGAACTGTGTTTCATTAAAAATGTGTAGAAGAGGGGTGTTTTATTGCGTTCTCACAGGGAGTGTGAGGTAGAGAATATATGAAGCTTGTCAAAACGCTTCATAAGTTTTTGTGCCTTAGAAATACACCATTTATCTTGAGTTTTAGCAGCTCCTGGGCTGTATAATACAGAGGAGAGGGGACTTTAGTGGGCATTTTCTGTTGCTTTAAAGTTAATCCCAAAGTGGTAAATATTAAATTCCTACCAAATGGTTTCAATGATGGCTGCAAAATAATAATAATGATGAACATTTTACACACCCTTTCCTAGAATTTACCTGTATTCTGTAATTGAAGGCTTGTGATAACACTGTGAAGTTTGGTGTTAGTGTTATCCCCTCTTGCTGATGATTTTGAGGCACAAAGCTGTTTAAGTGATTTGTCCAGCAGTAGAACACCAGGTAGGGGGAAGAAGCCAGATTTGAGTGTGGGCAGTTTAATCTCAGAGCCTGTTCTGTTACTATTTTGCGGTGTTTTCTCCATACCAGACTGCCCAAAGTTGGACCACAAACGAGGTATCAGCATTAGCTTTCGGTTATCAGTTCACTTGTTCATTGTCTACTCCAGCGCGACAGAAACCTTGTCTTGTGTTTCAGACCTTTTAGTTTGTTTCTTCATTGTGCAGATGTCGTGTACTGTACATTTGGATTCTCTTTCCTCAGTTCGAAGATCAAAAATTGACTATGCTTGAAGCTGGCTGTGGGGTTGGCAACTGTTTGTTCCCACTTTTAGAGGAAGATCCGAATATCTTTGCCTATGCCTGTGATTTTTCTCCAAGAGCAGTTGAATACGTCAAGGTTAGTGCAGCATCTATGTAGTCTGTTATGTTTCTGTTTTCTTAGACTTGTTGCACCTGCCTACTACACCCATTTGCCCAGTTCCAGTCCCCTCCCTGAAGTTAATCACCTCTGATCCCTGTGACTATAGATTTTCCTGTTTACATGCATATATAATACATATCGAAACATAGCATTATTCAGAAAAGTATACCAAAGAAATACCCAATGTCCATATACTTATATCCAGATTTAATAATTGCTGATATTTTGCTACATTTGTTCCTATAGACTTTTTTTATAGACTTTTTTTTAAAGTTACAAATATTGACACACTTTAGTTCTAAATAAGTCTGCCTACATCATCCCAAACAAATGAGGACTTTTTTTTTACATGACCACAGTATACTTATCACAGTTAATGAAAATTATTAATCCCTAATGTCATTAAAACCCAGTCCAGAGAGTTCCCATTGTGGCTCAATGGCAACAAACCAAACCAGTATCCATGAGGAGGTGGGTTCCATCTCTGGCTCTACTTGGTGGGTTAAGTATCTGGCGTTGCCATGAGCTGTGGTGTAGGTCACAGATGTGGCTGGGGTCTGGCGTTGCTGTGGCTCTGGCCTAGGCCAGCAGCTGTAGCTCTGAGTCGACCCATAGCCTGGGAAATTTCATATGACACGAGCGCAGCCCTAAAAAGCAAAAAACATAAACAACAACAACAAAAAACCTTTCCTAGTTTTAGCATCCATTAGACTTTAAATAGTGGAATCCATTGTCCTATAACTTGCTTTCTCCACTCTATATAATGCCTTGCCAGAGTTTTCATCCTGGTACATGTAGGTCACTGCATTTTATTTACCTGTTGTAGTCTTCCATAGAATGGATATACCATACTTTAACAGTTGCCTTGTTGATAATTGTTTAAATTGTTTGTAATTTTTTGTTCTTGTAAGTAGGGTTAATATAATCAGAATTAAGCACATAGCCCAAAACACATGTGTACATGTCTCTGTGGTGAACAGGAGAAGAAATGGAACTCCACAGAGAAGGTGTACATGTTAAAATTTACATACATGACACCAGGTTTCCATCCAGAAAATTAAACCAATTTATAATTTCACCAATAGTATAAAAATGTTTTTCCTCTATGCTCTCAACGTTTGCTATCGGTCTTCTTTATATCTCCCAGTCTCATGGGCAAAAAATAATGTGTCCACAGTTTAAATTGTTTAGTCCTCATAACCAGTGAGGTTTAAGACTTGGTGCTCTGTAAATAAGCATTAGCTTCTCTTCTGTTTGTGAGTTCCTTTATTCCGTATATTTTTATTAAGAACCTCATGTGCCAGCCACTGGGATTAAGTAGTAAACAAAACAAACGAAAACCCCACCCACATGGGGCTTAGAGTATGAATTGTCTGTTCATACCTTTGCTCCCTTTTCTGTCATTTTCTTTCTTATTTTTAGGATATGTTCTGGATATTCTGTTATATTTGTTGCAAACATTTCTTCCAGTTTATTTTGCATTGTTTTATGTATTATGACAATTTAAATGATCATGTCAAATTTATTAATCTTTTCCTTTTGAGGAACTAAGGTTTTATGTCTTAATTAGTTCTATAATCATGTTGGTGTTTTTTATCATCTTGGTTATTACGGTTTTAACTAATCTGGAATGAGTTTGGCTATTATTTCTTCACGTATTTCTCCAGCTCTGTTTTCCCTTCTCCTGCTTGGATTCAAATTATTTGTATGTTTTACCATTTGCTATTGTCTCACAACTTTGGGATGATGGTTTTGTGTTGGGTTTTTGTGGTTTTGTGGGTTTTTTTTGGGGGGCCGTGCCAGTGGCATAAAGAAGGTTCAAGGCTAGAAATTGAATCTACACTACAGCAGTGACCCAATTTGGGGTTTTTAATGCACCAAGCCACCGGCGAACTCCAGTGTTTGTCTGTCTTTAACATTTTTCCCTTTGCATTTTCAGTTTGTATAATTTCTGTCGTCCTGTCATCAAGTTCACTGATTCCATTTTAGGTAGTGGAAGTTCCTGTTGATGAGCCTGTCGAAGGCATTCTTCATTTCTATTACAGTGTTTTTGGTTTTTAGCATTTCCAATTGATTTGTTTTGTAGTTTCTATCCCTCTGTGAAATTACCTGTTTGATCTTGAGTGTAGTCTACCTTTCTCGGTAGAGCCTGTAATATATTAATCGTAGTTATTTTAAATGTCCAAACCTTTAGTAACAACATCTGCGTTATATTTGAGTCCAGTTCTCACGATTGCTTTGTCTCTTCAGACCACGTTTTGTCCTGCCTTTTGGTATGCCTTGTACCTTTTTGTTGAAAGCCGTATATGTCACATGAGGCAATGGATACTGAGGTAATAAGGATTGATAATAATCTAGACAAGAGTTGGGCTATACTTGAAGTCTTGTTGCTGTAGTTACCTGTGAGGTTTGTTGTTGCTATGGGCCCCAGAGCTTTCAGACTCCTCTGATAACTGTTTTTGTCTCCCCTATTGGCTTTGGGTCTTCCTTTTGTGCTTCTTCCCATGGAGAGGCTGTGTCTTGCAGCTTTTCCAACATTCCACTCTTGTTATGACTGGAGACTTGTTGGTAGGCTGTGGGGAAAGGGGTGTCTTCTCATTTTCAGAGTCTCAGTTATTGAGCTGCATGGTGGGCATGTGTCTTAGGGGGATGGCCCTCACAAGCATTTCTGCCTCTGCAGAAAGAGAGCTTTTCTCTCTGTCTCTCCCCCAGCTATAGATGGTATCCACCTGTGTCATCCTCTGTAGTCTTGAGACCATTCTATCTGCAGATGATAACTAGGTCTGAGCAGAGTAGTGCCCACCGCTAGTGGCAGTGGTATTGCCCCATGCCCTAAGGCTACAGGCCTTGTGTGACTTTTCCCATGCAGATTAAACCTTTACTCCCTTAAAGGAGATAAGAAAGTCCAGCACCAGGAGTTCCCTTTGCGGCTCAGCGGTCAGCGAACCCGACTACCATCCATGAGGATGTGGGTTTGATCCCTGGCCTTGCTCAGTGTGTTAAGGATCCGGCGTTGCGTGAGCTGTGGTATAGGTTGCAGACACGGCTTGGATCCCGTGTTGCTGTGGCTGTGGTGTAGGCCGGCAGCTACAGCTCCTGTTAGACCCCTAGCCTGGGAACCTCCATATGCTGCGGGTGTGGCCCTGAAAAGACAAAAAAAAAAAGGAAAGTCTAGCACCCAGAAAGGGCACTTCTCTTTGTGAGAGCCTAGGGATGTCCCTGTTGGAAACAGCCCCAGAGAGTGGGAACATAATGACGGCTTCAGCCCTTGAAACTGTCACAGCCACACAGTCTCTAGCAGTTTGTCACATTTCCAGTTTTTCCTTTCCAGACTGGAGGCTACTGCCTCGGGTAAGCAAATGTTTGGATCCTGCATCTCGCTGAAGGCACTTGTCACTCTCGTGATTTGGGAATTGCTTGTGGTTCTGTGACCTCTGTTCTTCCATGGGTTCACATCAAAGTTGCCTTCTGTCCAGCTTGTTTCCTGTAAGGATGGAGCCACGTCTCTCCACCTCTCTCTGTGTCTCTGCTCTGGAGCTAGAAGCCTTTTATTCGTCCTGATGGCAGCTTGTCCTCTGACACAAGTGTACACAGCTTGCTGTTTGAGCCGTGAATTGAGTGGGAAATTCATTTTCCCTTCCTAATCATTGTGACCGTTTTAATCTACCTTTTCTTAAATCTAATTGTCATTTTTGTCATCCATCCTCTGTCTTGTACACTACTGATTCCCTATATACCTGGGTCTTTTTGGGAAACTCTGTTTCACCTCAGTGATCTATCTGTCTCCACGTTGTTTTAATACTACATTTTGTAATATGTTTTTTGGGTTTTTTGTTGTTGTTGTTGTTGTTTTTGGTCTTTTTAGGGCCACACCCGCAGCATATGGAGGTTCCCAGGCTAGGGGTCGAATCAGGAGCTGTAGATGACTGCCTACGCTACAATCACAGCAACGCAGGATCTGAACGTTGTCTGTGACCTACACCACAGCTCACGGCAATGCCAGATCCTTAACCCACTGAGCAAGGCCAGGGATCGAACCTGCGTTCTCATGGATGCTAGTCAGATTCATTTCCACTGAGCCATGATGGGAACGCTCCTGTAATATGTTTTGATGTCTGATAGTGTACCTCCTCCTCCCTGGTTCCTCATTTAAAAATTGACTTGGCTATTCTTAAAGATATTCTCTTCCAGATAAGTAAGATTCACCTTGTCAAGCTTCTAGAAATCTGTGAGGAGCCAGTTGAGATTGCATTGAATTTATATGAGTTATAGGTACAATTGATATCTTTTCAATATTGAATCTTCTCATCCAATAACTTTGTATATCTCTCTATTTATTAGGGTCTTTACTTACATTCAAGTTTAACATTTCTTCTTAACACTCTTATACATGTATTGAAACCAGAATGTACCAGGAACACAGTTTTAGTTGGGAAAAAAAAAAGTTAGTTTCCCTTCATGGTTCAGTGGTCAGTGAACCCAACTAGCATCCATGAGGACGTGGGTTCAATCCCTGGCCTCGCTCAGTGAGTTAAGCGTGGTGCATCAAGGGAGAATATACCTAGCAGAACTGTGGGAGCGTCTCATTGAGGGGGGTTGCAAGGACTTCTCACAGGATTTAGGATTAGAGTGATGAGTCACAGGAGGGTGAAGGAAGCAGAGGCTGGTGTTGGATTATTGTTCGTCTGGAGATGCATGCGTCTAAAATGCTCGGTTTTGAATGTGTGATAGACTGTGTACTCAGTTAAAAAGGATTTGTTAAAATAAAATCTTGTGCCTTGTAGCAGTATTGATTGTCACATGCTTTCAGGTACTAATGATTCATTACTCCGTCTTACCCAGAAACAAAGTGATCCCTGATTTCTGTGCAGCAGTGCAACATGGAAGCAGGGTCTCCTTTTGCTGTGTTTTTCTATATATATCAACACGGATGTTGCATTAAAATTATTTCATGTTTTTTTTTTCCCCTTCTCTAGCAAAACCCTCTGTATGACACGGAAAGATGCAGGGTTTTCCAGTGTGACCTGACTAAAGATGACCTTCTGAAACACGTGCCCCCAGAGTCCGTGGATGTTGTCATGCTGATATTTGTGCTCTCTTCGATTCATCCTGATAAGATGCGCTTGGTCTTACAAAACATCCACAAGGTTAGTGATTGGGAGCCTGCCCTTGAGGGTTAGAAGAGTCCTCTTCACTCACCTTCCCTCTGAGGTGCGTTTGCTGTCTTGACTCTCAGAGCCTCCCTCTTCTCACTAGGTGGGCTGTGTAGTCAGTGTGGGAAGGGGTTCTCCTGCATAAACATCCACCCTACATTCTGGTTTGCCTGGGGGCCTGGCTGCCCTTGAGAGCCTGGCCAGCCCTGGAGCAGGAATGATGGATTCTGCAGCTCCCTGGGATCTGTGGGGCCCTGCTGTAAAGTGAGAGGAGGCGAGGCTCGGGGAATAGCACATGGTCTAGGGTGCGGGTGCCCAGAGTCAAACCCGGCTTCCCTGCACAGGCAAGTTCCTGTCCCTCTCCAAGCCTCTGTGTTATTACCCGTAGAATGTTGAGATAGTAGTTCTACATCTTGGGTTTTGGGGGAGATTATAAGAGACATGTACCGAGTGCTTAGCGCAATGCCTAGAAATAGTGAGTGCTCTTTAAAAGTCAGCCATAGTCACTGTTGTTGTTAGAATGGGGAGAACCCCAGCTGCCATGGCCTCCAGGAGGCTCTGCAGACCTCAGGATGTAAAGTGTCACTCGTCAATCCTGTGTCTCAAGACAGCCCACCTTATTGTCCTCCTCTGGGCCTCAGTTTTCTTGTCTGTAAAATGGGGTGTGTTTCATTCGGGGGGGTTACTGTGAGATGCAGGTAAGATCAGATATGAGGTGCTTTGTAAACTACAGTAGAGGCTCTCTTAGCCATGCAGGCAATGGGGAACCATGGTGACTCACTCAAAATCAGCTAAGTCAAGAAATGATTAAAAACGTCATGTTCTTACTGTAAACATTTCATCGTAACTTAAAATATGTTAATACTTATCATTCTTTTCATGCGGAGCTAAAACCTTTTAAGTGTGGGGCCATTTATCATCTGTCTTATATGAATCACACATGTAATAGGGTTTTAGTTGCTTGAAAAGTAGAACAAGAACTTAAGAACGATCGAAAAGTATTATGAGGGCAGATTCTTTCATGTTTTTGCCCAGACTTTCACAGTTGAGTTTCTCACACCTAATTAAATAACAGTTTGTTCAGTGCTTGTTTAAAGGTCTTTCCGAAGAATTCAGTGTACTTTTCGTAGAAAATGAAAATGCTTTCTGTTCCCATCTATATTGAATTGTTTCCATACTCGTATATAGTTATAAATCTGAGTGCAGCGGGATGAACAGGTTCGGGAACAGGCACAAGAACCGCTGGGCACACGCTCCCCCTTGGGAGGCACTGAAGAGCAAGGCCGCACGGTCTAGAAAGCCTGGGAGCCTCACCTGCTCCGTGAGTCATGGCTTCAGGCAGTCTGTTTACAGAGGGAGTAGAGAGCATCCAGCAAGCTGAGAAAGTGGCGGAGCAGAGAGCGCCAGCCTCTTTGTATGCAGAGCTGTACATTAAAATGTTAACCCTAGTTCTCGTTTTAAAAGAGTAGTGAAGTAGAAGTTTCAAGACAGTGGAAACCTGTTGAGCTGCCCCAGTCCACACTTGGTCCCTCTGTAACCTTTCTAACAGTAACAAATTCCATTTCAGCAGTCCTCCTATTTTTACCCCCCCACCCCCAATAGAAATCTTTTTGCAGCGGATCTGGAATGCGTTCACAGCAGTGAATGTGGTGACGGGTTTGTTATTGGAGATCGCATGCTTTATCAGGAAATTACCAGAAGACGCAATCTCTCAGCCCCCTTTTGGGCAGCTCTGAAGTCTGGCTTGAACAAGCACAGGAGTAGGTTGTTGTGAGGGAGGTCTAATTACTCTAGGATGTTGACACCAGAGAAGTTTTAAAACCACATAATTTTAAACTGAAAGGCAGCCCTACTGTATAATTCCCTTACTTTTGGAATAGAACAGTGAAGTGATTACAGACCAGATTTGTCATTGGAAGATGAGATTTGGGTCCTCCCTATGCCACTGACTTGCTTTGAAAGCCCCGATCAGTCATATGTACCCTGAGTCTCACTCACCAAGGAGTGGGTCTGATCGACCTTGCCTGAGCACTTCTTGGAGCTGTTGGGAGGGAGAGAAAACCTGGTGAGCAGACAGTGCACCATCAAAGGAGACATTAATACTGTAATTGGTATCATATGGACGAGAAGACACATTCAGAGGGGATGAAATGACTTGTCCAAGGTCATTCAGCCAGTCAGCAGAAAGCAGGCTTTCCTAATTCCTGAGCAAGTATCCCACGCAGCCCTTCCTTACATCTAAAATTAAGAATAAGTCTTTCTCAGAGTTCTCCTGTGGCCCAGCAGGTTGAGGATCCAGTGTTATTACTGCTGTGGCTTGGGTCACTGCCCTGACACAAGTTCAGTCCCTGGCCCAGAGGGCGGGAAGATTAAGTCTTTCTCGTACAAACTAAGGTTTTCAGATTTTTTTCCTTCTCATTTATTTACATTTTAATACTTAGCATTTCTGACTAAGGTGAGACTTATTTATCCAAGAGGCTCTTTGCTGACAGTATTTTAAATGCATGGTACTATTAATGAGAATTTGCTAAATGAAGGAGTTCCCTGGTGGTCTAGTGGTTAGGATTTGGCACTTTTACCACTGGGACCTAGTTTGATCCCTAGTCTAGAAACTGAGATCTCACATCAAGCCTCCAAACTCCAGAGCCAAAAGATGAATATAAAGAAATAAATTTGCTAAATGAGAAAATCTACAGCATACTTGGAAGTATTACCGCCTTTCATATTCTATTCAGGAAGAGGAAACACATCAAACCATATCAAAAATCTATTATTATAACAGATAGTAGATGTCATCTGTTTTAAAAATCATCTTGTTGATGTGATGGCCATGAATACATTTAATAAAATCAATGCTCCTTTTGAAGTCCACTCTTCCTTGGTAATGTTTGAAAAAATTCCCACATAAAAATCAAGTGTCAAGGTGAGTACCACTTTCCTTTCATTCTGAAAAGCATATGGCTATTTGCTTTGTAAGAGAGGGGCAGTTGCACCACACCTGCAGATCTTACCTTCCAGTTTTTGAGGTGCCTGCTATGACAGCTATTTATGGAAGACTTTAGAGAGGGACTCCCACTGGGGCCTGACACTGGTCTCTTCTCTGCCCATCACACTGGCCTGAGGATGCGCGCCGCCTGCAATGCAGAGGTGCAGCATTTGGGAAGGGTCACCCCTTCCCTCACAGCCTCTCTTATCAGCAGTATGAATGGAGCTGGGCTACCCCTGCCCAGGGCCAGCAGACATCCCTGATCTGCAGTGCGATAGCTTTTGGAACCAAGTGCAAGTCCCGTCTCCCCTGCTTGCTACTGTTGTTGCGTGATCGTGGACAGATGGCCTCCTCTTCTGCTGTCAGTTTCCTCATCTCACGAAGCATAACAATCACACTCTGTCCTTCCTCCCAGAATTGTATAAAGACCCATGAGAAAATATCTGGTAAGGTGTACAGTGCTGTCTGCGTCAGTGTGGTGGTTGAGCCGTACAGAAATGTAGCACAGCGAGACCAGAGCCGAGACTCAGGATGAGGAAAGCTAGCTGGAATCAGTAAAAAGGGAAAATGAAATCTCTCTGTTTTTGTTTTTGTTTTAAGCCTGCACTTGCAGTATCTATAAGTTCCCAGTCTAGGGGTCAAGTCGGAGCTGCAGCCACCAGCCTACACCACAGCACCAGCAACACCAGATCCAAGCCACATTTGCAACCTATGCTGCAGCTCGTGGCAACACCAGATCCTTAATCTGCTGAGTGAGGCCAGGGATTGAACCGCCATCCTCATGGATACTAGTTGAGTTCTTAACCCACTAAGCCACGGTGGGAACTGCAAAATCATATTTTTTTAGAGACAGTTTGACTGCAGGGTCATGGATTAGGAGATGGCTCATAAAGTGGTGGGAGGACACGCTTTAGTGAGGGTAAGACTGTCTTATTTAATTTTGATGGTATGAAGTCAGACCTTCCAGAGTGCTGTTAGTGCGCAGCGCCCCTAAGTACCCCTCCAGCGAATGGGGTGCCCCATCTTACCACACCTCTGCCTAGCAGGCCCTTTTCCTTCCTAGTATGAGTATTTCAGTCTGTCCTCTTGCATAACTTTCACAAATGTAAGTTATTTTAATCCTTAAATTAGATTTTATTTTATAGTAGTCTGTTTGAGTCCCCCCAGAGTTACGTGCAGCCTCTGTTGTCTTGTAGGTCTTAAAACCAGGCAAAAGTGTGTTGTTCCGTGACTATGGGCTGTATGATCATGCCATGCTCAGGTTTAAAGCCGGCAGCAAGCTTGCAGAAAACTTTTATGTTAGACAAGATGGAACCAGATCGTATTTTTTCACCGATGGTAAGATATCTGGACTTTGTCTTTATTTCTGATGGCATCGTCACTGTGGTATCGATTGGGTGGGGCCAGCTGTACTCCACACACAGGCACAGGGTCCTGGAACAAGCCTGTCCATGCACACAGCTTACCTGTGCTGGCCATGAGCTCATGAGCCGCCTCTGATGGCAATGTCCAGTTAGTGAGCCGAGTCAGTGGACAGGCACTGACATGTTTTGTGGATGACCCACGAGGAGCCGTGCCGGTAACAGGGGAGGGCAAGCTAGAACCTTCACTGCATTCACTCAGAAATGAGGCAAAGAGGACACATGCCTTAAGATCACCTGAGTCTCACAAAGGCAAGAAACCTCTTTCTATAAAAGTGAGCTTATCTATTTTTAAATACCACAAACTTGCTGTAGAGGAAGAAGGTCACTTTTGATAAGAAAACCAAACGCTGAACGTTATTTTAGTCTTTTAGACATTTTGAACATGAGTTTAATTTTAAGCCTATATAATACAGGCAGACCTCGTTTTATTATGCTTTGCAGATGCTGCATTTTTCACAAACGGGAGGTCTGCAGCAACCCTGTGCTGGGCAAGTCTGTTGGCACCGTTTTTTCCAGCAGCATTTGTTCATTTCTCTTCTCTCTGTCACATTTTGGTAATTCTTACAATATTTCATCATTTTGCCTGAAATATTGCATCTTTTATTGTATTTGCTGTGGTGACCTGCAGTTAGTGAGCTTTGATATTACTGTTGCAAGAAGATTATGACTTGCTGCAGGCTTTTATGATGGTTAGCATTTTCTAGCAATAAAGTTTTTTTATTTTTATTTTTTACAGTAAAGTTTTTTTAAATTAAGGTATGTACTTTTTTAAAACATAGTGCTGTTGCATACTTAATAAACTATAGTACAAACATAGTATGCGTAAACATAACTTTTATATGCACTGAGATACCAGAAAATTCATGTGGCTCACTCTTTTGAAATATTTGCCTTTGTTGTGGTAGTCTGGAACCAAACCCACAAGATCTCAGAGGTATGCCTGTATTCTGGATCATAAGATAATTAATTACCTTTCTAAACCCTGTTTATAAAAAACAAAACAAAAAACCAAGATTTGTATTTCTTGAAATGAAATTTTCTCTTAGATTCTAAAAATAACGCTAAAAGTGAGTGATTATCAGAGTTCCCTCATGGCTCAGCAGGTTAAGGATCCAGCCTTGTCACTGCTGTGGCTCTGGTTACAGCTGTGCTGCAGGTTCGATCCCTGGCCTAGGAACTTCTGCATGCTGTAAGCTCCCCACCGCCCCCGAGTGATTACCACGAAAACTACAAAACCATTAAGATCTCAGGTAAAAATTTTAAGTTCGTTTTAATGTTTGGGATTCCTGAAATCTGATTAAACCAGTTGTGAAGACTTAAGATGCAGTTATATCTGTAAAGTGCTTCAGAGCACATTCTGTAAGAGCCTTGGTCTTTGCTACACAGCCGTTCTGTTTGTTTGACTTAACATGTAGTGATGTATTGTTTGGATTAACTTCTCCTCAGGGCGTGTCACCATCAGGTAATTTTTTTTTTTTACCCCCCCTCCCCGCCTCTGGTCACAGATGAATGAGTGGATATAGCCAGTTTGAATTGTGTTTCTCTTTACTTTTTTGGTTACAGTGTTCAGTTGGAGGTTTTTGTTTGACAGTTAAGAAGCAGGAGTGTGTTAATTTTCCAGAACAAAAACCATCTTTGGATGGTTGGAGCACTGAGGTTCCCCTTCCACTAAAGACGCTCCGGCTCAGCCTCCTGCCCTCCCTGCTGTACAGCTGGGCAGCGGTGTCCAGGCTGCGAGCACTGTCATCTACTTGCCTTCTAGAATTCCTGGCGCGGCTCTTTCTGGATACGGGTTACGAAGAAGAGGTGAACGAATATGTGTTTCGTGAGACGGTGAATAAAAAAGAAGGCCTGTGCGTGCCGAGGGTTTTCCTTCAGAGCAAGTTCCGAAAGTCTCCCAAGAACCCAGCTCCTGTGACCCTGGGCCTGGGCCACAAGTCCTGACCTTTAACGAGGCTGACATCTGTGCCTCCCCTTGAAAAGGAAAGTTTTATTTTTTGTATATTTTTATATATGTTTTTAAAATGAGTATGTGTAATAATCATATTGAAAAGTAGCAAATATGTGTGTTACGTGATAGGAATGTAAATAAAATCGCAAGGCCTGAGAAGGAAAGTTTTATGGTACAGCGTGATTTAGCCGTGTTGTCTAAGGTTCCATGAAGGAAAGCATAAGGGCCCTGTCACACTTAAAAAGATCCTCATCATTCTCTACTCCTGCAAGTGGGTGTGTGTGCCTCCAGGTGGCATGTCAGACAAGCCTGTGGAAAAATGGCCACAGAGACAAAAATAACACGTCTCTACGTATTTTTAGCCTGAAAGCTTGTTCTCTTTTTTCTTTCTCCAGTGTCTAATATTTGCCCATTTTCCTGTGCCTCCGTTCACTTATGTGCCTTCTCAAGCCTATTGTTCATGAATGCCACTTTTGCTGCATCTCAAGGATACCTCACGGCTCCCCGCCTCATTCTTGAGACCGTCTATAATTGGGCCAGTCCTGGCCACGCTGCCTCGAGGAAGGGAGCGGGTGGCCATCACCTGTCCCAGCTCCCCACTGGGAAATGAGAGGGCGGCAGCCAGAAGATCATGACAGCCGTGGCTGGTGTCCAGGTGGCATATGGGAAAATCCTTAGACTGGTCTGCTGACCGGCTTCCCAAGCATTTGCATATAATGACTCCGAAATAAAATCGAGTTCTTTTGGCCGGCTAACAGAAGTTGATCCTGTAAGCCTTTACGTTTCCCTTTTTGCAGAAGCCGTTGAGGGTGTTGCCTTGAGTATGTTGAGTGTGTTGCCTGGAGTGCACCCATGGCCAGCTAGGGCCCTTCAACCCCCACCGCATCGGAAGGGGAGCAGTCTCAGTGGGGAACGGGATGGATAAGAGTCATAACTGTTCTGTACAACTGGAGTAAACCACTCTGGCTCCTGGAGAGTAGAGGGACAAGCAGTGGGGCTCAGCATGCTCGCTGGAGGTCCTCACTCTGCCATCTGCCCCTGACTGCTTGGAAGGGGCCCCTGTCTCTTGCTGCTCTGTTGCTTTCTGTATGGTTTCCCCCTCTTTTGAAGGCAGGAAGATGGCTGTCCTAGATGAGAGCAAATGATGAGGACTAGTACAGAGTTGTCCTTTGCAATCAACCTATAAAGGAGGTGGACCTGAGGGGTGGGGCTCACAGGCCTCACCGAGCGAGCGGCAAGCCCAGCCCCAGAGCAGTTTGTTCAGGCAGAGCCTTGACCAGGCTCCTCACCTCCAGTCTAGGGCTCTTTCTTCTAAGCCCCCACCAGCAGGTGAGTCCCACCCCCAGCTTCAGCCAGAACATTCCTTAATGCCTCTTCTCAGAAGCCCTTTCACCTGTTCCCTCCGCTAGGTCTGACCAGTGTCGCTTGGATCTTAGTGACTGAGCTGCATAAAAACAGGATATTTAAGGAGTTCCCTGGTGACCTAGTGGTTAAGGATCCAGCGTTGGCACTGCTGTAGCTCAGGTTAAGTTCCTGACCTGGGAACTTCATATGCATGCCCCACCCCCAAAGGGGATATTTAAAGTAGAAAGTAGGGAGCAGTGTGGCAGAGTAGGGTAAACATGGACATTTGTTGTCAGAAGTCAATGGTGCCTTAAAAAAAATATAGGAGTTTCCATTGTGGCTCAGTGGGTTAAGAATCCAACATAGTATCTGTGAGGATGCGGGTTCAATCCTTGGCCTCAGTGGGTTCAGGATCTGGCACTGCCGCAAGCTGTGGCATAGGTCACAGATGTGTGACTCAGATCTGGTGGTGTCATGGCTGTGGTGTAGGCCTGCAGCTGCAGCTCTGCTTCGACCCCTAGCCTGGGAACTTCCATATGCCTCAGTTGTAGCCATAAAAATTTTTTTGAAAAAGTCATTTGTGGCCTCACCACTTGCTCTGTTTGGACCTGAGATTCCTTACTTATAAGACAGGGATAACTGTCCTGAGACGTGCACCTGCTGGAAGTTGCTGACCCAAGCTGACCATGTGTCCTGGAGACAGGAGTGACTAAAGCAAGCTGGACAGGCTCAGGAGGACCTGTCCTTGAGAAAAGGCACCTCTACCTTTGCCATTGGTCAGCTGAGGGGACGCCTGTGAACAAAAGGCCCCCAGTTTCCTCCAAACACAGCTTGGAGTTGTCTCCATCCTCAGGAGCAAGGACAGCCCCAAATTCCTGCCCCATCAAGGAAGGGCTGCCAAGTTTTCACACGAATATTGAAAGCTGGTCTAATGACATGCACATCTCTGGCACTGAACAGGTAACCTCCCAATGACCTCACTTTAAAATATATTGGTCGTAAAATATACTTGTGGGTCAGTGAATGAGGTGACATAGTCCATCGTGGTTTGGGCCGGTGGGTTGGGGTAAGACATAGACAGGGCTTCAGTCCTGCTGTCACAGTGCCCTGGGTTTGTTCTTCCTGGGACACCTCAAGACAGAGGAGCAGGTCTTCTGCAGGTCGGGTGCCAAGGAGATCCAGGAAAGCACAGCCCAGCAGGATGGTGAGTTTACAGTACTATAGAAAATAGCATAGTACTGCAGTGCTCTGTGGTATGGTATATACCAAAATATGGTGTAGAATATGTATTATGCCACATAGTATATAGCACAATGAACCTATATGATACTGTGTATTTCTTTTGATGTATACTACATGCAACAATACTAATTAAGTTGTGCTATTTAGAATATGAACGTCTGGGTTCAAGTCCAGGACTCACCCCATACTAACATCCTTCTCAGAGCTCCAGTTTTCACATCTCTAAGGCTGAGATCCTGCTACCTGCAGCACAGGGCTGCTGCCGGGGTTAAAGAGGTGCTCTGTTTACTGAAGAGTTACATTCAAGTGCTAGTTATTTCTACCAGTTTGTGTTCCCCAAGAAAATAACCTGTCCCATGATTTTTAACCCATGCTTGTCTTCAAGAAGACTGTCCTATTCAGTCTGAGGGCCTTGGAAAGGCTCAGGATTTGGATGTCCTGCCACAAGGTGGCGCTAGATGCCAACTATTCCCATTGGTCTCCATGACCCCCCCCCCCAACTGCCCTTAAGGTGGGTTCGTTGTCCTTGAGGAGCAAAGAAAATGTTTACAAATGTGTTTTCTAGGTCAGCTTTAGCAAATAAGATTTTGGCCTCACTACGGGGATAAGAAAGCAACGGTGCTTTTATCCAGCATTCAAATAGTTTGCCTGCTGAAGGCAACATTTTCAGGCAGAAGACTCTAAAGATGTCTGCAGGGCTTCACCCCTCCTCATCCTTAACTGGTTCTATGGACTTGCCTTTCTGGTCGCTGAGGTTTAAAGCAAGAGAGGGGACACAGCGTGGCCCCTTGTTTGCTTCACACATTATTCAGTTATCTCTGGCAGCCTTTGCTTCCCTATTTCACAGTTGTTGATCAAAGAAGGGAAAACTGTGAAAGAAACCATGTCTACCAAGAGAGTTTTCAAGGAGCAAGTTTTCTATAGTTGGGTAGCAAATTTTTTTTTTTTTTTTTTTGTCTTTTTGCCTTTATGTAGAGCTGCACCCGCAGCATATGGAGGTTCCCAGGCTAGGGGTCTAACAGGAGCTGTAGCCGCCGGCCTACACCACAGCCACAGCAACGCGGGATCCGAGCCGCGTCTGCAACCTACACCACAGCTCACGGCAGCGCTGGATCCTTAACCCACTGAGCAAGGCCAGGGATGGAACCCTCAACCTCACGGTTCCTAATCGGATTCGTTAACCACTGAGCCACGAAGGGAACTCCGGGTAGCAAATATTTAACAGAAACTTACATAGGCTTCACTACTGAAACCAAGGATTTCATTAAAACTAAAATTAGCTATTTTTTTTTTCACTTTTCCTTTCTGGCCTTCCCAGATGTATGGTATGTCATTAGCTGGTGTTCAGTAGGTACCAGCTGGACATAGGTGTCACTGTGGCCGGAGTTCAGGGTTGGAAGGGAGGACAGTGCAGGCACATGCTGAGAAGTAGCCCTGGCCATGTGTTCATTAAACCACAGTAAGACAGCCAGGAAAGCAAGTACAGACACTTGACCAGGGGAAAGAGAAACAGGAAGAAAGGCTATGGGAAACCGGAGTGGGGCAACTGCCTTCATTTGCAGAGTGTTTCTCCAGCACTTTCTACATTTCCGCAGTAGAAGCACATATGTTTTGGCATGGGGCACGGCTGTGGAGATGAGAACTGACACCCAGCTCCTTTAGAAGGGTGGTTTAGATTTTCCCTGTATAGGCTCTGTGTATTAGTCTGTGTGCTTCAGAGAGAATCTATATGTATAATTATATAGTATGGTATATGTATCATAATATACATAATTATATATTTTTTTCCTTAGTCAGCTTTTTATTATAGTTCAGTATTTGATTTTATCCACACAGATGTCCCAAGTTCTTGGTCTACTCAACCAAGTAAAGACATTTAATACACGGACAAATTGGGGGTATATGGATTAAGGATAATGTAAACTGTTAGCAAAACAAATAAACGTCTGACACATAGGAAAAAAACAAGGAGAATAGAAATTCACAAGAAAAAGCAAAATCAAAAAAGGAAATAGATAAGAGAGAGAGATTGGTGTGCTGTAAGGATTTGGCTCACACAGTTATGGAGGCTGAGAAGTCCAAGATCTACAGTTATCAAACTGGAGGCACAGAGGAGCAGACCGTACTGTAGTCTGAGTCTGAAGGCACATACCATCCAGTCCAGCCCTGAGTTGCCTCCATCCTCCAGATCTGTCAGAAGACATTGGTCTTTTCCTGTTTTCAGACTCAGACTCAAGACTTGAACTTAAACCATGAACAATCCTGATACTCAGGCCTTCAGACTCATCATACACATCTAGAGAAGCAAGACTAGAAAAATGAACCACCATCACCCTAATACCAAAAGCAGACAAAGACACTACCAAAAAAAGAAAATTACAAGCTAATATCTTTGATGAATATAGATGCAAAAATTCTCAACAAAATTTTAGCCAACCGAATCCAACAACATATAGAAAAGATCATACGCCACGACCAGGTGGGATTCATCCCAGGTGCACAAGGATGGTTCAAGATATGCAAATCAATCAACATCATACACCACATTAACCAAAGAAATGTCAAATACCACATGATCATCTCAATAGATGCAGAAAAAGCATTTGAAAAAGTCCAGCATCCATTCATGATAAAAACTGTGACCAAAGTGGGTATAGAGGGAACATACCTTAACATAATAAAAGATTTTGGTAAAAGAGTAACCAGTAGATTGCTTGGGCAAGAGAAGCCTAACCAAATTATAGATAATGCTGAGACGTGAACGTGTTTGGACACAAGGCTTTTTCCATTCTTACATTTCCATTCTTTAAGTGATCCTCAAACTCTAGCTTACGTCAAAAATGTCTTGGGAGCCGATTATATACAGATTTACTACCCCAGGTGCAGTGGTGGTAGTTCTAGGCCTGCCCCTCATTGTCCCCAGTGCCCCAGCCTTACCTCCCAAAGACTCTGAGCTTAGATATTACAATAATTTGTGGCCCTCCACAACTCAATCCTATTTGATAAAATCATATTTTTAATATTTAATTTCTCTCATTAAGAGAAAATCAGTTTTGATTCTAATTTTTCTCCTTAAGAGGTATGGAATTCTTAGGATTCTTTTCTATATGTGTGTGTATATATACACACGTTTAGGAATACTTAGGAAAGAAAATGTGTGTGTGTGTGTGTGTGTGTGTGTGTATGAACTTCTTCACAAAGATGTTCATTAGCAGCATTTTTTTTTCAGTGTTGGAAAATTGATTTTTTTTCCATTATACCTGGTTTACAGATTTCTGTCAATTTTCCAACTGCACAGCATTGTGACCTAGTTATACATACATATATGGATTTGTCACAAGCGATTGTAGACAGAGTTCCCAGTGCTATACAGCAGGATCTCCTTGCTTTTCCATCCCAAAGGCAATAGTCTATAACTATTAACCCCAGACCCCCCTACCATCCCACTCCTCCCCCAATCTCTTGGCAACCACAGGTCTGTTCTCTTGAGTCCGTGATTTTCTTTTCTGTGGAAAGTTTCATTTGTTCAGTATATTAGATTCCAGAAATAAGTGATATCATATGGTATTTGTCTTTCTCCTTCTGACTTACTTCACTCAGTATAAGCGTCTCTAATTCCATCCATGTTGTTGCAAATGACCTTATTTTATTCTTTTTTACGGCCAAATAGTATTCCATCGTGTATATATACCACATCTTCCTAATCCAATCATCTGTCAATGGACATTTGGGTTGTTTCCATGTCTTGGCTATTGTGAATAGTGCTGCAATGGACATGTGTGTGCAAGTGTCTTTTTCAAGGAAATTTTTATCTGGATATATGCACAAGTGTGGGATTGCTGGGTCATATGGTAGTTCTATGTATAGTTTTCTAAGGTACCTCCATACTGTTTCCTGTAGTGGTTGTACCAGCTTGCATTCCCACCAATAGTGCAGGAGGGTTCCCTTTTCTCCACATCCCCTCCAACATTTGTTGTTAGTGGACTTGTTAATGATGGCCATTCTGACTGGTGTGAGGTGGTATCTCGTGGTAGTTTTGATTTGCATTTCTCTAATCATCAGTGATGTTGAGCATTTTTTCATGTACTTGTTGGCGATCTGCATATCTTCTTTGGAGAAATATCTATTCAGGTCCTTTGCCAATTTTTCAATGGCTTTGTTGGCTTTTTTGCTGTTGAGTTGTATTGTTTATATATTTTAGAGATTAAGCCCTTGTCAGTTGCATAATTTGACACTATTTTCTCCCATTCTGTAAGTTGTTTTTTTGTTGTCTTTTTGGTTTCCTTTGCTGTGCAAAAGCTTGTCAGCTTGATTAGGTCCCATTGGTTGATCTTTGCTTTTATTTCTGTTGCCTTTGGAGATGGACCTGAGAAAACATTTGTAAGGTTGATGTCAGAGAATGTTTTGCCAATGTTTTCTTCCAGTTTAATGGTGTCTTGTCTTATATTTAAGTCTTTAAGCCATTTTGAGTTCATTTTTGTGCATGATGTGAGAGTGTGTTCTAGTTTCATTGACTTGCATGCAGCTGACCAGGTTTCCCAGCAATGCTTACTGAACGGACTGTCTTTTTCCCGTTTTATGTTCTTGCCTCCTTTGTCAAAGATCAATTGGCCGTAGGCGTCTGGGTTTATTTCTGGGTTCTCTATTCTGTTCCATTGGTCCGTATATCTGTTTTGGTACCAGTACCACACTGTCTTGATTACTGTGGCCCTGTAATATTGCCTGAAGTCTGGGAGAGTTATGCCTCCTGCTTGGTTTTTGTTCCTCAGGATTGCTTCGGCGATTCTGGGTCTTTTGTGGTTCCATATAAATTTTTGGATTATTTGTTCTAGTTCTCTGAAGGATGTCATGGGTAATTTGAAAGCATTGAATTTGTAGATTGTTTTGGGTAGTATGGCCATTTTTACAATATTAATTTTTCCGGCCCATGAGCATGGAATATCTTTCCATTTCTTGTATCTTCTTTGATCTCCTTGATTAATGTTTTGTAGTTCTCTGCATATAAGTCTTTCACCTCCTTAGTCAGATTTATTCGCAGGTATTTGATTTTTTGGGGTGCTGTTTTAAAAGGTAAAGTATTTTGGTATTCTTTTTCTAATATGTCATTGTTAGTATACAGAAATGTGATTGATTTCTGAAGGTTAACCTTATATCTTGCTACTTTGCTGAATTTGTTGATCAGTTCAAGTAATTTTGGGGTTGAGTCCTTGGGGTGTTCTATATATAGTATCATGTCATCTGCATACAGTGACAGTTTTGCCTCTTCTCTTCCTGTTTGGATACCTTTTATTTCTTTTTTTGTCTGACTGCTGTAGCTAGGACTTCCAGTACCACGCTGAATAACAGTGATGAGAGTGAGCATCCCTGTCTTATTCCAGACTTTAGTGGGAAGGCTTTCAGCTTTTCTCCATTGAGTATTATATTTGCTGTGGTTTTGTCATAAATGGCTTTTATTATGTTAAGGAATGTTCCCTGTATTCCCACTTTGGTAAGAGTTTTGATCATGAATGGATGTTGGACTTTGTCGAATGCTTTTTCTGTATCTATTGAGATGATCATGTGGTTTTTTACTTTTCTTTTTTAATGTAGTGTAAGATTTGCTTATGTTGAACCATCCTTGTGCATCTGGGATGAATCCCACCTGGTCATGGTGTATGATCTTTTTGATATGTTGTTGGATTCAATTGGCTAGAATTTTGTTGAGAATTTTTGCATCTATTTTCATAAAAGGTATTGGCCTATAGTTTTCTTTTTTCGTGGTGTCTTTGTCTGGTTTTGGAATTAAGGTGATGGTGGCATCACGGAATGTCTTTGGGAGTGTTCCTTCTTCTTCAACCGTTTGGAAAAGTTTAAGGAGGATGGGTATGAGTTCCTCTTTGTATGTTTGGTAGAATTCACCTGTGAAGCCATCTGGTCCTGGACTTTTATTTGTTGGGAGTGTTTTGATGACATACTCAATTGTATTTCTAGTGATCGGTCTGTTCAGTTGATCTATTTCTTCTTGATTCAGTTTTGACAGGGTGTAAGTCTCTAAAAAGTTGTCCATTTCTTCTAGGTTGTCAAATTTGTTGGCGTACAGTTCTTCATAGTATTCTCTCATGGTTTCTTGTATTTGTGTAATATCTGTTGTGACTTCTCCTTTTTCATTTCTTATTTTGTTTATTTGGTTTTTTTCTCTCCTCTCTTGATGAGGCTAGCCAGAGGTCTGTCAATTTTGTTTACCTTTTCAAAGAACAAGTTCTTGAACTTCTCTCCCGAAAAACAGCAAAACTACAACTAAATGCCAAGCAGCCTTCAACCAAATAGACTCTAAACTTCCAAAAAAGGTATTCTACTCCAGAAGACGAAGAGGAGACCACATCAAGAGGTAGGAGGCGCGATTACGCGACAGAAGCAACCCCATACCTCCCGGGTGGGAAGCCCCACAGACTGGAAAGTAACTGCATCACAGAGACTCAGCTGTAGGACTGAGAGTTCTGAGCCCCATGTCAAAACCCCACGCCTGGGGATCGGGCACAGGGAGAAAGAGCCCCTGGAGCATCTGGCATTGAAGGCCAGCGGGGCTTGTGTGCAGGAGCTCCACAGGACTGGGGGAAACAGAGACCCCATTCTTGAAAGGCACACACAGACTTTCACATGCACTGGGCCCCAGGGCAAAGCAGTCTCCATAGGAATCCGGGTGGAACCTTACTGCAGTTCTTGGAGGATCTCCTGGGAAAATAGAGGTGACTGTGGCTTGTTGTGGGGGAAGGACACTGGAGGCAAAACTCTCGGGAACATTCATCAGCCTGCATTTCTCTGGACGGGGCCATTTCTGGGAAAATCTGGTCCCTCTCATCAGTGCTGAGAAGCCCCAGGCCAAACAATAATCCAGGTGGGATCTCAGCCCCACCCATCAGTAAACAGGCTGCCTAAAGACCCCTCAGGCACACAGCCAGCCTCTAATCTCATCCAGAGACAAAGCCCCACCCATCAGAGGGATAGGAATCAACCCCACCTACCAGTGGGCAGACATCAGTACCTCCCATCAGGAAGCCTACAGCAAGCCCCGCCCATACCAACTTTAGTCACAGGGGAGGCAAAGGCCAGAACTAAGAGAGGCTACCACTCTATTGTTGGCAAAAAGGTCTCCACACCAAAAACCTATAAAAATGAAAAGACAGAAAACTATAACCCAGATAAGGGAGAAAGAGAAAAGCCCAGAAAAACAGCTCAGTGATGAGGAGATTATCAGCCTCTCAGAAAGAGACTTTAGACTGTTGATGCTGAAGATGATGCAAGGCATTGGAAATAAACTGGAGGCAAAGATTGGTCATTTACAGGAAACACTGAGCAGAGAAATACAAGCTGTAAAAATTAAACAAGTAGAGATGCAAAATACAATAACTGAAATAAATTCATTAGAAGCAGCCAACAGTAGAATACAAGAGGCAGAAGAACGAATCAGTGAGGTGGAGGACAGATTAGTGGAAATCACTAATGTGGAAGAGAAAAGAGATAAAAGATTGAAAGGAAATGAGCAGAGTCTCAGAGAACTCTGGGATGCTGTTAAACGCTCCAATATCCGTATTATAGGGGTGCCAGAGGGAGAAGAGAGAGAGAGGGAGACAGAAAAACTATTTGAAGAGATAATAGCTGAAAACTTCCCTAATATGGGAAAGGAGCCACTCAGTCAAATCCAGGGAGTGCAGCGGGTACCATATAAAATAAACCCAAGGAGGAACACCCCGAGACACATATTAATCAAAATGACCAAAATTAAAGACAAAGAGAAAATTTTGAAAGCAGCTAGGGAAAAGAAACAAATGACATACAAGGGAACCCCAATAAGATTATCAGCAGATTTTTCATCTGAAACTCTGCAGGCCAGAAGGGAGTGGCATGATATACTTAATGTGATGAAAGGGAAAAACTTCCAACCAAGATTGCTTTACCCTGCAAGGCTCACATTCAGATTTGAAGGAGAGATCAAAACCTTTACAGATAAGCAAAAGCTAAGAGATTTCTGCAACACTAAACCAGCTTTACAAC
>PVHT021183699.1:3074427-3120740 GCA_004024745.2 Catagonus wagneri | reverse complement strand
TTCAGGGTAAAAAAAAAAAAAGAGCAAAAAAACCCCAAACAGTTAATACAATGGCAATAAGAAATATATATCAGTAATTACCTTAAATGTTAATGGACTGAATGCCCCAACCAAAAGACATAGACTAGCCGAATGGATACAAAAACAAGAAAACAACCAATGGATCACTGAAGAAATCAAAGAGGAAATTAAAAAATACCTAGAAGCAAATGACAACAAAGACACAACACTCCAAAACCTCTGGAATGCAGCAAAAGCAGTTCTAAGAGGAAAGTATATAGCAATACAAGCCTACCTCATGACACAAGAAAAAGCTCAAATAAACAACCTAACTTTACATCTAAAGCAGCTAGAGAGGGAAGAATCCAGGTCATGGAAACAACCTAAATACGCATCAACAGAGGACTGGATAGGGAAGATATGCTACATACACACAATGGAATATTACTCAGCCATTAAAAGGAACGAAATAACAACATTTATAGCAACATGGATGAACCTAGAAATTATACGAAGTGAAACCAGTCAGACAATTAGACAGCAACACCCAATGCTACTGCTTACATGTGGAAACTAAAGAGCTACAATGAACTTCTTTGAAGAACAGACAATGACTCACAGATTTTGGAAAACCTTGGTTTTTCAAATAAGACAATCTGGGGGGTTGGGGGATGCACTGTGGGTCTGGGACACAAAATCTATCGAATTGACTTATGATCTTTGTACACCTATAACTGAAATAAAATTCATTGTTAATAAGAAAAAAAAGATAATTCAGTAAAATATATGCAAACATTAAAAAAAAACAAAGAACAAGCTCTTGGTTTTATTGATTTTTTCTATTGTTTTTTGAATCTCTTTTATTGATTTGCTCTCTGATCTTTATGATTTCCTTCCTTCTGCTGACTTTAGGGTTTTTTTTGTTCTTCTTTTTCTAATTCATTTAGGTGATGGGTTAAGTTGTTGATTTGAGATTTTTCTTCTCTTTTGAGGAAGGCCTGTAATGCTATGAACTTCCCTCTGAGCACTGCTTTTGCAGCATCCCATAGATTTGGAGTGGTTGTGTCTTCATTCTCATTTGTCTCAAGGTATTTTTTGATTTCCTTCTTGATTTCCTCATTGACCCATTCATTTTTTAGTAGCATGTTGTTTCGTCTCTGTGTAGTGTGTTTTTTCTCATTTCCTTTCCTGTGGTTGATTTCTAGTTTCATGCCTTTGTGGTCAGAGAAGATACTTGAAATAATTTCTATACTCTTAAATTTGTTGAGGTTAGCTTTGTGACCCAGTATGTGATCTGTTCTTGAGAATGTTCCATGTGCACTTGAGAAGAATGTATATTCTGATTTTTTTGGATGTAATGTCCTGAAAATGTCAGTTAGGTCTATTCTATTGTGTCATTTAAGATCTCTGTTGCCTTACTGATTTTCTGCCTAGAAGATCTGTCTGTGGATGTGAGTAGAGTGTTAAAGTCTCCTACAATTATTGTATTGCCATCTATTTCTCCTTTTATGTCTGATAGTACTTGTTGTAGGTACTTGGATGCTCCTATATTAGGGGCATATATATTGACGATTGTGTTATCCTTTTCTTGAATGGATCCTTTAACCATTAAATAATGCCCTTCTTTGTATTTCTTTATGGCTTTCATCTTAAAGTCTGTTTTGTCTGATATAAGTATTGCAACTACCATTAGCAGCATTTTTTATAATACCAAATGTTAGAAAGAGCCTAAACCAGGGCTCAGCAAACTCTGGCCCATGTATCAAATCCAGCTGTCCTCCTACTTTGGTAGATGAAGTACAGCCACCCCTATGCACATGCTGTTTACATCTCCTATCCTGCTGTAACAGCAGAGGCTCTAGCCAGCAAACCTGAAATATTTACTATCTGGTCCTTTAAGAAGTTTGCTGACCCTTTATCTAAATGACCAGTATAAGAATGGTTAAGCCAACTAAGATGCATCATACAAGAAACAGAATATAGTCAATGAACATATTATCTAGCAAAAAGTTTTTTTAAACTGTTGAAAAAAGCACACATAAAATTTACCGTCTTAACCATTTTTAAGTGTACAGTTCAAAAGTGTTAACTCTATTCACATTGTTGTGAAACAGCTTCATCTTCCAAAACCAAAACTCTACCCATTAAATAACATTTCTCTTTCCCCAGCCTCTGGTAACCACCATTCAGCTCTCTGTTTCCATGAATTTGAAAACTTTAGGTACCTCAAATAAGTGGAATCATACAATTTTGGTCTTTTTTTATAACTGGCTTACTTCAGACTTCATCCATATTATAGCATGTGACAGAATTTCCTTCCTTCTTAATGCTAAATAAAATTCCGTTTGGTGTATATATACCACATGTTATCTGTTCATCTGTCAGTAGACTTTGGGTTGCTTCTGCCCTTTGGCTATTATGATAATGCTGCTATGAATATATGTGTGCAAATATTTGTGAGACCCTGCTTCCTATTCTTTTGGCTACATACTCGGAAGTAGGATGCCTGGATCATGTGGTAGTTCCCTATCTTTAATTTCTTGAGGAACCTAAATGCTGTTTTCCATAGTAGTTGTACCATTTTCCCTTCTTTTCATTTTTTTATTTTTATTTTTAATAATGATTTTTATTTTTTCCATTATAGTTGGTTTACAGTGTTCTTTCAGTTTTCTTCTGTACAGCAAAGTGGCCCAGTCACACACACACACACATATAATGCATCCTTTTTCTCACATTATCCTCCATTATGCTCCATCATAAGTGACTAGATATAGTTCTCAGTGCTGTACAGCAGGATCTCATTGCTTATCTGTTCCAAATGTAATAGTTCGCCTCTATTAGCCCCAGCTTCCCAGCTGATTGAAAGGTTCTTATACAGGGACCTTTCCAGAGAGACTGATAAGTCTCTTCCACTGAAGGTCCTGCATGGAAGAGGGAAACCATGGATATCTTGGATTATCTGAGCATGACCTTAAAGTCTGATGAGACAAATTAGGTGAGCTCAGGATTCCTTTCATTCTGTGAGTCATAGCTTTGTCAAAATCACCCAGTTACTAGAAGTTTCTGTGTGGTGCATCTGGTTAAGAATCCTGTGTTGCTGTAGCTATGGTACAGGTCTCAACTGTGATGCTGGTTCTGTTCCTGGTCCAGGAACTTCCACATGCTGTGGGTGTGCCCCTTCCCCCCACCCCCCCACCGCCAAATTACCTGATTACTAACTTGCTTGGCTCTGTGTGGAAGAAAAAGTTCAGGCGACAAGATTGGAGAGGGCGATGCAAAACACAAAATTCTCACAGGCAAGACACTCCCATCACCTCTGGATATCTGCTCATCACACCACAGCTGTATCCTCTGTCCATCATCCTGCCCTAAATTTTTGCTGTACGAGACCAAAAACTTCTGTTTATGAGCACAGAGACACAGGCACTTGATAAGCTCTGATGACTGAATGAAGTTTCATGGTCCTTCTTTCCGGTGCCTAATCACAGCTAGTGGAACTGAACACCTCTCTGATTTCCCTTCTTTTTATTGAACTATAGTTGATATACAATATTTTGTTAGTTTTAGGTGGACAACATAGTGATTTGACATTTATATGCAATACAAGTTGATCACCTGAGTCCAATAACCATCCGCCACCCTACGAAGTTATTATAATATTATCAACTCTATTTCCTATGCTGTATATTGCATCCCTGTAATTTCTTTTATAACTAGAAGTTTGTATCTCTGACCCGCTTCACCTATTTTGCCCAACCCCACATTCCCTCCCCTCTGGCAACCATCAGTTTGTTCTCTGTATCTATAAGTCTGTTTCTGTTATGTTTTGCTTATTTTTTAAATTAATTTATTTTTTATGACCACACCCATGGTGTATGGAAGTTCCTGGCCAGGGACTGAATCTGAGCTGCAGCAGCAACCTACGCTGCAGCTGTGGCATCGCTAGATCCTTTAATCCACTGCACAGGGCCAGGGATCAAACCCACACCTCTGAGACAACTCAAGCTGCTGCAATTGGATTCTTAACCCACTGTGCCAGAGCAGGAACTTCACGTTTGTCTTATTTTTTTAGATTCCACTTGTAAACAAAATCTTGCAGCATTTGTATGATTTAGCTTCGAATAATACTTTGTAGGTCCATCCATGTTGTCATAAATAGCAAGATTTCATTATTTTTTTTTTTTTGGCTGAGTAATACTCTCCTGTATATACTGTTAACCCTTGAATAACCCCGAGGTTTATGAGCACCAGCTTTCCCTGCAGTTGAAAATCCATGTATGACTTTTTTGAGCCGGCCCTCTATCTCTATAGTTCAGTTCACGTTGTATCCATGGATTCAACCAACTGCACATCATGTAAAACTGTAGAGGTTATCTGTTGAAAAAAACTCTGGAGTTCTCATTGTGGCTCAGTGGGTTATGAACCCAATTAGTATCCATGAGTATGTGGGCTAGATCCCTGGCCTCACTCAGTGGGTTAAGCATCCAGTGTTGCCATGAGCTGTGATGTAGGTCTCAGATGTGGCTTGGCTCCTGTGTGGCTGTGGCGTAGGCTGGCAGCCACAACTCCAATTTGACCCCTAGTGTGGTAACTTCCATATGCCACAGGTGCAGCCCTTGAAAGGCCAAAACAAAAAACAAACAAACAAAAATGTCATGTATAAGTGGATCCACACAGTTCAAACTCATGTTGTTCAAGGGTCAGCTGTATATACCACATCATCTTTATATGGTGTGAGATAGTGGTCCATTTCCTCTCTCTCTCGTTCCTTTTATTATTATTATTACTCTTTTTTGCATATAGCTGTGTATATGTTTCCCACACCATTTATTGAAGAAATTGTCTTTTCCCCACTATATATTGTTGGCTTTTATATTGTAAATTAATTGATAACATACATGTGGGTTTATTTCTGGTCTCTATATTCTCTTCCATTGATCTATATATTTTTGTGCCAGTATCATACAGTTTTGATTACTACAGCTTTACAGTATAATTTGAAACCAGGGAACATGATGCCTCCAGCTTTGTTCTTCTTAAGATTGCTTTGGCTATTTGGATTCTTTTGTAGTTCCATACAAATTTCAGAATTATTTGTTCCACTTATGTGAAAAATGCCATTGGTATATTGATAGTTATTGCATTGAATCTGTAGATTGACTTGGGTAACACTGACATTTTAACAATATAAATTCTTCCAATTCATTAGTATGATATAGCTTTCCATTTCTTGGTTTCATGTTCAATTTCTTTCATCTATGTCTGAGAATTTTCCAAGTACAGGTTTTTCACCCCTTGGTTAAATTAATTCCTAGATATATTTTTGATGCAATTATAAATTATTTTTTTCTGAATTTCTCATGCTGACAGTTCATTATTAGTGAATAGAAATGCAGCAGATTTCAGTACATTGACTTTGTATCATACAGCTTCACCGAATTCATGTATTAATTTTAATAGTTTTTTTATGGAGTCTTTAAAGTTTCCTATCTGTAGTATCACACTGTATGTATGATGACAATTTCATTTCTTCCCATCCAATTTGATTGCCTTTTATCTCTTTTTCTTGCCAATTGCTGTTGCTAGGACTTCCAATACTATGTTGAATAAAAGTGGCAAGAACAAGTATTCTTGTCTTGTTTACTGATTTTAGAGAGAAGCTTTCAGCTTTTCACAGTTGAGTGTGATGTTGGCTAAAAGTTTGTATATATGGCCTTTATTATGTTGAAGTATATTCTCTTTATAACCATTTTGTTGACAGTTTTTTATTTAACATCATAAATGGTGTTAAATTTTGCCAAATGATTTTTCTGCATTTAGTGAGATGCTCATGTGATTTTTATCCTTCATTTTGTTTTGTATCATATTGACTGATTCATGGATATTGAACCATCCTTGCATCCCTGGATTAAATTCCTGGATTGAATTTGATTTGCTAATATTTTGTTGAATATTTTTGCATATATGTTCATCAAGGATTTTGGCCTGTAACTTTTTTTTTTTTGTGGTGTCTTTTTCTGGGTAATGCTGGCTTCATAGAATGAGTTTGGAAGAATTCTTTCCTCTTTAGTTTTTTGGAATACAGTTGACCCTTGAACAAGGTGGGAGTTAATTCAGATATAACTTATAATCAGCTTTGCATATCCTGGACTCCTCCACATCTGAAGATTCAACGAATCACAGACCATGTAGTATACTATATTACTTACTATTGAAAAATATCTGCATATAAGTGGATCCATGCACTTCAAATCTGTATTGTTCAGGGTCAACTGTAGTTTGAGAAGGATAGATGTTAAATATTCTTTAAATGTTTGATAGAATTCCCCTGTGAAGCCATCTGGTCCTGGACTTTTGCTCTTTGAGAATTGCTGATTACTGATTCAATTTCATTATCAGTGGTCACTCTGTTCAGATTTTCTACTCCTTCCTCATTCTGCCTGGGAAGAGTATATGTTTCTAGGAATTTATCCATTTCTTCTAGATTGTCCATTTTGTTGAAGTATAATCATTTATATTAACCTCTTATGATTCTTCATATTTCTGTAATGTCAGTTTTAACTTCTCTGATTTTATTTATTTGAGGTCATTCTCTTTTTATCTTGATGAGTCTGGCTAAAGGTTTCCCAATTTTGTTTATCTTCTCAAAGAAGCTGTTCTTAGTTTCATTAATCGTTTTCTTTTTCTTCTTTCTTCTGTATCATTCATTTCCATTCTGATCTTTTTTTTTAATTTCTTTTTTTCTTTTTTGGCCACTACACATCATATGGAGTTCCCAGGCCAGGAATCAGATCCAAGCCCCAGTTGTGACCTATGCCACAGGTGTGGCAATGCTGGATCCTTAACCCACTGTGCTTAGCTGGGGATCAAACCTGTGTCCCAGCATTTCAGAGATAACACCGATCCGTTATGCCAGTGTGGGAATTCCCTCATCCTGATCTTTATTGTATCTTTCCTTCTATTAACTTTGGGTTTCATTTGTTCTTCTTCTTCTAGTTCCTTTAGGTGTAAAGTTAGATTTTTTTTTGAGATTTTTCTTGTTTCCTGAGGTAGGGCTGTGTTACTATAAATCTCCGTCTTAGAACAGCTTTTGTTGTGTCCCATAGATTTTAGGACATTGTGTTTTCATTTTTGTTTGTCTCAAGATATTTTTTTTATTTCTCTTGCATTTGTTGTTGACCAGTTGGCCTTTAGAAGTACATTGCCTACATGTGTTTGGAGGTTTTTTGTTTTGTGTTTTTTGCAGTTTTTTCCTTGTAGTTGATTTCTAGTCTCATACTATTTTGGTCAGAAAAGATTCTTGACATGATTTCAGTCTTCCTAAATTTATTGTAACTTGTCTTGTGGCCTATGATCTGCTATATCCTGGAAAATATTCCATGTGCACTTGAAAAGAATTTGTGTTCCACAGTTTTAGAGGGGAAAGTTCTATAAATGTCTATTAGGTTCATCTCATATAATGTGTCATTTAAGGCCAATGTCTCCTTATTGATTTTCTGTCTGGATGATTTATCCAGCGAAGTAAGTGGGGTGTTAAACTCCCCTACTATTATTGTATTGCTGTCTATTTCTCCCTTTATGTCTGTTAATATTTGCTTTATGTATTTAGGTGCCCCTATATTGGGTGCATAGGTATTTACAAGTGTTATAGCCTCTTGTTGGAATGATTCTTCTATCATTTTGTAATGTTCTCCATTGTCTCTTGTTAAAGTCTTTGTTTTAAAGTTTACTTTTTCTGATATAAGTATTGGTACCCCAGTTTGCTTTTTGTTTCCATTTGCATGGGACATGTTTCTCCTTCCCTTCAGCTTCATCTTCTTTACATCTGAAGTGAGTCACTTGTAGGCAGTATATATGTGGGTCTTGTTTTTTATTTATTCAGCTGCCTGATGTTTTTTGATTGGAGCATTTTGTCCATTTACATTTAAAGTAATTATTGATGGTTATGTACTTACTGTCATTTTATTAATTGTTTTGGAGTTGGTTTTGTAGTTCTTTTTTGTTCCTTTCTTCTTCTTTTGCTCTCTTCCCTTGTGATTTGATGACTATCTGTGTTATATTTGGATTTATTTCTAATTTCCTATGTGTGTATCTAGTATAATTTTGGTTTGTGGTTACCATGAGGTTCATATGTAACAACCTATGTACACAGCAGTCTATTTTAAGTTGATGGTTGCTTAAGTTTGAGTGCATTTTAAAAGCACTACATTTTTACTACTTTCCCCACACATTTTATGTTTTGATGTCATATTTGTATCTTTTTATTTTGTGTATCACTTAATTATTTTAAGTAATTATTTTAGATACGATTTTATTGCTTTTGTCCTTTAACCTTCATACTAGCTTTATAGGTGGCTGATCTACTACCTTTTATATATGTCTGCCTTTACCAGTGAGATTTTTTTCTTACAGAATTTTCTTGTTTCTTTTTTTGGCCTTTCCTTTCTGTTTTAAAGAAGTGTCTAACTTTTTTTTTTATAAGGCTGGTTTACTGATGATGAACTCATTTAGCTCTTCTCATCTGGGAAACTCTAAATCTCTCCTTCAAGTCTGAATGATAATATTGCCAGGTAAAGTATTCTTGGTTTTAGGTTTTTCCTTTCGGCACTTTCAGTATATCATTTCAGTCACTTTTAGACTATAAAATCTCTGCTGACAACTTAGCTGATAGTCTTTTGAATATTCCCTCTATGTAACTAGTTTTTCATCCTGCTTCTTTTAAGATTCTCTCTTTATCGTTAACATTTTATTTTATTTTTGTCTTTTTGTCATTTTAGGACCACACCCACGGCATATGGAGGTTCCCAGGCTAGGGATCTAGTTGGAGCTGTAGCTGCCGGCCTACACCATAGCCACAGCAACACCAGATCTGAGCCATGTCTGCAACCTACACCACAGCTTACGGCAATGCCAGATCCTTAATCCACTGAGCGAGGCCAGGAATTGAACCTGCAACCTCATGATTCCAAGTCGGATTCGTTTCCACTGCACCATGACGGGAACTCCCTAACCTTTGATGTTTTAATTATAATGTGTCTTGGTGTAGGTCTTTGGGTTCATCTTGTTTGGGACTCTCTGTGCTTCCTGGACTCGGGTATGTTTCCTTCTCCTGGTTAGGGAAGTTTTCAGTCATTATTTCTTCCAGTAGGTTTTCTGTCCCTTTCTCTATCTCATCTCCTTCCAGGATCCCTATAATGTAAATGTTAGTACACTTGATGTTTTCCTAGGGGGTCTCTTAAACTATTCTCATTTTTTAAGTCTTTTTTTCTTTTTGCTGTTCTATTTGGGTGGTTTCCACTACCCTATCTTCCAGTTTGTTTATTCATTCTTCTGTATCCTCTGAGTTACTGTTGATTCCCTCTGGTGTGTTTTTCACTTCAGTTCTTACATTCTTCACTTCTGACTAGTTCTTTTTCACACTTTATCTCTTGGTTGAAGTTCTCACTGAGTTCATCCATTCTTATTCCAGTTTGGTAAGCATATGGCTGTTATTTTGAAATCTTTATCTGGTTAATTGTTTATCCCTGTTTTGTTTAGTTGTCTTTTTGAACTTTTATTCTTTCTTTTAGAAGGTGTTTTTCTTCTCCTCATTTGCCTAACACTCTTTATTTGTCTGTACATCAGGTATATCAGCTGTGTCTCCTGGTCTTGAAAGAGTGGTTTTACATGGCCCTGTGAAGCTCAGTGGTATTCCTGTATAGGTGTTGGCTGAATTCCTTCCAATTGTGGTTGGGCCACGATTAATGTGAGTGCACTGGTGGGTGGGGTTGGCTCCTAGAGTAGAAGCCAGTTTGGAGGGGCTTGGTGGATGCCAGGTGGGGTGGGGTAGAGCTGCTTTGGGTGGGGCTGGTCCCCCTACCAGGGAACCACTGGGGTGGGGTACATGGTTTTAGTTAGGCTGATGGTGAGTGATAGATATGGCATCTGCCAGCACTGGGCCAACTAGGTAGAACAGTAAAAACAAAAAAAATTGTGTGTGCAAACACTTCCATACCCAGAGAAGTTCCACCAGATCCCCGCCCCAGTGGCACACACCCTAAAATTAGTCAATGAATCTTTTTTGTGAGTGATCCAGGCACTCTTCAAACTGCTGCATCCACACTGTGACATGAGGTGAGAGAGTGTGTTTGTGCACAAGTCTTTCAAAAGTGGAGTATCAGTTTCCCACAGCCCTCTGCTGCCACAGATGTGAGCCCTGCCAGTTTTCATTATGGGGGCTCATCTTCCCAGCACAGGTCCGGGAGGCTGAGGAGGCTGGCATTAGTCTTGAACCTCTCAGTCCTTAGAGGAGACCTCCATGGTTGTAAGATCCCTCCTGCTTGTGTGTTGCTGCACCAGGGGCCTGGGCTCTGACTAGCTTGCGTCTGTGCTCCTCTTACCTGTCTCTATATGTCCTTTTCTTTATATCCTTAGTTGTAGAAAGTCTGTTCTGCTTGCCTTGGAGTCATTCTCAGAGATAGCTGTTCTATATGTAGTTGTAGTTTTGGTGTGTACAAGGGAGGAGGTCAGCCTAGGATCTTCTTATTCTGCCATCCTGATCTGAAACTCAGCAGTTGTACCATTTTTCAACCCCACCAGTTGGAACAAGGATTCCAATTTCTCCACATCCTTGACATCGTTATTATTTTGTGGTGTTTTTTTGTTTGTTTGTTTTTTGGGGGTTTGTTTTGCTTTTTTTGTTTTGCTTTTTAGAGCCACACCTGTGGTATATGGAGGTTCCCAGGCTAGGGGTCTAATCAGAGCTGTAGCTGCTGGCCTACACCACAGCCACAGCAACGCAGGATCCAAGCCACATCTACGACCTACACCACAGCTCACGGCAACGCTGGATCCTTAACCCACTGAGCAAGGCCAGGGATCAAACCCACAACCTCACGGTTCCTAGTCAGATTTGTTTCTGCTGCACCACAATGGGAACTCCTATTTTGTGTATTTTTGATGATAGCCATCCTAATGGGTGTGAGTTGATATCACATTGTAATTTTGATTTACATTTCTCTGATGATTGGTGAGGTTGAGTATCTTTTCCTATGCTTACTGGCTACTTATATATCAGTTTTGGAAAAATACCTTTTGCCCATTTTTAATTGAGTTATTTGATTTTTTTGTTGTTGAGTTATGGGAGTTCTTTATGTATTCTAGCACCGCCTTTTGCTGGAATCCCTTCATGGTTTTACAGTGGCCTGGGTATCATAGCTCCTCAGCTAGTCTGTAGAGTTCTCACAGAGGTATTCTGGTCTGTATAATATAGTTAATTCATTGTCTCTGTGGGGGAAAAATGACCTGTAACTTCCTAATCTGCTATCTTGCTGATGTGACTCTCAAAGGAAAATGTTTTTAGGATTTTAATAGAATGTTCATGCTGTAATGTTAAGTTAAAAAAAGAAAATCCAAATATAAAATTATAAGTCTGTTCTGAACTATGTAAAAACATTCATAGAAAAAATTCTGGTAAGAACTTCAGTACCATAAAATGTTACTACTTTTTTTGTACTCTAAATATTTTACAACAAATATATATACTTTTATACTCTGGGAAGAGGAAGGCAATTAAATGAAATAAGCAGGAGCTCAGAGGTAGACACGGGGGTCAGATTAGGAAAGGAGCCTTTTGTATAGAGGGACCCAGAGAGCAGGGAAATAGTACTCTGAGGGCATGCAGAGCCGAGTTGGAAAAAAAGAACAGGACGGTGCAAAGAGTCAGAGTAAATGAGTAGAAGTCAACCCAGCACCTTTGAGAGAGAGGAGTGGGGGCGGGGGGGAGAATGACCTTGTATGTCAACCAGGATGTCTGAGGAGTTGGCACTGGAATATCCCCACCAGAGGCATACTTTGTGGGGAAAGGCCTCTTCCCACTGCAATGTGTGGTCTGTGCCCTTTAAACATAACGGTCAGCATAAGGCAAGGGAACTACAGGGGAAGAGAAGGGGAAACACCAGGACTTTCAGTCCCTTCATGTAGTGACACTCCAAAGATGCCCAGCTCGGGAGAATTCCTCAGGGTAGGGTGACCAGCCATCCCAATTTGCCAGGAGTGTCTTGGTTTTAGCATCACGGTCCTGCATCACAGGAAACGCTCAGTACCAGGTGAACCTGGGCAGATAATTACCATACAAGCCATGCTCTCTCTGTCTCATACACACATACACACACACACACACACACACACACACACACGCGCGCGCGCGCGTGCACACACACACACGGTACCTAGCTTTGGCTTCTCTTTGAGGTCACTGAGAAGGATTATTGAGAGTGAGTTATTAGGTGCTTCTCCAGTGGAGAATTTGGTGAAACCCCGGTAACAAAGGAGTACTTTTATGCAGCTGGAGTGTAGCTTGGAGAAGGCGCCCTCTGGCAAACAGAACCCCTCTCCAGGGCATACAGCTTGGCAAGCGGAGCTGTGTCTGGTGTCCAGGTCCATATTAGCAAGTACTTTTGGGTGGTACACAAACCATACAATCAATGGTGGGGTGCCTGCCACTCAGACTCCAAGGGATTTGTTTTCTGTCCCACATGTTTCTAACATCAACAATGCCAGAAAAAAATGCTTTCATAGTCACCAAACTATATATATATATTTTTTGCCCAGGGACTGTGTCTGCCATGCGTGTAAAGTCAAAAATAAACGTTGGATTAAAACAAATTTTTGCACACATAGAATAAGGACCTAGCGGAGTTAGATGAAAAGGAAATAAAAAGACATCTGGAGGGGAAATGCTGTCGCCAAGAATGAGACTGGAGGTGGAACTCAGCCTTTTGATTCTGCTTCTCTGATTCCAGGGAGATGAAACCACCCACAGGCACGAGCACAGAGACCACCTGTTTCTTTTCAAAGCAGGTCCTTGACTCGTGGTCAGTGCTGTAAGTGTCACCTCGTCAGACCTTCGCTATGTCTCATTCCTCCTTTCAGGCCTCTGATAAAATGTATGGTTAGGCTTTTAAAATGTATTTTCTGTGTTTACTCTTCCGTATTTTCCATCTTTTTTGTCTCTTGGAATGACACTCTGGATCATTTCTTCAGACCTGTCTTCTGACTCTCTTATTCCTCCTCCAGTTTTATTTCTTTTGTTGTGAAGCTTCCACTGAGGTTAGTACGTAGGTATGTATTTTGATTATTGCATTTTGTTAGGTTAGTTGTTGTTGTTTTTGGCCACACCCATAGCATGTGGAAATTCCTGGGCCAAGGATAGAACCTGTGCCACAGCAGCAACCTGAGCCTCTGCAATGACAATGCTGGATACTTCACCAAATGCACTGTAGGGGAACTTCCTGTTGCATTTTGCTGTTGTTGTTGTTAGAAGTTCTACGTAGTTTTGGGAAGACTACATCATATAATATAGTTTCTTGTGCCCAAAGATACCGACAAATCTGCCTTAGGTTAATTTGCCTTGTTGAATTATTTCAGGCCTATATTGAAAGTTCTTTCCTTCAAGAAAGCATTTACATTTGCTGCTTCTTCTTTTTTTTTTTTCCTTTTGAGGGCCACCCTGCGGCACATGGAAGTTCCCAGGCTATGGGATGAAGTGGAACTCCAGCTGCTGGCCTAGGCCATAGCCACAGCAACGCCAGATCCAAGCCCCTGAGCAGGGCCAGAGATCCAACCCTCATCCTCATGGATACTAGTGGGGTTCATTACTGCTGAGCCACAACAGGAACTCCTGCATTTGCTTCTGCGAGGTGTAGAGCAACACCAAGAGTCTCAAAACACCTTAAACTAAGTTCAAGGGTTGATATTCCCTGACCAATACGATTAGCAGAGTCCCCCACATGAAGAAACGAACCAAGGAAAGAAGAAACACACACACACTTTGAATGTGGAAAACAGGAACACCGTGCAGCCCGAGGCTGTCCCTGGGGTTGCGGGATCTAGGACTCACTTAATTTCTTCTACGTAGCAGCAGCAATTGTGCCAGCAATAGTGGGGAGAATAGTGAACTCCCAGGAAAAGACAGATGTGGTGGGAGCCTCCAGTAAGCCGTCAAACCAGCCCAAACAGGGGAAAGTCGTTGGGGCCTGATCTAACCTGATGGGTTAAGAGTTCCTAGTGAGTCTTCCGAGGCTTGTTGTGTGGCAAGACTTGCATGGGGCCGTGATGTGATGTGAACATATCAGTATGTCAGTCCACGGAAGAGAGGTGTTTGCAGTTCAGGGGTTGGAGGCTTAGATTTGGGGCTTTTTTTTTGTTCTAAATGCTGTCATCATAGAAGGGTCACTTCCTCTCTCTGGGCCTTGGTGTCTTCAGCTGTGAAACAGCAGCATTGCATTTGATCAGTGTTGCGCAGGTTTTAATGGTCACACAAATACCCTGGGGATCTTGTTAAGCCGTGGGTTTTGATTTGGTGGCTATAGGGTGGGCTCAGAGATTCTATCTAAGAAGCTCCCAAGTGATTCTGATACTCCTAATTCACAAGCCACAATTTGAACAGAAATTTTTTACACAGGCTCTGAACTCCTCTCCTGGGTGGATCTAGGCAAATAGGGACACTTGGGAACCTTTGGAGTCTTGATGGTTTTAAAAAAAAAAAAGAAAAGAAAAAGAGAAGGCACGCCTGGAGTTCCCGTTGTGGCTCAGTGGGTTATGAACCCGACTAGTATACATGAGGATTTGGGTTCTGATCCCTGGCCTCGCTCAGTAGGTTAAGGATCTGGCGTTGCCGCAAACTGTGGCATAGGTCACAGATGTGGCTCGGATCTGGCATTGCTGTGGCTGTGGTGTACGCCTGCACAGCTGCAACTTGACCCCTAGTCTGGGAACTTCCATATGCCACAGGTGAGGCCCTAAAAACAAACAAGCAAAGTCCCAAAACAAACGAATCTCTCCTCCTCGACTGGATAATTCTGTGTCGTGTTTCAGGGCTGGGTCCAGGGTCGCCTTCTCCAGGAAGCCTTTCCTGGGATCTCTGCCAACAGCACCTCGCACCAGCATTCTGGGTGCTGGTACCCCCAAGCACTGTGACCACGCCTCTGCCACTCTGCCGCCCCACTGGGACATTTCCCTGATGGCAGCACCCTGTCTCCAGTACCAGCACGGTGCCTGATATAGCTGGAACTCAGTTAATGTTTGAGATATAAATGAATGGAGGATAAAATAGATGTAATGGGGGATAAAGGGGTTGGGGGGGGGGTGACTCGGCATATTCCTGATCAGGCTTGAAAAGCCAGGTCTCAGTTTGTTTTGTTGTTGCTTTTGCTTTTTAGGGTCGTGCATGTGGCACATGGAGGTTCCCAGGCTAGGGGTCAAATCAGAGCTGCAGCTGCCGGCCTACACCACAGCCACAGCAACATAGGATCTGAGCTGTATCTGCGCCCCACACTATAGCTCATGGCAACACCAGATCCTTAATCCACTGAGCGAGCCCAGGGATCGAACCCACGTCATCATGGTTTCTAGTCGGGTTCATTACCACTGAGCCATAAGAGGAAGTCCAGTTTTTGTTTTTCACGGCCACTACTGCGGCTTGTGTTAGTTCCCTGGCCAGGAGCTGAACGGAAGTTGCAGCTGCAGCCTGCAGCAACACCAGATCTGAGCTGTATCTGCAACCTATGCTGCAGCTTGCGGCAACGCTGGTTCCTTAACCTACTGAGCAAGGCCAAGGATTGAACCTTCATCCCCATAGAGACAACGTCTAGTCCTTAACGCACTGAGCCACAATGGGAACTGCTAGTCTCAGTTTATTCTCAGAGTTGCAAATATCCACCTGGCAGCTATAATGAAGTGAATTGTGTCACTCACCCCACCTTACCCCTGCCCCAATTCCTGCACTGAAGCCCTGGCCCCTGATATGACTGTATTAGGGGAGAAGGCCTTTCAGGGGGGCTAATTAAGGTTAAATGAGGCCATGAGGTAGGCCCCAATCCAATAGGACTAGTGTCCTTTTAAGAAGAGGAAGAGACATGGGGGGTGTGTTTGAAGAGAAAAGGCCATGTGGGGTCACAGCCAGAAGGCGGCCGTCAGCAGGCCGGGGAGAGGGACATTGGGAGAAGCAGGAGTGTCTGTTACGGCAGCCTGAGCTGATGAAACCATTTCTGGGCCAACTGCTTCTGCTTTAATAGGAAACTTTCAGCTGTCCCAAAGGCCAGGACAGGAGACCCTCCCCTGGGCTAGGCTGTTTTCGTGCAGAGACCAGAGAGAAGGGCTGTGTCGGATGGAGTTCGTGATACCCTGGGCTGCCGGTTGGTTCTTGGTGGGAGGTGTGTGAATCCCAGACGTGACTTTCAGGCGCCCCATTCTTGCTCACCCCTCCCTCTTGGTGCCGGGGCCGCCTCAGCCTCCTTCCTGCCTTTCCACATCCTCCTCTGTATCTCAGGGGCTGGCAGCCTGGAAAGTGCATTTCCCGAACTTCCTTGCCAGTGAGCTTCTGCCAGGGCGCTGTGGTAAGGTTGGTTGGAAGGAAAGAGGAAGGGAGAAGCCTTTCTCCTTCCTGTCGGTGACATTGTCAGCTTTGGTAAGCGGTTGTGGGCTCTGCACCGGTGGGTGCTGGGCTGGGGCAGCTGTGGGGCTACGTGTTGGGTCCCGCAGCTCTGGTGGCCGTTTCAATAGCATGAATGTGTTGGCTCTGGCTTTTTACTCCATAGCAGAGACAGTGTTTTAGGGGGGTTGTTTATTTGTTTGTTATTTTTGGCTGTGCTTGTAGCTTATGGAAGTTCCCAGGCCAGGGATCAAACCTGTGCCACAGCAGCAACCTGAGCCACTACAGTGATAGTGACAACACCAGATCCTCAACCCACTGTGCCACACAGAGACTCCAGGAAGCAGTGATTTTAATGCTGGTGGCAGTAGCAGCCACATTCCAGATGCAGCAGTGGTGACTAAGGATGCGTGTGTGGGCTCTGTGTAAAACTGCTCTCCTCTCCTCCTCCATGCTGTACCTATGTTAGAATTTCCTTCTTTTTTATGACTGAATAGTATACCATTGCATGTATATACCACGTTTTGTTTATCCATTCTTTTGTCAATGGACACCGGGATTGCTCGCATGATTTAGCTGTTGTGGATAATGCTGTTATGAACACAGGTTTGCAAATATTTCTTTGAGACTAAGCTTTAAATCTTTTGGGTTTATGCCCAGAAGTGGGATTGCTGAATGATATAGTAACTCTATTTTCAAGTTTTTGAGGAACCATATTGGTTTTCACAGTGGCTGTACCTTATTCCCACAAACAGTGCTTGAGTTCCAATCATTGGTTTCTTTTTCTCTTTTTCTTTTTTCTTTTTTGGCTGCCCCCCACAGCATGCAGAGGTTCCCAGGCCAGGGACTGAACCCACGTCATAGCAGCAACCCAAGCCTTAGCAGTGACAATGCTGGATCCTTAACCACTAGGCCATCAGGGAACTCCCCAATCTTGGTTTCTTAACAATAGTACTTTCTCCACGGGATCACAGGAAAAGGCATGAACATGACAAAAGTGGTCTGAATATAAAAGGGTGCCCTAAACACCATTCACGTTTGGTGATTTTCTTATGTTGTTGAATGGTAGGCACCACACTAAGGACATAGGGCCATGTATCTTCTGTCCCTGATTGGGTTCCAGTTGGAAGTTAAGTCACCTCTCTGGGCCTTGGTTTCCCCACCTTAATATAAAGGGATTGAATTAATTAGCCATTAAGCATAATTCAGCTCTGAAAATGTTTCTGTGATTACCTCTTCGGTAATATAGCTTAACAGAATCTTCTGGAGTCAAAAGCTCAGCTCAGACCTGGATAAGTGATAGGAGTAATTGTGGGTCTTTGGCAGGGTCTAGATTGGGCCAAGGATCAGTCAGCCCACAGGTGTTTGGTTGATGGGATTATTATCTCAAAAACTATTAGATTTGAATTGCTGTAATTACACATACAGGAGAGTTTAAAATGAAAGAGACCATTACGTGTCACTCAGTGGCAGTAAATTTGAAAATCTAGAAAAATATAGATTTCTTACAAAATGTAAAATACCAAACTTGACAAAGGAAAACGTGAAATTTTTAAATAAATCAGTTACTATAGATGAGATGAGAAAAGTAATGAGTTTTGGTTCCCCCTACCCCCACTTGTGGCATATGGAAGTTCCCAGGCTGGGGGTCCAGTGGAATTGGAGCTTCAGCTGCTGGCCTACACCACAGTCACAGCCGTGCAGGATGTGGGATCCCAGCCACATTTTCGACCCTGCTTCACAGCTCATGGCAATGCTGGGTCTTTAACCCACCGAGCAAGGCTAAGGATCGATCCCACATCCTCATGGATACAAGTCAGGTTCACCACCACTGAGCCACAAGGGAAACTCCAAAAATCAGAGATTTAAACCGGACCATATGAAAGTATGGAAAGATTTAAGGAATAAAGCTGACAAAGAATGTACCCCTAAGGCAAAAAAAAAAAAAAAAAAGATAAATTTCATTTATAATTAAAAATAAAATCCAGTGATGATAAAGATACAGTAAGGCCAAGCATAGTTTATTTCAGGAATACATGCAGTAGTGTGCTGGTTTAACAGCCAGCAATCTTTTAGAGATTTTTTTTTTTAAAGGCCTGTAGCATGTGTCAATTCCTATGGTGTAAATACTCCCACCATGACTTATTTTAAGCACAGTTCATTTTAAGCTAATTTTGCTTCTAGCAAAGAATGTTGCTAATTTTAAGCTATCAAAATGACCTCGGTTAGTTTGAAAATTCCTGAAAAAAATTTTAAAGCTCAATAAATTGTATTACATTTATAGTTGTACAACAATCACCATCACCCAATTTTACAGCATTTCCATCCCAAACCCCCAGCCCATCCCTCCCCCCTCCACCCGTCTCCATTGGCAACCATAAGTTTTTCAAGTCTGTGAGTCTGTATCTGTTCTGCAAAAAAGTTCATTGTATCCTTTTTTTAGATTCCACATATAAGTGATAGCATATGACGTTTGTGACTCGAAAATTCCTGAAAATTTAACAGCTGGCTCACCCAGTAAGAGTTGCCGCCTCACACCACGAGACGCTGACTCAAAATTAGAAAATGCACCAATGAACCCATTCTGTCAGTACTTGAAAGAAGAGAAATGCATGAGGTTAAAGGACATCACAAGTGTGCTGGGGCTGCGGTCCTCAGGGGCTCCCTCTCCAGACAGGCCTCATACCTCTGTGCTGGCTCGCACCCACCCAGTTGGCTTCGCATGGGCCCCAAAGGCGTGTGGCTTTGTGACACCTGCTTGGCTGCCAGGTGGGGCCTAGTCCAGACTTGCTGGGGCTACCTGGCCACCGTGGTCCTGGAAAACTTAGGCCAGATCAGGTCCTTGGGAAGTGGGTGACAAAGACGTGCCCATCGCCTCTGTTTTTCAACAGAGCAGAGATGGCAGGGACAGTACGTGGCTGCCTTAGTCCCTGGACATCCTGCTTCAGACAAGGTCGCCCCTTCTCAACCCCAAAAGGAACAGAGGAGAGAAGACAGGGGCCAACCTCACATCCCGGAAACGGATGGGTTTCCTGCCCCTGCAGTGTTCTTCGCTGGCCTTCATGTCGCCCATGGGTCACCTACTCTGTCCTGCACATAGCTTCCATAGCTTCCATAGCTTCCATAGCTTAATGTCTCCAGAATTATGAGCCTCTGATATCGTTCCAGTAAATTCCCACTTTATCGACGTCCCCAGAGTCCGTTTTGCATTGCTAGGAGCTATTCCCGAACATCGCTGTCCCTCTGAACCGGTTGCCGGGGGGTGGCTAGCGCAGGAATCCACAGCGGTGGTCACATCAGCTGTGATGACAGTGACCAACCAAAGTCATTTTTCGGACCCTGTAATAGGATCCTGGGGCTTCAGGGTCAGCAGCAGCTTCTGGGTGTGCCAGCTCTTCAGGGTTACCAGGCAGTGTCAGGGATCTGTGAAGAGCTCCAGGAACCACGGGGCTATGCAGAGTCACTACCTCTTGGCTTCCGGGGAGAGCGCCACCCGGCCTATGACACCATCCTCTCTCTTCCAGACGCCGCTCCCTTCACCCTCAGGGACAGTGTCCAGAAGCTGGCAGCAGAGTCTGCCGCAGGAGCTTGTTTATTCTCTGTGGAGCAGGTCTCATGCATCATTCACCCAAGGAACAAGGATTGAGCACCTCCTGTGGCCGCTACGTGCTGGGGATGGAGCAGTGATTCAGACGGATGGAAACCCCTGAACCCTGTATTTCAGGGGAAGGGGAAATGAACAGAAACAGGCCGAAAAATAGGTGATTTTAGGTCGTCATAAGGGATATGGAGAAAATCAGAGCTGAGAGGCTCAGAGAGAGGGAGAGCACTGCCTTGGGTCAGAAAGTCAGGGAAGGATGTTGGGGGGGGCATTTCTGAGAGCTGGGGGCTGGCAGTGGGGAGCGCCCTGTGAGGCAGTACAGGGGGAGCCTTCTGGACCGAGCGGGCAGCAGGGTGAAGGCTGGGAGGCGGGCCTGGCGTGGCGTGTCTGCGGAGGGCCGGTGCCCAGGGCACAGTGACAGGTGGTGTTGGGGAGGCAGGCAGGGCTGGGTCTCCAGGGGGCTGGCGCTGAGCACTGAGGGGTGGGATGTGTGAGACGGGGAGGTTGATAAGATCTGAAGCCTGGCGGAAAAGATCCCCTTGGCCGCAGTGTGCAGAATGGAGTGGGGTGGGGCAGCCACGGAGTGGGGACACCGGCCAGGAGGCCAGAGATACCGACTGCAGCAAACCGTGGTGAGGCCGCACTGAGCTTAGTCATCTGAGCTCATCCCTCAGAGACACCTCCACAGTCAGAACCTGTCGCTGCCGCCCAGAAATGTAGCAATCACTTGCCAGGACAAAAAACCAACAACATGTACTTATGCTGAAACAACAGTAATTACAGGGCAGCTCCTCGTCACGCTGTCCCTGCTCACTCCTGATGGCTCTAACAGTTAACTCCTGCATGTGCTCACGAGGTCTGCTCGGGTCCTGCTCCTGCGTTATGGTGCTTGGTCTCAGGCACCGTAGGTGAGCATCACACGTTACATTATTGGACAGCTTCGATTTAACTTAGCTTCTTCACCTGCAGTCCTTGATCATTCTGGAGGAATGCATTCACTCATTCCTTTGTCAGTTTTTTCTTTTTTCTTTCCTTTTTTTTTTTTGTCTTTTTAGGGCTGCACCAATGACATATGGAGGTTCCCAGGCTAGGGGTTGAATCGAAGCTACAGCAGCCAGCCTACTCCACAGCCACAGCAACGCGGGATCCGAGCTGCGTCTGCGACCTACACCACAGCTCACGGCAACGCCGGATCCTTAACCCACTGAGCAAGGCCAGGGATCGAACCCACATCCTCATGGATACTAATCGGGTTCGTTAACCACTGAGCCACGACGGAAACTCCCCTTTGTCAGTTTTTTCATTCAGTTAGTGAACAGATAGCTGTGGAATCACATGATATGCCACCCGGGTGAGAGCTGAAGATACTGAGAAAAGGGCACAGATCCTGCCCCCTGAGAAGCAGCCATCTGAAGATTTCACTGCCACTGGCTTTTTACTAGACACCAACATCAACCAGATTTTCAGACCACAGAACTAGAGACTCTCTCTCTCTGGTAGAAGGAAGGAAATGAAAATTCCCATATGTTATTTACTCTGTGCCAGGCACCGTGCAAGGTGCGTCTACAGACCTAACCTCATTTAGTTCCCATTACTCCCTGGAAAGTGGGTGTGACTGTTCCCATGTTTACTGATGAATATATTGCAGCTGGAAGAGGGTGCCCTGCCTGCACCCTGTTCTAGAGCCAGGTAGTAGCAGGGCCAGGATGGCAGCCAGCTCTGCTTGGCTCCAAAACCCATGCTCAGAGCTCCTGCTGTAGCCCAAGGGGATTGGCGGTGTCTCTAGAGTGTTGGATGCAGGTTCCATCCCCGACCTGGCACCGTGGGTTAAAGGATCTGGCATTGCCACTGCTACAGTGTAGGTCTCAGCTGCAGCTCAGATCTGATCCCTGGCCTAGGAACTTCCACATGCCACTGGGAAGGCCAAAAAAGAAAAAAAAGAAGAAGAAGAAAAAAAAAACCCACACTGTTTCCACTCCACCATAGTTAAAACTTAAGGAAGATGGTTTGAGATGGAATTCAGATCACAGGGAAGCACTAGAGCTGGTGCTCAGGCCCTCCTCAGTCCAAGAGAAGTCTGAGGACAAGAAGGAAGCCCGCGTCAGGGATGATAAAGTCTCAACAACAGAAGAATCGTGAAAGCAGTAGTCCCAAACACAAAGGGACATCATGGAAAAAACCGAACAGCAATTCATGTCCCAGAATGAGTCATCCCCGAGAGGCTTTGGAAGAAGATGAGAAGATGATAGGCCGTGGAATAATTACCCGCTTGAACTGCCGACTGGGAGGATGCTGGATGTATTCAGCCTTCAGCTGCCGGGAGTGGGTGGGAGGACGCCTGGCCTGAGGCTTCTGGTTGGAGTCAGCCCTCATCTCTGGGGCAGCAAGAGCAGCCCTGGGTCCCTGCATCTCAGCCTGGGCACCTGCACCCCGGACCAGAGGGGAGAAAGAGGAGAAAGAGAAGAGATTTGTTGCAGGAATGTCCATTTTACTTAAAAATTTGAGCGAAACTTGGGAGTTCCCATTGTGGCACAGCAGAGACAAACCCTGCTAATATCCATGAGGATGCGAGTTTGATCCCTGGCCTTGCTCAGTGGGTCAGGGATCCGGCATTGCCGTGAGCTGTGGTGTACGTTGAAGAGGCAGCTCGGATCTGGCTTGGCTGTGGCGTAGGCCGGCAGCTATAGCTCCAGCTCCACGATTCCGCCCCTGGCCTGGGAACTTTCATATGCCGCAGGTGCAAGCCTAAAAAGGAAAGGAAAAAAGAAAAGAAAAGAAAAAAAATTGAACAAAACCACTGACATTAATTTGATAACAAATATTAATATATTAGGGAAGAGATGGCCAGTGTTACATGAAATTTGAAGACAGCCCAAATCTTCGAGGAAGTTTCATGATTTGGGTGTCACTTCCAGCTTTGTTCCCAGACTCCATGATCTTTGGTGGGAAATACGGAGACGATTCACGCCATTATCTCAAACTTGTGTCAAATCAACAACCCACGCCGCCTCCCCGCAAATCAATTTTAAACCCACATTAACTGAAATCTCATCCTGGGCTAGGAATTCTACTGGGTCCCGTTTAAGATGAACAGGAATACATATAATGGGGTCACTTTGCTGTACAGCAGAAATTGACAGAACATTATAAATCAACTATAATTTTAAAACATTTTCAAGGCAATGATAGTAATTTTTTTTTAATTTACAAGATAAATTTATGTCATAGAATAAATATATGAGGACAAGAAGCAGAGCGCCATGTGTTTTTATGCCGTCGTAGAAGCATGTGGAAAGTGTTATGGACACTTGCAGGAGGAGTGATCCATCTTACCTTTGAGAAGGGCTGTTGCCGGAAACTTCACAAGGAAGTTTCATCTCTTGGGAAAGGATTCTGCCATCTGGCCCCCTCTCATTCCAGGTGGGGGCAGCAGAGAGCCCCCGGAGGTACAGGGAATTTACTGTGGCTGGAGTGGAGGGAATATGCGAGGCACTGGGAGGGGATAGTAAAGGTAAATTATTGGGTTCAGATCATGCAAACCTTGAATGTCATCTTGGGCATCCTAGACTTCATTCTGGAGACAATGGAGGGTGGGCATTGAAAGGTTTAGAAAGGGAGCTCCTGTCGTGGCTCAGTGGTTAACGAATCCGACTAGGAACCATGAGGTTGCGGGTTCGATCCCTGGCCTTGCTCAGTGGGTTAAGGATCCGGTGTTGCCGTGAGCTGTGGCATAGGTTGCAGACGCAGCTCGGATCCGTGTTGCTGTGGCTGTGGCAAAGGCCGGCGGCTACAGCTCCTATTAGACCCCTAGCCTGGGAACCTCCATATGCCATGGGTGCGGCCCGGAAAAGACCGGAGGGGGGGAGAAAAAAAAAGGAATACTCTGAGAGTTAAGTACCATAATAAAAGACAAAGAACTTTAAAAAAAGAAGGTTTGGAAAGGGTGAGAAATACAGCTCAGCCTGTGTTATAGAAAGTTAATGACAGTGGAGGTGACTTGGAGGGAAGAGGGCTTGTAGAGGTCCACCACTGACGTCTGTCCTGAAAACATCCAGGCTTTGGGGCAGTTCAGCCCATTGCTGTCACAGACAGACATGACACATCTATGGAGCTCATTGCAGTGTGTAATCACCTCTATATGATGAAAGTATTATTGCTAGGTCACGATTTTTGATAGCTTTTTTTTTTTTTTTGTCTTCTGTCATTTTACGGCTGCACCTGTGGCATGTGGAGGTTCCCAGGCTAGGGGTCTAATCGGAGCTGTAGCCGCTGGCCTACACCACAGCCACAGCAATGCAGGATCCGAGCCATGTCTGCGACCTACAGCACAGCTCATGGCAATGCCAGATCCTTAACCCACTGAGCGAGGCCAGGGACATTGGGGATGGCAAAGGAGTCACAGCAAAACTGGCAAAGGAGACAGAAAACAGATGGGTTTTTCCTTTTTTTTGATTAAAAATCTGGGAGTTTTCTGGTAGCCTAGTGGTTAAGGATTCAGCATTGTCACTACTGTGTCTTGGGTCACTGCTATGGTTTGGGTTCGATCCCTGACCTAGGAACTCCCGCATGCCACAGGCAAGGTCAAAAATCAGCAAAAGCATTATGTGAGAATCAGTTGGCTGTATGGATTTTACAGTAAATTGTGTTGGATTTTTTTTTTTTAAATGTTACTGAAAGAAATTTGACCCCAGCTTGGATCTTTCAGCTCCTTCTTCCCCAGCCCTTCTTGTCACAGTCTGGGATTTTCACGAGGTTCCTTTAGGAAGTTATGTGTAATTTGGTCTTTATGGATGTGCTTATCCCATAAAAAGCCACCCACTTTTCAAAGCCCACATGTTATTATGGGCAAACTTGTCAGCGATATGAAGGGGGGTTGTGTCAGAATATACTCATTATTTTGGTACCTGCTTATTAGCAAAGAAAATTGAGTCCCTGGAATGTTTCTTCTCTGCCGTTGTCTGTTAATCAAACAAACACAATGACATGCAATGTAAAATCTTAGGATGGTGGGATGTTAGATTTATGCAGTTAGATTTCAATGTAAGAGGAGCCATAAGAGCTCACACTTCTTTGAATAAACGAGTGACTGTCATGGTGTTAAAATCCATAAAAAGCAGTTGCATCTGCTCAGATTCCAGGTGAGAAAGCCTGGATGTGGTGGTGGGGGGGGTCAAATTTATCATAATTTTTTTTAAAAAGCAGTAGAGAAAAGCAGTAAAGGAAAAAGAGCTGTAGAATAGCACGTTTTACCTACACTACGGGTATAATAATGTAGGAATTATGTAACTTTATGGGCAAGAACAGGGAAGTAAAATGGGGAAATGCATGTTGTTTTGCCAATACAGTCCATTTCCTTTTTAAAATAGAAGGAGGCGTTCCCATTGCGGCTCAGCAGTTACAAGTCCAACTAGGATCCATGAGGAGGCAGATTCAATCCCTAGCCTCAGTCAGTGGGTTAAGGATCTGGCATTGATGTGAGCTGTGGTGTAGATCACAGATACGGCTTGGATCCAGCGTTGCCGTGGCTGTGGTATAGGCTGGCAGCTGCAGCTCCGATTGGACCCCTAGCCTGGAACTTCCATATGCCCTAAAAAGAAAAAGAAAAGAAAAAACACCAGAAGAGAAGTTTCCTGGTGGCCTAGCAGTTAAGGATCTGGTGTTGTAACTGCTATGGCATGGGAATTTCCACATGCCTCAGATGCAGCAAAAAAAAAAAAGAGAGAGAGAGAGAATGGTTTTCATGCAGACATCCACTGCCGATTAAACAAACAAAGAGAAGTATATGTTGGATTGTGTAAAACCAGAGTCACCTCCACAATCCTCACTTTTTTTTTTTAAATAAAATTTTCGCTTTTTATCATTATTATTATTATTATTATTGTTATTATTATCGGTCTTTATAGGGCTGCACCCATGGCATATGGAGGTTCCCAGGCTAGGGGTCTAATCGGAGCTGTAGCCACCGGCCTACACCACAGCCACAGCAACGCGGGATCCGAGCCGCATCTGTGACCTACACCACAGCTCACGGCAACACCAGATCCTTAACCCACTGAGCAAGGCCAGGGATGGAACCCGCAACCTCACGGTTCCTAGTCGGATTTGTTTCCGCTGCTCCAGGACGGGAATTCCTAAAAAATAAAATTTTCACATGGTCCTGAAGAATATTTTGAATGTACCCAATGAGTGTCATTTTCAGGTCTCGGCAGTTAAATCCCTGTGGTCAGCAGGCACCGAGGTGTTTAAGATTAGCGTGGCAAAGGAGCCATTCTGAAACCAGGAATTATGAAGCAAGGATCTTAGTTAAGATTAAAGGTATGCCCTTTATCAGGAAACCACATCTGTCCTCACAAAGGAAGCTGTGATGATCTACAGCCATAAGTCTGATTATCATAATTACTGAACTCAAACTATCAGCAGCCATCTGGAAATGACAGCGTCGCAGATAAAGCACGGGTTGGGAGGGGCTTGTTTGGTTCGACTTGTCCAGTTGTGGATAATACAACCATTGAAAGCACTGCCGAGATTCTTATACTACAGCTTCGCCGATGGATCCTAACCTTCTCTCTCGCTCCAGGAGAATCTGATTAATCCTACAGTTTCCACTGTTCGACTTTGACCATTGCACTTGTAGCTGACCACCCGATATTCTTACGGAAACGAAAATTATTCTGCTGCTGTAGGACCTGAAAAAATATTAATTTTCCCAGAAATGCTAGAACTGTGTTTTCTCCGTGGACTCGCAAATCCAAATAAGAGTAAAGCAACTTCATAAAATCAGCTGGAAGGAAGAAAGGTGATTGATTCCTTGGCCATTGCTGATTGTTCCTGGAAGTCCCCCTTCGCTGATTGCGACCTTTTGTCCTGCTCTTCCTTTCCGTGGGTTAACACCATGCCCTTTGCATGCAGGGGTCCCCGTGGGGCCCTGTTTTACGGCTTTTTGTCCCTGTCTCCTTCTCCTCGCTTCCTCCCACATAAGCAGTCCCACAGCCAGGACGGTCTTGTCCTCGGAGCCACGGGCTGACCAGGGGCTCTGTTCCCGGAGGCCCCTCGCGCACACGTGGCCGCAGGACGGACGTCTTCCCCTTGGCCTTCACCCTTGGTGCCTGCAGTTCGTCTCAACCACCTCCGCTTCACAAGCCTGCTCTGCCCACTTGTTCTCTGACCCTGCAGCCTCAGTTCGGGCCCCCCAGGCCTCCGTGGTCTCTCTCTCACCCCACCAGCTTTCCCATTCACCCCTTTCACGCTAGGGCTGGGGATGAGAAATCCGTCCACGCCTGGAATCGGCCAGTCTCTCCCTGCCCCAGCCACCAACAGACCCTGGCCTGGGTCAGCTGCCAGCTTGACAGCCTGGCTTTATTGCCAGAGGGCAGAGCTGTGTCCCCACTTCCAGAATGCACCTGTTCCTAGCAGTGCAGCTCTCCCCGCCGTTTTGTTCTCGGTCAGCAAAGGAGCACCTTTACTGCTGAATGTTCAGGAAACGCAAACTCCCAGCATGCTCCTTGATGCGTGTATTTTAGTTTAGATTCTTCCCAAAACACAGCCTTAGACTTGGGTCTCGGGGGCAAGTAGCCTTTGGGGGCAGGGACTTGGGATGCAGAAGTGAGGAGGGGGGAAAGAGGAGAAAAAGGCCAGCAAGGGGTGTGTTCGTTGGAACTCTCTGGTGGCCTAGAGGTTAAGAATCTGGCATTGTCACAGCTGTGACTCAGGTTCCATACCTGACTGGGGAACTTCCACATGCTGTGGGCACAGCTGGAAAAAAAAAGATAAGGGTGTGTTCATCGTCTACTGGTCATTGGTGTTCCTGCTGTGGCTCAGTGGTAATGAACCTGACTGTATCCATGAGGATGAGGGTTCAATCCCTGGCCTCCATCAGTGGGTTAAGGATCCAGTGTTTCGTGAGCTGTGTTGTAGGTTGCAGATGCGTCTGGGATCTGGCGTTGCTGTGACTGTGGTGTAGCCTGGCAGCTACAGTTCCAACTTGACCCCCAGCCTGGGAACTTTCGTATGTCTCAGGCTCTAAAAAGCAAAAAAAAAAAAAAAGGGTTACATCATGTACTGGTGATCGTTGCTGGCAACTGGCCTCATGCTTGCTGGGGACCATCCAAGGAAGGGTGTAGACTGTCTTGTACCCCTGAAAATCCAGAGACTGGGGCCTTTGCCACCAACTTTCCACCAGTGGAAAGAGTTTTCCCAGGAGGATAAACACCCTTGTACTTCTGACTCCTGGTATGAGGGCGAAGTGAACTCCCAAAGCTTTGAAAACCCCCTGAGGTGGAAGGGCTCCATGTGGGTGCTGGCAGCATATACAGACAATCCCCACCCTACCCCCCCCCCCCCACCCTGGCCACAGCCAAAACCTCAGCACGAAAGCACTGGCTGCTTCTTCTTCTTCTTTTTTTTTTTTTGTCTTTTCTAGGGCCGCACCCGCGGCATATGGAGGTTCCCAGGCTAGGGGTCTAATTGGAGTTGTAGCTGCCAGTCTATGCCAGAACCACAGCAACGTGGGATCCGAACTGCATCTGCAACCTACACCACAGCTCACGGCAACGCCGGATCCTTAACCCACTGAGCGAGGCCAGGGCTCGAATCCACAACCTCATGATTCCTAGTCGGATTCCTTAACCGCTGAGCCACGACAGGAACTCCAAAAGCACTGACTTCTATTCATGAATGGGAATTGAAAGCAATCCTCCCCAGCCCCTCAAAAAACAAACTACATTTAAATGGAAATATCCCCAAGACCTGGTAGAACTTCTGCAGCTGTTTCTTTACGTCAAGAGGAGGGACTGCTTGAAGACAGCAGCTTACAAGCGCTCAGGTCAGAGCCAAGGCAAGGGCCCTCCCCCCTGAGGCGCCCTGTCTTCTCCTCCATCTGCTCCTAAGTTAGATGCAGTTCATTGGCCGAAGTCAGGTCACCCCTGGTCCTGTTGTCACTCTTTATCAGTGCTTAGGAAGCTGGCCCAGAGCCACGTGGTGCCTGGGGATAGAACCCTCTCCTCCTGTGCAAGCTCTGGCTTGGGGAACATTCAAAGCCAGGCAGCAAATTGGCCGAAACTGAGACTGGCCTTCTTTGCACAGCAGAGCAGCCCCCACGGTGACGTCTGCAAAGCTAGAGGAGATGAGGGGAGCAGGTCCTCATCACCGGGGAAGCCAATGCAACTCCAGGTGCCTGCTGAGAATGTGGGGTCTGGGATGAGGGGAGGTTGGGGGGGCTCAACAAGGCGCCTCAGGTGCCTCTTCTGGGAGACACTTTGTCAACAGATGACCCCCTGAAGGCTGTGACCCTTGAAGAGATTTGCTTTAAATTGTACTACTAATCATAAGAGTCCCAAAGCACCAAGGTCTTTTTTTTTGGCTAATGAGCAAACCTCTGCCACAGCAGTGTCCTGAATTACAGCGGTGACAACACCAGATCCAGAGGATCCACCAGGGACATCCCCAAGGCCATTCTTAAAAGACAGACAAGCTGGACTGTAGGACAAGATAACCCAGGAGGTCTGGAGGTCTGGAACCCTTCTTACTAGTCATGACTGAACTTGATCTTTTCAATAAGGGCTGGGTGTCCTCATGGATATTCTTCATGACAGCTGCCATTCATCGTGCTCGAATGCATACATAGACCTTGATTTGAATTAGCTGGTTTAATACGTAACAGCAAAGTAAATCTATTATCGGAAGTTCCCGTAGTAGCTCAGCAGTAACCAGCCTGACTAGTATCCATGAGGTTGCAGGTTCGATCCCTGGCCTCGCTCAGTGGGTTAAGGGTCTGGCATTGCCCTGAGCTTTGGTGAAGGCTCAGATCCCGCGTTGCAGTGGCTGAGGTGTAGGTCGGCAGCTGCAGCTCTGATTCCACCCCTGGCCTGTGAACTTCTGTATGCCGCGGGTGCAGCCCTAAAAAAAAAAAGTAAATCTATTATTACCAGTTGACAAATGAGGCTACCATGGCTCACGGAGATTAAGGACCCACTCAGGGTCGCACAGCCTTGTAAGAAGATCTGGGATTCTCAACTGGATCTTGGGTGAAGTCAGAAATGTGGCTTGTGTCATGATCGTATATACACTTTTCATGATCCAAGAAGACAGGCAACCTAAAGGGACAAGTGGCAGTCCCATAAAACAGGCTTAGCCTCTGGAATCTCGTCAACTCTTAGAAGTCTCTCTGGGAAGAGATGAGCTACAAAATTATCTCCGTGACTTCTTCACAGTCTGAGATTAAATAGTTTTAAAAATAGCAATAGGGTCCCTGTGCATAAATGTATGAATGCTTTGTCCTGGATGTTTGTGAAACCGAATGTTTTCCAGAAAATAAAATAAAATCACAAAAAGGCTACCTCATATCCTTCTGCATTGGCATCCTGATTGTAGACATCCGCTTGTTCTTTGGGTCACGTGTTTATATTTGGGAGTCAGTTTCAGAACTTTGCCTGAAGGGGCTTCCTGGGGCAAGGAGGGAGGGAAGAGCCTGTGTGCCTACCCAGCAGAAATGAAACTGCTGGCCTTCTGGGTTTGCAGCCTGCCCAGGACAGGGAGAAACCCACTGGGAAATCTACATTTGTCTCTCTGTGGCTGCGCCAGGGACTGAATCCGAGCCACAGCAGTGACAAGGGTGGATCCTTAGCCCAGTGAACTGCCAGAGGACCACCCTCCCACCCCCAAAGACATTTAATCTCACTGATTGTCAGCCTCGGGTTCTTGCCTAGCCTGGGGCTGTCTTCACACCACTTCCCAGGACGCCTTTCTTCTTGGCTTCTGGCTTCCAATACTATCTTTAAATATATATATTTAGAGTACTTTATTTGTGCTGTTTTACTATTTTTTAAAGACACAAATGGAGTTCCCATTGTGGCTCAGTGGTTAACGAGTCCGACTAGGAACCATGAGGTTGCGGGTTCGATCCCTGGCCTTGCTCAGTGGGTTAAGGATCCAGCGTTGCCGTGAGCTGTGGTGTAGGTTGCAGACACGGCTCGGATCCCGTGTGGCTGTGGCTGTGGCGTATGCTGGCGGCTACAACTCCTGTTAGACCCCTAGCCTGGGAACCTCCATATGCTGTAGGTGTGGCCTTAGATAACGCAAAAAGACATAAAAATTAAAAAAATAAAGACACAACTAAGATCCTAGTGAATGCACATACTTTTATAGTCCAGCTTTGAGAAGAGAATTTAAAATTTATTTTTTCCTAATTATACAAGACCTAATGAGTTATAGTAAATTTTAAACATAAAAAAAAAAAAAAAAAGAGGCGTTCCCAGTGTGGTGCGGTGGGTTAAGATCCGGCATTATCTCTGTGGCGGCCTGGGTTCCATCCCCAGCCCAGCACAGTGGGTTAAGGATCTAGGGTTGCTGCAGCTGTGGCTCAGGTTCGACCCCTGGTCTGGGAATTTCCATATGCCATGCCCCCCTCCCAAAAAAACAAAAAATAAGAACTACCCAGAGTCTCATTCCTTAGAGAACATTAGTTGAACCCAAATACATATTGAGGTTTAATAACTGATACACGTGGTAATACAATCCGTAGGGAAAAGGTGGTCTATGTAATAAATAATGTTGAATAAACCAGAAGAAATAGATGGGATTCATACCTCACCATGTATGATAAGCTCAATCAATACTATCTACTTACCCATGATTCTCAAACTTATATTCTGAGCACCAGACTGCTTATGAGGCTTTGCCTCTTAGATGCCTGACAACCACCCCAAACATAGTACGTGCAAAACAGAGTTCTTGATGCCCTTTCTTTTTTTTTTTTTTTGTCTTTTTGCCTTATCTAGGACCGCACCCGCGACACATGGAGGTTCCCAGGCTAGGGGTCTAACAGGAGCTGTAGGTGCCGGCCTTCACCACAGCCACAGCAACGCGGGATCCGAGCCGCGTCTGCGACCTACACCACAGCTCACGGCAACGCCGGATCCTTAACTCACTGAGCGAGGCCAGGGATGAACCCATGTCCCCATGGATATTAGTTGTCTTTGTTAACCACTGAGCCACAATAGGAACTCCTTGTCTTCTTCTCTTGTTGTCTGCTCCGTCTTCTCTCATCTGGACGATTGCCGTAGCTTTGCTAATGGTTTCCTGCTTACACTTTTACCCTCCTGCAATCCAGCCTCAGAGCAGATATTTTATAAACATGGTGGTCAGATAACATGTTTTGCCTTATAGCCGTAGATCACAGAAACATTGGCCTTCTTTCTGTCCCTCAAACCCACTAGCTCATCCCTGCATCAGCACCTGCTGCTCTCTGCCTGGACCACACCTTCCCTGGATCTTCATGCAGCTGGTCCTTTTAATCATTCGGGTTCATCTATGGCACCTTGGTTGTTATTGTTGTTTGTTTTGGAAAGCCACCTTTCCTTTGCTCAGGCTGCATGGCCTAACCCCACTCTTCTCAACCCACCCTTGTCTGGACTCCAGGATCAGACTGCACTGAAGGCCAAGTCAATCATTCATTCGACTTCTCCCCACCCCCAGCCTCCATTATTGATTTAGGGATGGACCTGGGACCCAAATCAGTTCCATAGGCGTCAGTCCCAGGAATTGTGGGTGAGGGTTGTTAGGCTGGTTTAACCCAAGCCTGGAGCTGCTGGCGCCCAACAGCCCACCACAAGGGGAAGACCTGGATGGGAACAGAGCCAACACAGAGGAGAGGAGGGAGGAAAGATGGTGACGATGAGAGTGACGCCCTGATCAAGCCATATCTGATGCCAGAATTTCCTTGGATTTTAAAGTTACACGAATCGGCATACCTCCCACTCCACAGTATACCTCCCCTGCTTCCTTTCTTAGGCCAGTTTGAGTTGTATTTCTGTCACTTGATCAATTGTTTGACTCTCCCCCCACCAAAGGTTAGGTTAAGCCATATGAAATTGCTGTTTTTGTTGGTAAAAAAAAAAAAATGGCTTATCAGTAATTTCATCTGGCTAACTTATTTGACCACCTCCAGAAACAGAGGACTCACTCCCTACTGTGGGAACTCAATCGAAAATTAAACAGAACTAACCAACAGTAATTTATTTTTCTAAAAGAGAAATCCATATCCCTGTCCCTTCGCCTGTGTTCTCCTCTGAACACATTTTGTGTCTATCGTGGCGCTTGACTGAAAAACTCCAGAAAGAAGTCTTGCTTGGATGGGAAAGTGTGAGAGTATCACTACTTCACTTTAGACACAATACCTTCAGTAATGCAGCCTAAAACACCAAATATTTTTTAAAAATGTTATGTCCTAAGCCATATTTCTCCATCTTGTTCTAGTTTGTTTCAGACTGAGGTCAGGACCTTATATTTAGCTCTAGTGAATTTCACTCTGTTCTCTATGGACCACTTAACATAAAGGCTTCTGCCTCTGGCCACAGAGGTCAAAGTCTTTGTCAGTTCTTTTTTCTTTTCTTCTTTTTCAGGCCTATGGAAATTCCCAGGCAAGCAGTCGAATCGGAGCTACAGCTGCCATCCTACGCCTCAGCCACAGCAACATGGAATCAGAGCCATCTGCGACCCACACCACGGCTCAGAGCAACGCTGGATCTCTGACCTGCTGAGAAAAGCCAGGTATCGAACCTGCATCCTCAGGGATACTAGTGGGATTCGTTTCCACTGTGCCATAATGGGAACTCCCCAGTTATGTTCTCTATGGTTTTCATAATACAACAACACCCTGGAAATCCAGGGCCGAGTTCTGTAGAAATCATGGTTGTGCAATCGGGCCAGCCCTTCCAGCGTCATGTACCCTGCAACTCCGAGAAGCCTGCCTTCTCTGTATTCAGCTGAGTCATTACTACAGATGTTGAAAGGGACAGAGCCGGGAGTCAAGCCAAAGGGGTGTGTATGGCTGGACAGTGATTCACTAGCCGATGGGCTTGGTTATCCACTCAGTCACTACTCTGCACGTGGGTCAGGAACAGCCCATTTCTTAGTGTGTCTGTGTCTGTGGGAAGTCATGTGACACCAGCTCAATGTCTCGCGGAAATATACCAGGGGCTCCTCATCACTGCACAGGTGTTATCCGATTCCTGAAGGTAAATAGAGAGCCGTGTTATTTGGGATGGGCTAAGCCACGGTCATAAGCAGACCAAGAGGTTGAGTGGCTGACCGCAATGGAATTTTGTCCGTAGCTTAGGTGACAGTTCAGGGCACTTATGTTGGTACGCACCAGGTCGCCCCTTGGGGACCTGTTTCTCTCCACCTCCAGGGTCTGCCATCTGCGTGCAGCCCAGGAGAGGGAAGAGCGTACAGGAGCACATGTGGGGACATGTTTGTGGGTCGGGTCTGAAAAGTGCAAGTCACTGCTGTTGACTCAGTCAGCAAAGCCACGCCCAGCCAAAGGGCAAGTAGGAAATGCTGTTTCATTGAGTGCTTAAAGAAAGGGAGAGGGAATTCCTGTCATGGCTCAGCAGAAATGAATCTGACTAGTATCTATAAGGATGCAGGTTTGATCCCTGGCCTCGGTCAGTAGGCTAAGGATCTGGCATTGTTGTGAGCTGTGGTGTAGGTCACAGACTCGGCTCGGATCCCATGTTGCTGTGGCTCTGGTGTAGACCGGCTGCTGCAGCTCTGATCTGTGCCCCTTAGACTGGGAACTTCCATGTCCCTCGGGTGTGGCCCTAAAAATACAAAAAAAAGGAAAAAAGAAGGAAGGAAAAAAGGAAGGAAGGAAGAGAAAGAAAGAAAGAAGGAAAGAAAGAAAGAAGAAAGAAGAAAGAAAGAAAGACAAAAACAGAAAGAAAGAAAGAAAGAGAAAGAGAGAAAGAAAGGGAGAATGAATTCAGGGAACAGCTGTTGGTCTCAATTACAGGCAACTAATGTTATCATAAAATTAATCCCTAAAAAACTGACCTCTCCCACATCCCTTCCTTTTAAAACCAAGCTCCTGTCTCTGTCCACTGGATCGAAATCTTTGTCCAGTATCCTCTCCAGAGCTGTCAGGCTCCAGCAACATAATGCAAATACAAGGCAAATAACATAAAAGCTGATGGCAAAGTGAAACAGCCAGTCTTGAAAAATAAGCAAGATTTCGAGATTAGGAAAGTCACTTTGGGGAACTGCAACGCCATTGACAAATGAGGAAATGACGGTGTTAGATCAGAGGATGAAGATGAGGACCCAAAAGACACTTTGATACTAACATCAAAGGGGTAAGAGAATCGATAAACACCCCAAATGTTTTTGCCAAAGTTATATTGTTTATGATTGTGCTGGGAAAATCAATAAACACTCCAAATGTTTTTGCCAAAGTTATATCATTTATGACTGTGCTGTAAAATTCAAATCTTACTTGAAGAATTGCATATTATATGATATTAAAAGTTTATCAAAAAACCACGCCAGAAAAAAAAAGTCTCTGCAGTTGACTGATCATTTCTGTGGTGGTTGCTATTGTTCTTCTAATGAGCTGGTGGCAGGACTCTTTCCTGGCTTCTCCTCCAAGGTCCTGCCTCCTGTGCCCCCAGCCGTGGTCCGGACCGCTTCAGCATCTCTCCCGTCCTAAGTGATCTCATCCAGTCCCATGGCTTTAAATATCATCCACATGCAGTTGACTCTCAAGTTATTATCTGTGGACTTGGCCTTCAGATGTGTACCCTCCCATGCACTTGACAGCTCCACTTGTGTGTTTAATGGCCTCTCAGATGTAGGGGACCCAAAACAAACCTCTTCTAAAAAAATATTTTGTTGAAGTATAGTTGATTTACAACGTTGTGTTAATTTCTACTGTACAGTAAAGTAATTCAGATATATATATATATATATTCTTTTTCATATTCTTTTTCCATGATGGTTTATCACAGGATATTGAATACAGTTCCCTGTGCTACACGATAGGACCTTGTTGTTTTTCCATCCTATATATACTAGTTTGTGTCTGCTAATCCCAAACTCCCACTCCATTCCCCCATCCCCACAAACACAAGTCTGTTCTCTACGTCTGTGAGTCTTTCTGTTTCATAGATAGGTTCATTTGTGCCATATTTTAGAGTCCATATATAAGTGATATCATATGTTTGTCTTTCTCTTTCTAACTTACTTCACTTAGTATGATAATGTCCAGGTCCATCCGTGTTGCTGCAAATGGCATTAGTTCATTCTTTTTTATGGCTGTTTAATATTCCATTGTGTATATATACTACAACTTCCTTATCCATTCATCTATTGATAGACATTTAGATTGAAAAAACATACCTCAGAGTTCCCGTCGTGGCTCAGCAGAAACGAATCTGACTAGGAACCATGAGGTTGCGGGTTCGATCCCTGGCCTCGCTCAGTGGGTTAAGGATCCAGTGTTGCCACAAGCTGCAGCATAGTTGGCAAAGGTGGCTTGGACCCAGTGTTACTGTGGCTATGGCGTAGGCCTGCAGCTGCAGCTCCAATTCAACCCCTAGCCTGGGACCTTCCATATAATGTGGGTGCGGCCTTGAAAAAAAAACAAAATACATGGTCAATCAATTCCACTCCAGCTCCCCACTTAGCCCTGGGGCCACATCTCTTGCTAGGGCCCCTGTGACAGCTTCCTATCTGGTGCTTCTGTCCTGACTCTCGCCTTCATGGCCACACTGTTTCCACAGAGAAGCCACCAGCATCTTTTAAACGTGTCCATTGGATCCTGTCATTCCGCAACTTCAGTCTGTCCCGTGGCTTCTCATCACATTTATAATAAAATCCAGACTCTCTCCCATGGCTCCCCAGGCCCTGCATCATCTGACATGTGACCGTGTTCATTTCCACACCCTGTCCTGCCCTTGCTGTTCACTCCCCGGCCACTGGCAGGCTGTCCGGCGGACTCCGTCCTCACGGTCTGTGCCGTCCCATCAGACTTTCCTTCGGAGTGTGGCTGCCCCACTCCTCCCCATCTCAGCTCAGATGTCATAGCCACAGAAAGGCCCTCTCCCTCTCCCACTAAGGCAGTGCCCACCTTCCATCCTCTTCATTTGGTTTTCCTACTTTTTGTGTTGTTGTTCATCCTAACAATGATCATTATCATTTTACTTATGTATTTAATTTTTTTCCTCTCTTCCCTTCGATTATAAGCCCCCAGGGAAGGCAGGAGAATTTTGTCCACTCCCTCATTCACTGTTGTGTCTTCATTGCCAGAGGCCATGATACAGCAAATGCTCAGTAAATATTTGTCAACTAAACAGTCTTTAAAAGAGAAGGAGAGGGATTTCCCATCGTGGCTCAGTGGTTAACGAATCCGACTAGGAACCATGAGGTTGCGGGTTCGATCCCTGGCCTTGCTCAGTGGGTTAAGGATCCGGCGTTGCCCTGAGCTGCGTTGCTGTGGCTGTGGCGTCGGCCGGCGGCTACAGCTCCTGTTAGACCCCTAGGCTGGGAACCTCCATATGCCGCGGGTGCGGCCTTAGATAAAGGCAAAAAGACAAAAAAATAATAATAATAATAATAAAAGAGAAGGGGAAAAAAGCTTGTTTTCAGAGTATTAAGTTTATTTTTCAGGGCAAAGTCCCAATAAAAGGCTCTTTTCATTATTTATTGTGAAATGTTGGTTTCCTTTAAAAGCAGATTTATTTAAGTGGCCTTTTCCTGTACCAATTATCTTTGAACAATGAAGATCTCCTGTTTTGCGTAATTCCTTCCGTGGCTAGAGGGATAAACCCATGGAATAAGGAAGGGAGGGCGAGGCTGACCTGATTTGTTCTTGGGTAACCCAAGGTGGGTCACAGTCATCAATCAGTTTTCTTCCAGGGCAGAGAAATGCCTGTTCCCTTTAAAATCCATTCTGGAATTTCGTCTGCAACCTGTTATGCTCACTGGTTTGCAGTGTATGGAACACTTTTTTTTTTTAAGCTTATTATTTTTTTAAAAAAGTCTTATTGAAGTATTGTTAATTTACAGGGTTGTGATAATTTCTTTTTCTTTTTTTTTTTGGTCTTTTTAGGGCCAAACCCATGGCATATGGAGGTTCCCAGGTTAGGGGTCTGATTGGAGTTGTAGCCGCCAGCCTATGCCACAGCCACACCAGATCCAAGCTGCATCTGCGACCTACACTGCAGCTCACGGCAATGCCGGATCCTTAACCCACTGATCGAGGCCAGGGATCAAACCCACATCCTCATGGATGCTACCTGGGTTCGTTAACCACTCACTGAGCCATGACGAGAATTCCTGTTGTGATAATTTCTCCTGTTTCTCCTGATAATAACTCCTGTTGTGCTGTACAACAAAGTGACCCAGTCATACATATACACACATCCATTCTCACTCAGATTCTTTCCCCCCACAGATTATCACAGAATACTGGGTAGAGTTCTCTGTCCTATACAGCAGGTCTCTGTTGGCCAATCATTTCATGTACCGCAGTTTGCATATGCCAGTCCCACTCCCATAGTCCATCCCTCCCACTCCCCTAAAGTGTCCCCTTTGATAACCATAAGTTTTTCAAAGTCTGTAAGTCTGTCGCTGTTCTGCAAAGAAGTTCATTTGCATCCTTTCTTTTTAGATTCCACATATAGGTGATATCATACATATGTTGTTTGTCTTTCACTGTCTAACTTCCCTTAGTAGGATAGTTTTTAGATCCATCCATATTGCTGCCAATGGCATGATTTCGTTCTTTTTAATGGCCGAGTAATATTTCATTGTATATATGGACCACATCTTCTTTATCCATTCCTCTGCTGAGGGACATTTAGGTTGCTTCCATGTCTTGCCTATTGTAAATAGTGCTGCAGTGAAAATCGGAATGCATGGATATTTTCAAACTCTGGTTTCCTCTGGGTAGATGCCCAGGAAGGGGATTGCTGGATCATTCTGTAGTTCTATTTTTAGTTTTCTGAGGAACCCCCATACTGTTTTCCATTATGGTTGCACTAGTGTGCACTCCCATCAACACTGTAAGAGGGAACCCTCTTTCGTTTTAATGTCTCTAGGATCCCAGCTCCCTTTAAAATATCTCTATGTCCTTTAAGCCCAGAGATAACCATTGGAGGTTTCTCTCCTAGATTCTCTTAAGTGCTCTGGCCTATAATTCATCCGGGTCAGGAGACTTGATCTTAATTCAGTTTAGGACACAAATAAAGGTTCTCATTAGCGAGGAGCGGTCACAGCCCAAGACAATTTGGCAACATGTGGGGTAATGGAGTCACAGAATTAAACAGGGGCCTTGTGATGTGGGGCCCCCGATCCCTTTTAAAGAACTGGCTTCTACGGCTCCTCGAGTTCTGAGAACCGGTCATCTGGGCGCAAAAAGTATTGTTGAAGGGTTTGAGGTCCGCTTTAAAATTCTCTTGGCACATACCATGGTTCTTTGGGCTCGGTAAGAAGAGAAGGGAGGCTGGGAGGATGGTGGAGAGAGCCAGCATCTGCTCTCACCACCAGGCCACTGAGGGGAGGCGGGGTACTCACACGTGCGTGGCCTGCAGGATTGAGCGGGTTGGCCCACAGGGCTCTGGGACTAGCATCTTCTTTTCGAAGAGTCTGCTGCTCCTGACATCTCTGGATTTTTGCCAAGCAAAGTCTTGAATTTTCTTCTCTTACTCCCTGGGTTTTAACTGCTACACCGTGCCAGACAGAAAATGCTTACCCTTTGGTCTAATCCCATCAGGAGCTTCCAGTTTGCCACCTCTGGCCTAAGGTAGCAGGTAAAGATGACAGGTGGGCAAGAGAAGATGCTGATGTCAGTTTCTTCAGCCACTGCCACCCGGGATGTGGTGCAAATGCAGAGCAGTAGCTATTTTATAAGGGTTAACAAGCAGGGGCAAATAAATTGTTTGGGGGCAGCATGCAGAAGGCCAGGGTTGAACACGCTCCACAGCAACGACCTGAGCCACAGAAGTGACACCACCAGATCCCTGACCTGCTGCACTAGGTGAACCCTTAAGATGCAAATATTTTTTTTCTTTCTTTTTGGCCGTCTTGCGGCATATGGAGTTGCTAGGCCAGGGATCAGATCTGAGCCAGAGTTGCAACCTACGCTGCAACTGCGGCAACACTCGATCCTTTAACTTACTGTGCTGGGCTGAGGATCAAACCTGCATCCTGGCACTGCAGGGACTCTGCCCATCCTGTTGCGCCACAATAGGAACTCTGCACATAATTTTTAAAAAAAAATCTGTGTTGCAGGGAATCTTCATTTCGATGGCGTTAAATTTTGACAGAAAGCCTTAATTTCACAGAAATGAACTCTGTGGTTGCTTCCTTGGGGCACACATCTGATGGGGACATGTCTCCCCAAGTAGGAAGACCCATGACTTTGTCAGCTACATGTTCGGGGCCCTCAAACTAGCACCTGGAATTGTGGGTATATGTCAGAGGTGCTCAAAAATTAATTAGTAATTAATGTTGATCATCTTCAGTTTGCAAATGCAGATGGCACTTTTGTGTCTTTAGCGGGGGTGGGCACACCTGTGGCATATGAAAGTTCCTAGGCTAGGCTGAAACCGAGCTGCAGCTGCTGGCCTACACCACAACCACAGCAACACCCAGGGATCCAAGCCGCGTCTGTGACCTACACCACAGCTCGTGGCAACGCCAGATCCTTTAAGCCACTGAGCAAGGCCAGGGATTGAACCCATGTCCTCAGAGATACTAGTTGGGTCCGTTACTGCTGAGCCACAATGGGAACTCCCAGATTGCACTTTTAAAACCATGTACAAAAATCTCTTGTGTGTAAAATACCTGGTTCCCTCCGATTTAAGCCACGGGGCAGAGGAAGAGAAGAGGAGGGAAGCCCCATGAATTAAAGTTTTGTCATGTGCCAGTGGTTCTGTAAATATCATTTTATTTACTCTCTACATTTCTGAGCAGGAGACACCAGTGTGATTATCCTCACCGTACAGGCGAAGGCATGGAGTTTCAGAGAGAAGAAATAGCTTGTCCAGAGTCAGCTCACAAAGGCTTTAGCTGGGATTTGAACCCAGTTCAGTTATAATTCTTATCACTGTAACTCTCCCAGAGCCTCATGGAAAGAAAAGATTTCCTCTGTGCCTCTGTTTCCTAAAGGCCACCCAAGTCAGACACGAAACAAATATGATGCTCCAGGACGGGGTGAGCTATACCACTTGCTACAACAGGGAAGTGGACCGAGGCACAAGAAAGGCCTTTCGAAGAGTTTGGTTCACCCCTGGGGTAACCTGGGTCCCCGTCTGCAAATTCAACAGAGAGCTGAACTGTCGGGGTTTTCCCTTTAAAATCAGTATGTTCCAAAAAAGAATAATTTGGGAGTTCCTGCTGTGGTGCAGTGGGGTTAATGAACCTGCTTGTCTCTGTAGAGGTGCTGGCTCGGATCAGTGGGTTATGGAACCAGCATTGCAGCAGCTGTGGTGTAAGTCGCAGCTCCAGCTCCAATCTGATCCCTGGCCTAGGAAGCTCCATGTGCCACAGGGGTGGCCAAAAAAATAAAAATAAAAAATGAAATAAAATGATTAATTTATTCTCTTCGCCGCCCAAACTTCTATAGCATAGGTCCAATCAATGATGTCATCTGGTCCCTCAAACTAGAAAGTCTGGAGTCACCTTTGACTCTTTCCCCCTCCTTCTCACCCTGCAGATCTTACCAGTCACCAGCTTTCATACAATCTCAAGTCCATCCCCATATGTCTGTCCCTTGATCGAGGGATTCATCACTGCTCCCTGAAACTATTTTGGCTTTGTGTGCGTGTGTGTGTGTTTTTTAGGGCCGCCCCCGCGGCATATGGAGGTTCCCAGGCTAGGGGTCTAACAGGAGCTGTAGCCGCCGGCCTTCGCCACAGCCACAGCAACGCGGGGTCCGAGCCGCATCTGCAACCTACACCAGAGCTCACAGCAACACTGGATCATTAACCCACTGATCGATACCAGGGACTGAACCCACAACCTCATGGTTCCTAGTCAGATTCGTTTCTGCTGAGCCACGATGGGAACTCAGCTCCCTGAAACTGTTTTAACAGCCCCTCCGTCACGCCCTTATGCCCACCCTTGCTGTTTGATCCAGCTTAGATCCCAGGGGCCACCATTAAATTGTGACACCTGCCGTCACCTTCGACTGACATCCCTCTTCCCCACCATTATAGGGACCCAACATGATCCCAACCCTGGTGAAATCTTGCATCTTTTTATTGTTGTTGTTTTTGTTTTGTTTTTGTCTTTTTAGGGCCGGACTTGTGGCACATGGAGATTCCCAGGCTAGGGCTCGAATCGGAGCTACAGCTGCTGGCCTACACCACAGCCACAGCAACACGGGATCTGAGCCGCATCTGCAGCCCACACCACAGCTCATGGCAACGCCGGATCCTTAACCCACTGAGCAAGGCCAGGGATCGAACCTGCGTCCTCATGGATGCTAGTCGGGTTCGCCAACCACTGAGCCACAACGGGAACTCCACATCTTGCATTCTCACTACTTTCCACCTGCGCTAGGAAGCTGAAGTCAAGAAGGAAAAACCACTCATCCTGGCTGACTGGTCTCCCTGAGAATCTCCAGCCAGCCTGGAGATGATAATATATTCCTCCGGTCACTCACTTCCCAGCTGTCCCGGACAGCCCTTCACAACCTCTCTCCAGGGTAGCTCCAATAAGCGCCCCAACCCCTGATGGACAGCCATGACCTTGCTCACAGTTTCACTGAGAAAAAGGCAGAAACCAGAAGAGGCACCCTCATCTCCCAGCCTAACTGATGTCGAATGAAAGAAAAAAAATGCAACCTAAAGATTGAGAATCACCTTTCATTCAGCGGACCAAACGGAGGACTGAAGCTCAGAAGACAGACACTCAGATACGCTCGGGGACCGCCCCACAAAGGGAAGCAAGGAACCAGGAGTTTTTGCAACAAAGACCAGGTAGTCAGTTGGAACATCAAAAGATTATTGTTAATTAAGGAAAAGCAGATAGCTCAAATTAATGAAGTTGGCACTCTTCTGTGTACGGGAAGAGGCAAGAGTCTAGACTCATCATTGAAATCATTCCTTTGATATACACCTCGGCTCTCTAGGGCCAGAATCCCGCGTTTTCCCGTCCCGAGTGCCCTCAGGGCTCAGCGTTGGGTTGGCCATCATGTGACAGATCGGGGGACACAACATTCTTTGTTTATTGGTAAGGCAGGCAGCATTTTTTCATTGACCCCCATCTCCTTGCGTCTCCTCCGCCCGCAGCTCCTCAGTGTCCCCCGACCCAGGCCAGAGTGATTATTTGTTCACTCACTAGGAATAGAACCCCAGCTCCTGACCACGTGAAGGCCCGACACGCTCACCCACCTGCAAGGCTCTGATCTCACCTCCCTCGAGCTCTCTCTCCCTTGCAGTCTCTGCTCTGCCCACACCCCTGGTGCTTTCTCTCCCACCAAGCGCATTTGTGTTTTTTTTTGGTCTTTTTGCCTTTTCCGGGCAGCACCCGCGGCATGTGGAGGTTCCCAGGCTAGAGGTCTAACAGGAGCTGTAGCCACCGGCCTTCGCCACAGCCACAGCAATGCGGGATCCGAGCCGCGTCTGCGACCTACACCACAGCTCACGGCAACGCCGGATCATTAACCCACTGAGCGAGGCCGAGCGCATTCTTAAGGACCCCTGCACATGCCGCTTCAGGCACTGGAGTGATGGTCCCCCAAAGCGATGCAGGGTTTGAGCTCTCATCTCCTTTGGGTCTTGGTCAAAGTGCCCTTCTCCAAGGGCCGCTGGCCCAAACCACAGGAGCAGCCCCACCCTGCTCTGTCCATCCTTGGCTTGGCCCTCTGCCCTGATCACCTGGACCTGAGCATGCATTTATCCCTTATGTCCATGACAGCAGGGAGGTTGTGGTTCTTGCTCATCGCGGTACCCTGGCTCCGGCATAGTGACTAAAACATTTAAGTACTCCGTAAATATTTGTTGGATGAATACATGCACAAAGAACATCCATGGGAGTTCCTGTTGTGGCTCAGCAGACACTAATCTGACTAGTATCCACGAGAACGTGGGTTCGATCCCTGGCCTCGCTCAGTGGGTTAAGGATCCGGCGTTGCCGTGAGCTGTGGTGTAGGTGGCAGACCCGGCTCGGATCCCGCGTTGCTGTGGCTGTGGCGAAGGCCGGCGGCTACAGCTCCTGTTAGACTCCTAGCCTGGGAACCTCCATATGCCGCAGGCATGGCCCCCCAAAAAAAGAGGAAAAAGAAAAAAGAAAAGAAACTGTGCCTAAAATGTTCTCAGCCTTTTTTGTGAAAAGAGTGACCTTTCCCCGACAAACCCAGGAGCTGAGATCTGAGAGGAAGTGAGGGGATCTGCTGACTTCGGGGAGCTGGGATGGAGCTGAGGGCAGAAGGAGGGAGCGTGCTGGCTGTTAACGGGGGTGACGGAGCAGCCCTTCCCCTCCCGGCTGCTGCCAAAGACCTGGTCACACTGTGGAAACACAGAGGTCATCCTCTCCTCTGCCTGCAAGCTTTTCCAGGGACGACGACCCTGGGCCTTGAAGAGTAAACAGAATTTTCTCAAGCTAGGGAGGAGGGTTTGGACAAAGAAAGAAAGGGCTTCCCAGATAGGAAACAACATGGGGAAATCCTGGAGGTCCCGTCTAGTCAGGAATGGCAGGGAGGGAGACCACTGTGACTTGGGACCCCCGCGGGATCCGAGCCACGTCTGTGACCTACACCCCAGCTCACAGCAACGCTGGATCCTTAACCCACTGAGCGAGGCCAGGGATCGAACCCTCAACCTCATGGTTCCTAGTCGGATTCGTTTCCGCTGCGCCATGCCGGGAACTCCTAGGCACAGTTTCTGTCTTCACCTCAAGACAGAAAAGTGAGGCCCCTTGAATGTGGCAGGTTTTTCTGTGAGTGTTTATTAAATAAATCCAAGTTTCTCTCCACACCTATGGGAATAGAAGCACCCCAAATGCTCACTCCGGTGGGGGTGGGGCTAAATAAGAAGAGGGTCTCTCTTTGCTGGATATTTGCTCGCTTTATAATTCAGGGCAAAAAAAAAATAATAAAAAAAAGCAAAAAAAAACAACCCACAGTGTTTCCATCGTGGCGCAGTGGTTAACGAATCCGACTAGGAACCATGAGGTTGCAGGTTCGATCCCTGGCCTTGCTCAGTGGGTTAACAATCTAGCGTTGCCGAGAGCTGTGGTGTAGGTCGCAGACACGGCTTGGATCCTGCATTGCCGTAGCTGCATGTAGGCCGGCGGCTACAGCTCCAATTAGACCCCTAGCCTGGGAACCTCCACATGCCGTGGGTGCGGCCCTAAAATGACAAAAAGGCAAAAGAAAAAAATAAATAAAAATAATAATTCAGGGCAGAGGAGGCTTGGATTGTAAATGCGTGACATTAGTGAGGAAGGGGGGGTTACAAAAGGAGAAACAAGATCATGACATCATGGAGAAATAGGTAAACCTAGGCTCATTCTGCGAGATTCTTTTTTCCTCCTTCTTTCTAAATGTCAGCCCACTGTCCTCTGTGGCAACTGGGCCAGAACAGAGGCCGTGATTTTTGCCAAGGAAGGTTTTTCAATCTGAGGCAGTGAACACATAGCATATTTCTCCCCAGTTTAATGAAACAGCAAAGTGATAGTAAAAGTGATAGGGGCAATGTGGACAAAGAATGTCGCCTGCCATTCCAGAGGACAAAGAATGTTGCCGCCGTCAAGCCAACAGCCGCGATGGTGTGCCTTGAGGGGATTCAGAAGGGAGAAAAACAGGATTCTGACCCTAGATAGCTAGGATGCCAATCTAAGGAATAATTTCAGTGAGCCTGGACTCAAATCTTCACATACAAAGAAAAACATGAAAATCATTGAGATGTCAATTTTCGTGATTAGCCGTCAGCTTTTGATATTTGCCTGCATGTCTCTCTCCCTGCCCCCCAGCAAAAACTGGTAAATGTCCGGGCTTGCCCCACTTCTTTGGAACAGTGCCTCTGAACTATGGGAGAGGCTGCCTCTGGGGCTAGAGTCGTCAGGACCTTACTGAGGACTATAAGGTCCTCAAATAAAAACTAACTTGCGACTTTCAGGTTGTGTGTTTTCCTTCAGTCGGCAGCAGGCATTGTGTTCTCCCAGCAAGAGTTCTTGGGGTTTTAAGAGGTCAGTTGTGCCCACTTTGCTCTTGCTGTGCACCCTGTGACCAGGCTGCCCCAAATCACAGCTCTGGTACAGGTGTGCCCCCAACCCCTGAGGATCCCCCTGCCCCGTGGCCCAAAGCCTGGCCAGGCAGTGGTGTGTTCTTGGAAACCACATCACATACAAAACACCCAGGAGTTCCCTTCGTGGCTCAGTGGTTAATGAATCCGACTAGGAACCATGAAGTTGCGGGTTCGATCCCTGGCCTTGCTCAGTGGGTTAAGGATCCGGCGTTGCCGTGAGCTGTGGTATAGGTTGCAGATGTGGCTCGGATCCCGCGTTGCTGTGGCTGTGGCG
>PVHT021183699.1:3057930-3073427 GCA_004024745.2 Catagonus wagneri | reverse complement strand
AGGTGCGGCCCTAAAAAGGAGAACAAAAAATTAAAACAATTTTTAAAACCTTTAAAATTAATTCAGCTAAAAATAACAATACATTTATTACATGTTAATATAAATATCATAATTTTATGATATTAACTTTAGTTTCCAAAATGAAGAGTAAAAGAGTTTCTAGAGTTTCCTTGTGGCTCAGTGGGTTAAGGAGCTGATGTTGGCGCTGCTGAGGCTCAGGTTCGATCCCTGGCCTGGGAACTTCTTCGTGCCGAAGGGGAGGGAAAAAAAAAAGGTTTCCAAAACAAATAGTTAGAAAGGCATCGCTTTACAGTTCTGCACATCCCTTTAATGTGTGGCTCAACAGGGGACAGCTGGATTCTCACAGCATCTGCATTAAATCTGTTGTTGGTATCATGCTATGTAGCTTCTGGGAAACTAGGATGAACACTTGTAAGATAATGAGTGTGGAAAAGCAAATCTTTGTCTCAGCCTGAAAGGGGCTTTGACCTCACAGGCATCCTGAAGGATCTCAGAGAATTCCAGGGGTCTGTAGCCCATGCTTTAGAGCCACTCACCCGGAACAATATGGCAGCTAAAATAAATACTGAGCTTTCACCTGGGTTACAAGCCACTTACATGGCTTGCGTTATTTGCACATGAGGTAGGCGGAAGTTTAGGATTGCCCCATTTCCTGCCCCCTGGTGTAGCTATTCCCGCACAATGCTGGGAACCTGAGTATGTTAGGGCAATCACAGCAACGATTAGGTTGTGAATATGGCACAACCCTCTCCCTGAAGAATGGGAGACTATTCTGAGTGGACCCCACCTAATCAGGCGAGTCCTTAAAAGGGACGGGGCTCTTCCTGAAGAAGAGATGGAAGTGTCAGAGGGATTCAACACCCGGGAGATTCTCTACCGCTGGCTTTGAAGTTGGAGGGGACCAAGTGGCCCGGAATGCAGGCAGCCTCCAGCAGCTGGGGTTGGTCCTTGGCTGGCAGTTAGCAAGGAAACGGGGACTCCAGTCCTACAACCACGAGGAACTGAGTTCAGCCGGAAACCTGAATGAGTTGGGAGGGATTTTCTTCCGCAGAGCCTTCAGAAAGGAATATAGCCTGGTTGACATCTGGAATCAGTCTGGGGGACCTTGAGCAGAGAAGCTAGTCACACCAGGCCTGAACGTCAGGCCTACAGAACTATGAGGCAATAAATGAATGTTGTTTTAAGCCACTAAATTTGTGGTAGTAGAAAACTAATACAGCATGCATTGTTTTAAATTTATTTTAGAATTACACAAATAATCATAAATACATCCTTTTCATAAAAAATGAAAACATGTTGGAGGTATTCCCATTGGGGCTCAGCAGGTTAAGAACCTGACCAGTACCCACGAGGATGTGGGTTTGACACCTGGCCTTGCTCAGTGGGTTAAGGATCTGGCATTGCCACAAGCTGTAGCATAGGTCACAGATGTGGCTTGGATCTGGCGTGGCTGTGGCTGTAGTATAGGCCAGCAGCTGCAGCTCCAATTCAGCCCATAGCCTGGGAACTTCCATATGCTTCCCGTGTGTTCTTAAAAAGAAAAAGAAAAGAAAGTATTATTGAGAGATTCAAAGTTCCCTTTGACCATGCCCTCCCTCCCTTTTCCAAGGCCAGCCACACTTTGTTGGGTATGAATCCTTCCTTTTAAACCTTTTTCTATGCAGTGATGTGCATATGTAGGTAATGAAATACATAGTACCGCTATGGTTTATTTTCTTTATTTTAACTTCAGAACACTGTTTGGGATTCATGCTCTAGCTGGTCCAGGCCTTCTAAAACAACAACATCAACAACCAAAGTCTAAACTGAGGTTCTAGAGTAGTTTCTCTATGTCCCATACAGGCATTTTGAACCACCCTATTGCTCTTAGATCCAAGCTTAAATAGAAGTGTATTTTGGAGGCTGTGGTTTGAGTGGAGAAGCATTTAGAATCAGGGCTGAACTCACTTTGTTTTCAATCTGTCTCAGTTTGTTCACAATTAGGATGAAACTGCTCAGTTATAGGCTCAATCCTGAGCCACCAAGGAAACATTAGTGGCTCTTGTGTCCTAAAGAGACTTTTTGTTTGTTTGTTTTTTGCTTTTTTGTTTGTTTGTTTTTTAGGGCCACACCTGAGGCATATAGAAGTTTCCAGAGGATGAATCAGAGCTGCAGCTGCCGGCCTACGGCACAGCCACAGCAATGCTGGATCCAAGTTGAATGTGCAACCTACACCCCAGCTTGTGGCAATGCCAGATCCTTAACCCACTGAGTGAGGCCAGGGATCAGACCTGCATCCTCACGGACACTAGTTGGGTTTGTAACCCACCGAGCCACGATGGGAACTCCCCCAAAGTGACTCTTAATGGCCATCTTGATCCTGACTTCACCTACCACTGGAAAACGAAAAGCAACTCTGTGTTTAGCAAGGAGCTTGAGAGCATCTCTCAAAGAATTGCTGACGCTCCCTTGAGTTAAAGAACAAGGAACAGGTGTGACCTGTTTAGAAACAAACCCATGGCGTACAGTTCCAGGAGACAACAAAGGTTCTTTGACAGTGGACCACAGTGTCTGAGTGTGTAGGGTGGAGGCTTGCCCAAAGAGTAACCCCCCCAACTAAGCTTCCGAGAAAACCATCACAAGCAGGTTTTTCCAAGGTTGGCTTTAATGACAGGCTCTCAGAAAGACGCTCCTTTCTCAAGCACGTCTTCCCTTCAAACTTACAGAGACCACGGGCCACCAGCCTCTGTGTAGAAAGTGTGTATACTCTGCAATTTGGTAGTGAAGGGGACATTAGCAATGACCAGTGGCAATGTCCTTGTCCGCTTCGCTAAAGTCACCTGACTTTCTGCTCCCTTGACATCACAGTGGCCCTGACATTTCATAAAAGCACAGATATACCCTTATTCTTTGGCTTTTTGTGATGTTGAGTTTGCCAGGCAAGTAAGTTCTGCCTCCCTACCTGTTCAGGGTGGGTAGGAAAACTTCCTAGTTCATAAATCCTTGGACAGAGTGTGTCCATTAACAGGCGTTACACTCACATCCCTTTTTTTTCTTTTTTCTTTTTCCCCGCCACACCTGGAGCACATGGAAGTTCCTGGGCTAGGGGTCGAATCCGAGCTGCAGCTAGGTCCTAACACCACAGCTATGGGCAAGTGGGATCCGAGATGCATCTGTGACCTACGGTTGCTTGCAGCAATGCTGGAACCTTAACTCACTGAGCGAGGCCAGAGATGGAACCTATATCCTCAGGGTGACACCGTCGGGTCCTTAACCCACTGAGCCACAGTGGGAACTCCACTCACTCAGATCTTCTTGAGAAGGCTGTACCCACCCACCCATAACCCTGATCCGTGGATTTTCCATGCTTCCTGGCTATTCAGGGAGATTCATCTAACGCCGTGGAAAGCAAGGAGCTCCGCCCAGTGGGGGCCACAGCCTTTGGACCAAGAATCCATGCATGGAGCTGCAGCTGGCTCCCCTCTTTGTCCTTTCGTATTTATGTGAGTACGTTTCAGTTCCCTGTTCTGGGGAAATCTTCAGGTAGATTCAGTTCCCAAGGTTCACCCAAGGGGACAAAAGTGCTTCGAATATATACAGGAGTTTGAGTGAATCTCGCAACTGGTCCGGGGTCACTGAGTACAAGCTTCCGAAGGTGACTTCGGACAGTGGAAATAGCCTTAACTTCCCTTCCAGGCAGGCAGTTTGCCTCTGCAGAGGAGGGAGGGATAAAAGCACTCTGTCACCAGGCGGCTGACGTTGGGGACCTTGTGATCTCTTCGGGCCGCTAAGTTCAAAGGGGTGAGGGCTCCTCCATTTCAGGAGCCTAAGGTTTTCCGGGAGTGAGGTTTTGTGACGGAGCCCCGGGTGCCTGGGCCGGAGTCGGGGCCGCGCAGGGCGGGCGGGCCTGGGGCGGAGCGGGCGGTGCTGCGTTTACGGCCGCGGCGGACAGGGGGCGGCCGCGCCCACTTCCTCCAGCTCGGGGCCCGGGGACCCGCGGCGGCAAGCGGCGCTTCCCGAGCGCGCCGGGCGGTGGCCAGACGGCCCCGGCCCAGCCTACGAACGCCACTCCTGCGCTCCGAAGTCCGCCGTTCGCTTCGCTCTCCGGCCGCCCGCATGGACGCGGCGCCGAAGCGGAGCCGGCCGGAGGAGCCGGCCGAGCTCCCGCCGCCAGCCCGGGACTCCGAGGAGGAGGAGGAAGAGGAGGAGGAGGAGGAGGGGATGGAGCCGGGGCTGGAGGAGGAGGAAGAGGTGGACCCCCGGATACAGGTAGGGCGCGCGGATCCCGGCACTGGCACTGAGCCCGCCTCGCGGGACCCCGGTGCTTGCGCCCGCGAGAGGTGGCCGCGTAGGTCCGGGGCTGGAGGAGACAGTCGGAATACCCGGCTTCACCCGCTTCGCGGGAGGCTGCGGAGCCCGCGTGGACGCGGCCTGACTCTGTCACGGGGACTCCCTCGCAGGATCCGTGGGGTCGCCGCAGCGTGTCCGGCGGCTCGGGCGGGTGTGCAACAAAGAGAAAAGGGGGCGGGGGCGCCACGCCGGGCGCCGGAGCCGGCGGGCCGCGTGGGCGCGGGCCCCGGGGGCGGTGGGCGTCGCCGCCCCTGCAGCTGGGTGGCCTCTTTTGCTCGGGGTTCCGAGCGCTCACCTGGCAGGGGCGCCCGGCCTGAGCCTCCCTGAGCCTCCTCCCTCCTGCTTTGATTCGAAGGGTTTATTGTCACCCCTGGCTCAGCCCTCCGCTTGGCCTCAAATGGTTTAAAACCCAGCATTTCCTCCTTTTGAGGTCGGCAGTGAACAGAGATCGGGGGCCCACAGCGCAAAGCTAACGAGGGGAGAAGGCGAGGGGGTCGGCCTGGCCTCCTTGCCTCCATTTCTCTGGGAGATGATTAAAAAAACAGTTTCCAAGCCGAGATCTAGCAGCGACAGCTTAACCTCTTCACCCTCCAAGGAAAAATCACAACCCTTTCCAAGACTCGTTCTCCACCCTTCCCATAAATCATTTTTTAAAATAAATATCGCTTTGCAGCAGGCGCTGCGATTTCTGGAGACCTAATCGGTTTTTCAGTGCGCAGATCAATTAAAAGCTCATTTAACTCAGCTGTTGGCGTTTAAATGAACTGTTATGGCAGGTTAACAAGATAAAGATCAGGTGGAAAAATCTTTGCATTGGGAGTTCTACTAAATAAAACCAGTTTGGACTACTCAATTTTGTTTTCTGGCTAGGGGAATTCTGTTGACAAGATCCTTTGTTTGCAGAGTAAAATAAATGAGTCAACTTCATGCCCGGCACTTTTTTTTTTTTTAAACAAAATGTCAGTTTATAAATGTTATTTAAAGGATCAGGGTTAATGCTAGTTTTAGTTTGTTTTGTAAACAACTAGGAAGGTTGAATAATTGGCAGTTTGAAAAGATTTTCCTCTCTAAAAAAATACTCACCGTTGGATTAGTGAGTGCCAGATTTCAGCCCTTGATTTAAATCATTTCACTGGGTTTTTACTTTTGACTGGGTTTTGTTTTCTTGCTCTTACTGTTTTCTTTTTTTTTTTTCCCTGCAAAGTTCTTGCTGTAAAGTAGAGGGTGTTGTTTGGATTCAGCCCTTAATAAGCTATTGTAACAGGTGGGTTTACCTGAAGGCTCATATCTGGAATAAAATACTTGACCTTCGAAGAAAAGAAAATTCCAAGGACCTTAAGGCATTTCAGAAGGGCTCCCACCCAGATAAAGGATTCAGAAGTGCTGACATTTCATTTGTTCTTCAGCCAAGGCTCAACTGTTTTCCTTGAAAATTAATACTGACTGGTTCCTCTTCCTACAAATGATGCTGGAGTAATTTTGCAGGTGGGGGGGGCCAGAGTCATACCAGAAACAAAAGAAAGTCCCTGAAAGCTTTTATCTTTCCCTTTTCTTCATCAGGGAGAACTGGAGAAGTTAAATCAATCCACGGATGATATCAACAGACGGGAGACTGAACTTGAGGTACAGAAAGCTGGGTGCCTGTTCTTGGGGGAAGTGGCAGCGTCTCCCTGACACCAGGCTGGTTCATTTTGTTTTAAGAGGTGGTTGCTGGCGTTCCCTCTCGCAGTTGAGCAACAGCCTACGTCTGGCAGAGGCCAGCTTGTGGGTGGAACACATGTGGATCCAATTTCATATATATATTTTTTTATTACGGAACCTCCATGGGGCCAAAAATCAAGGGCTTTACACAGACTTAAGCCCTGAAGTTAATGTGTCTGTGGAAAAGTTAAAAGGACTGAGGGGGAAATGGGCTGTGTTCTTTCATCGACAGGAATGAATGAGCTCACAAAAATCTCCTAAATGTTTTAAGGCAGCTCCTTACATTGGTGCTTGGAAATACTGTGTGTTTCCTTAGGAAGATTTAGACATTTATTGACTTTCTGGGCTAAGAACCCCCCCTTCCCGCTTCCACCCCTTTGCTTATTTCTTTCTTTCTTTTTTTTTGTTGTTGTCTTTTTGCTTTATCTAGGGCCGCACCTGCGGCATGTGGAGGTTCCCAGGCTAGGGGTCTAACAGGAGCTTTAGCCGCCAGCCTTCGCCACAGCCACAGCAAAGGGGGATCCGAGCTGTGTCTGCAACCTATACCACAGCTCACGGCAACGCCGGATCCTTAACCCACTGAGCAAGGCCAGGGATCGAACCCGCAACCTCATGGTTCTTAGTCGGATTCGTTAACCACTGAGCCACGACGGGAACTCCTGCTTATTTCTTTATCATCTGCTTGTGCGTGAAATCTAATGATCTTAATAGTAACGAAAAGCCGTTTAGATTGGGAAGGACTTTCCTGCTCAGAAAAGTCTTGGGAGAGACAGGACCTTGATTTGAATTTCATGAGCATCTTCCAACCTGAGTGTAAACAGATGAGCATTCTTCACAGCTCCCAGTTTGTCCCTGTCAGGTTTCAGCAGTGGCTGGTTTTACAATCCATCAGCCGACTTGAACAACCCCCACTTCTGTCTGAGAGCTGTGGGAGGACCTGTTTTTGTAGTAGGAGGAATGGCAGGGGAGGTCGGTGGAAAAGGCAGGACGCCGCTGGTCCCTCTGAGTCAGGGGTGGGAGGACAGGAATGCCATCTCCCCCACAGCACGCAGGCAGCCTTGATTTCTGCCTGCGTGTCCAGGCTCTGGAGGGTAAAAGCGGGTTTTCTGAGCTGTGTGTGAAGAATCTTGCAGCTCCTCTGTTCTGATTAGGGGTGGCTGTAAACACTGGCTGCTCTTCTCCCCTGAGCGAAGTCAAATCTGCAGGTTTCAATGTTTTTCATGTGTAATGAAGCAAGTCTCTCTTGGGATATTGAAATCTCTCGGAATCACGGATTTTTAAAAAAAATTTTTGTCGTTATTTATATTTATTTCATTTTTCATTTTTTAACTAAAAACTTTATTTTTTTATTATTATTATTTTTTTGTCTTTATGCCTTTTCTAGGGCCGCACCTGCAGCACATGGAGGTTCCCAGGCTAGGGGTCTAACAGGAGCTGTAGCCGCCGGCCTACGCAACAGCCACAGCAACGCGGGATCCGAGCCGCGTCTGCGACCTACACCAGAGCTCACGGCAACGCCGGATCCTTAACCCACTGAGCAAGGCCAGGGATCGAACCCTCAACCTCATGGTTCCTAGTCGGATTCGTTAACCACTGAGCCACGATGGGAACTCCTTAACTAAAAATTTTAAAAAATGTATTGAAGTGTAGTTGATATACAGTGTTGTTAATTTCTGCTCTACAGCAAAATAATTCCTGTATAAAAAATTCTTTTTCATATTCTTTTCCATTTTGGTTTACTACGGGATACTTATTTTTAGTTCCCTGTGCTATACAGTAGGACCTTGTTGTCCATCCATTCTATATGTCATAGTTCACATCTGCCAATCCCAAACTCCCAGTCCATCCCTCCCCTTCCATTTTGGCAACCACACATCTGTTCTCTATGTCTGTGGGTCTATTTCTGTTTTATTTTTTTTATTTTTTTGGTTTTGTATATAAATTCATTTGTATCCTTTTTTTAGATTCCACATATAAGTGATATCATATGGTATCTGTTTTTGTCTGGCTTACTTCACTTAGTATGGTAATCTCTAGGTCCAACCGTGCTGCTGCAGATGGCACTATTTCATTCTTTTTATGGCTGAGTAGTATTCCATTATATATATAGACCACATCTTTATCCATTCCTCTTCTGGCGAATAGCTAGATTGCTACATGTCTTGGCTGTTGTGACTAATGCTGGTATAAACATTGGGGGGGTGCATGTATCTTTTCATATTATGGTTTTCTCTGGATATATGCCCAGGACTGGGATTGCTGGATCACAGCAGCCCTGTTTTTAGCTTTTTTTTTAGGGACATCCGTGCTGAGAATATCAGGTTCATGATACATTCAACCCCTACCATTTCTATCAGGATTTGGTGTTTCCAAAGTGGTTTCTTTTTTGTTTTGCTTTTTTTTTTTTTAACCAGCTTTATCTCCTAACCCTGTCACAGCAGCCCAGACCTGTGCTGCCCAGGATTGGTGGCCACTTGCCACACGTGACTCTTTGAATTTAAATTTAAATTAATGACAGTTAAATACCATTTTAAAAAATTCAATTCTTCAGCCACGGTAGCCACATTTCAAGGGCTCACTAGCCACTGCGTGGGACAGATCAGAGAGGGAGGACTTCCATCGCTGTAGAAAGTTCTGCTGGACAGTGGGGCCTGGCAGGTGGCGGTGGGGGGGTGGGCGGCCTTCTTCTCATGAAGGCTCAGTGTCCTCACAGCTCAGTGACACAGCAGAGCCCGCTCATTTTCCAGATGCCCTCCAGCCCTCATATTCTGCCATCTCAAATACGAACAGACGAGTTTGAAATTGTCTGTCTCTTTCTTTTCTTTCCTTCTTTCTCTTCCTTCCTTTCTTTATCCCTTCCTTTCTTCCTTGTTCCTTGCTTTCTTTCCTTTTTGCAAGGAACTGCTTTATTCAGTCAACTCTTATTTGTAGGCTTGCTTGATGCCAGCCCTGTGCGGGTGGTGCGTCTCTCCTGAGGGCACAGTTGTTTCATCTCTTTGTTAAGTCCTGGTTTCCGAATCCCCTTTCTGAACCCTCTTAGCTATTTGTGTGTCAGGAGAAGCCACCGGGCAGGTGTTTCCTGCCTGGCTCTGGAAAGCATTTGGCGGGCGCCAGGAGAGGTGGTCAGGGCTGCTCCGTGTCGCTGGCTGCCCTTTCCATGGCGTGGCTGTAACCAAGGTGGATTCAGGAAAATGTAAGGGCCACTCTGTGCATCATTAAGACTTCCCTAGCCACCTCGTTAAAGAAGTAACAAACAGCTGAAGTTAATTTTAATTTCCTTCCTTTCACCTGGAACGTCCAAGGTAGAATAATTTCAACATGGAATCGATACCCCAAATCACTAAGGAGGTGTTTTACATATATTTTGGTACCAAGTCTTCACCATTTTGTGCATCTTTTCCACCTAGAGCTCATCTCACTTCTCACTGGCCTCGTTTCCAGGGCTCGGGAAACGCACAGGGCCCCGGGCAGCCCAGGTCTAATCGGTGGGGTTTCAGCCCCCGTGCAGGCTCTCTGGACACTTGTCACACTCCTGGAACACACAGGGGAGCTGGTGGCCGTGTGTCTGGTGGGTCCTGTCCCTTTGGGCAAGCATCGGGCCCCAACCTTGCGACAGGCCCTGTGGCCCCTGCAGAATTAGGTGGGGGAACAAGACAGAGTGGCCCTTGCCTTGGGGAGTTGACATTTCACCTGGGGGTGAGACGTGGAAGGGTGGCTTGTAATTTCTGATTGTGATGACTCTAGTAAAGGAACGATGTGACAGGAGTCTCCAGAAGACACCTGAGCAGAAGCCTGCCAAGCCAGGGAACCCGGGTGCAGAGGGGCAGATGGAGAGAGCAGTGGGGATGCTGGGAGCGGGGGTGGATGCAGAAGGATGCAGGCAGGAAGCAGCCACTTTAGTATACGATTGGTCCTCATTTGCAGTAGTTGTTGCTAAACTCGCCGTGAACCTTGAATTAGTGAATGCAGAACCTTGAGTTAGTGAATGCGGAACCACAGCTCCCGGGGAGATGCTGTGACCGGAGGCTCGAGGGAGCTGGGCCCCTCAGTGTACGTTGTTGGTGCATTAATGTTGAACTCACGGCCATCAGCACCATGGCTCAGCCTGAACGAGGCTCACTGAGCGTGTGTTGTCTCTGTAAGGCTCGTCACAGCCCTCCTGGGCTTAAGACCTGAGACAACACTTCGGCATTAGGCTCGGGGGCCTCTTTCAACAGCAAAGTCACCAATGCAAGGCACAAAAGTCTAGTAAGTGTGGTCCTAAATGGACCATGTGAAGGATGCGTGTTTAAGCTCACACAACCGAAACTGTAATTCAAAAATACATGCATCCGTATATTCATCATAGCACTATTCACAATAGCAAAGACATGGAAACAACCTAAATGTCCATCAATAGATGAATAAGAAAGATGTGTGTGTGTGTATGTGTATTATACACGCACACACACAAAACGGAATATTACTCAGCCATAAAAAGGAATGAAAAATTGCCATTTGCAGCAACATGAATGGACTTGGAGGGCATTATGAAATAAGTCAGGCATAGAAAGACAAATACTGTATGTATCACTTATATGTGGAATCTAAAAAATACAACAAAGTACTAAACATAACAAAAAAAGGAGCAGACTCACAGATGTGGAGAACTAACTAGTGGTTACCAGTGGTGGGAGTGGGCGGTACAAAGTCTTGGGTGTAAGACAGGCTTAAAGGTGTCGTGTACACTACAGGGAAGGCAGCCCGTATTTTGTAGTAACTGTAAATGGGATGTAGCCCTTCAAAATTGTATATTAAAAAAAGTGGATTGGTGACCAGTTTGTGGGGCAGTTGCCTCTGGGTAGCCGGCAGCCGAGTGTAGGCTGGGATTCGCCTCTGGATCCCGTTCTGTGTCTCAGATGACCAAAGGCATCCGATTCTGGCCCTCTGGCATGTTATGGGGCAGACATCCATCCCTTCCTGCAAACTCAGTTTGCCTCTGACCTTGTCTGAACAGCATGACATCTGTGCTCAGATTTGTACAGAGCCAGCCTTTCCAAGCTGTTGAAGGGAGTAACCTCTTGGATATAAGCCTGATGTTTCCAGTTAAGAAAATCCATGTGTTTTCCCACAGGCACATTGGTTAATCAGTTTTAATTATTAACTCATTGAGAATTTTTTAAAAGTTACGGTTGATTTACAAAGTTATACCAATTTCTGCTATACAGCAAATATATGTATATCCATACACACATTGTTTTTCTCCTACTGTCTTCCATCATGTTCTATCACAAGAGATTGATATAGTTCCTGTGCTGTACAGTAGGACCTCATTGCTAATCCATTCTAAATGTAATAGTTTGCATCTATTAACCCCAAACTCCTTGTCCCTCCCACTCCCTCCCCCTCCCCCTCAGCAACCACAAGTCTGTTCTCCACGTCTGAGTCTGTTTCTGTTCTGTAGATTTTTTCCTCTGTGCCATATTTTAGATTCCACATATAAGTGATATCATATGGTATTTGTTTTTCTGACTTAATATGGGAATCTCCAGCTGCACCCACGTTTATGCAAATGGCATTATTTCATTCTTTTTTATGACTGAGTAGTATTCCACCGTTTATATGTACCACATCTTCTTAATCCGTTCCTCTGTCAGTGGACATTTAGGTTGTTTCCATGTCTTGGCTCTTGTGAGTAGTGCCGCAACGAACATAGGAATGCATGTATCTTCTTGAATTGTAGTTTTGTCCAGATGTATGCCCAGGAGTGGGATTGCTGGGTCATGTGGTAGTTCTGTATGTAGTTTTCCGAGGAGCCGCCATACTGTTTTCCATAGTGGTTGTACTGTTGAATATTTCTTAAGCACCTACTCTGTGCTTCCTTGTGAAAGCCCACTCGGAGGGAGGCCATGTGGGGGAAGAAGGTCCAGCAATGGAACAGCCAGTGCTAAGGCGGGAGCGGGGCCTGGCCCAGCCAGGGTGGGGCCGGTTTGCTGAAGGTGGGGTGTGTGATGGAAGACGCATCGGTCATTCCGTGTAGCGGCCCCGCCAGGTGAGGCAGTCCAGGTAAATGTGCTGATGCACTGTGACAACAAGCACCCGCTGGAGCGATCTTGTTTCAGATGCTTGTGAAAACAAGAGGCAGCACAGGGAATTTCTAAATCGTTGCAACCCAGATTTGTAATATTCCATGCCAGTTATTTTTTTTTTTTTAACCCCCACGTGTAGTGTTTTCCATAGGTCCCCTGCTTCCTCTGAAGGCAGACTCTTCTAGGGCCTGAAGTGGTCAAAGAGGAGGAGGAAGGATGCAGGCAGGCCCAGCTGCCCACATACAGCTTTTCTGGCTCCGAGGAATCTCATGCTGACTTTTGCAGCCTGCCCTCCCCCGGGGAGGCAAAGGCAATTCACTGTAACTGGGGGCGGTTAGAAAGAGCCTCTGCTTCTGGACATCTGTGTTCCCCAGGCTCACATAAGGCCTGCCCGCACCCAGAATCTGTCTTTTCCTCTGCCAGAAACCAGCAAACATTTCCTCCTAAAAAAAAAAAGAAAAAAAAAGACTGTCCTGAGCTTGGAGACCGGGGATGGGAGAGGGGAGGTGGGTGACGTGAAAGCAGCCTGGACTTTTGTAATGAATTCTTAGCATGAGTCAGAGGAAGAAAGAAGTTATTTTCTGAGCAGACAGTGCTGTCACATCTTAGCACTTTCTCCTTTAAGACGTGTGTGCGTGTGTTGTCACGAGTGGGTGCTCTAGGCTGCCAGTCGGGGACCTCTTTGTACCCTGGTGAGATCTGGCTGGAATAAAGAGCAGCCTGGAAGCGTTCACGTAACAATCGCTGCAGGCCCCCTGCGGGCTGAGTCCTGGGTGGGGCCCCCTCGCCATGCGGGTATCTCCTGGATTCAAGCCGGTGGTCGCAGACTCAGGGACCTGGGCAGGGTCTTGGGAGCCAGAGGAGGCTTTGCTGCCATAGCGGGGCATTGACATCCAGGCCTGGGGACTCCAGGTCATTTGGGAGGGTCAGCTGCCTGTAAGTGGAGGGTCCAGTGCAGACGTCACCTGCAGCCTGCATGGCGCTGGGGAGGGAGAGTGGAGCGTTGCTGATAAGGCCCTGGGGTCCTCGGCCGGTTGTAAAGACCGACACACTTGAAGTCTTTTCTGAGCCTCTGGGCAACCCAGGCTGGGGCTGCTGCTGTCCCCACAGCTCTGACCTGAAGTTTGGCCATCAGAATAGTAAGTCTTAGCGCTTCCTGCCTGGGTGATGGTCCCCCACACTGTTGCTGGCACATCAGGGAAGGGTGACTTTTAAAACTCTTTTCCATTGTGGTTTATCACAGGAATTTTTTTTTTTAAGATTTTAATTTTTTCCATTGTAGTTGGTTTACAGTGTTCTGTCAATTTCTACTGTTCAGCAAAGTGACCCAGTCACACACACACACACAGACACACCCACATTCATTTTCTTACATTATCCTCCATCACGTTCTATCACAAGTGACTGGATGCAGTTCCCTGTGCTATACAGCAGGATCTCATTGCTTATCCACTCCAAAGGCTATAGTTTGCATCTGTTAACCCCAGATTCCCAGTCCATCCCACTCCCTCCCCCTCCATCTTGGCAGCCACAAGTCTGTTCTCCAAGTCCACGAATTTCTTTTCTGTGGAAAGGTTCGTTTATGCCATATATTAGATTCCAGATATAAGTGATATCATACGTTATTTGTCTTTCTCTTTCAGACTTATTTCTCTTAGTATGAGAGTTTCTAGTTCCATCCATATTGCTGCAAATGGCATTATTGTTCTTTTTTATGGCTAAGTAGTATTCCATGGTGTATATATACCACATCTTCTGAATTCATTCATGGGCCGATGGACATTTAGGTTGTTTCTGTGTCTTGGCTACTGTGAATATGCCGCAGTGAACATACGAATGCAAGTGCCCTGTGCTCCGCGGTAGGACCTTGTCTCTTCTTTCTACATATTATAGTTTGCATCTGCTAATCCCAGACTCTCAGTGCTCCCCGTTGGCAACCACAGGTCTGTTCTCTTTATTTGTGAGTCTGTTTCGTAGATAAGTTAGTTCATTTCTGTCATAGTTGAGATTCCACACATAGGCTATATCGTATGGTATTTGTCTTTGTCTTGCTTCACTTAGTATGATAATCTCTAGGTCCATCCATGTTGTTGCAAATGACATTATTTCATTCTTTTCATGGCTGAGGAACATTCCATTGCGTGTGTGCGTGTACCATGTCTTCTTTATCCATTCATCAGGGTGCAGTGACTTTTGACTCCGAAATTTCGGTTGTAAGAACTTATCCTAAGGGAATAACTGGACAAGGATACAGGTCCAGCACTGTTCATTGCGGCATGTTTGCAGATGTTGGAAAACCGTGAATGTACCCGAGTAGCAATAGGGGGTTGGTGAAATAAATGAGGCCTGTGCCCTGGTGATGGCGGAGAGAATCCAGGCCTTCAAACGATGACACAGCTTGTTGTTAACCTAGAAAGGCATCTGAATGGAAAAAAAGCAGGTTCCAAAAGCACGTAGTCATGATTTAGAATCACGATACTATTCTGGAAGATATGTTTATATGCATGAAAATATCCGAAAAGGATTACATGCCAGTTTTTGTATCTGGTGAGAGGTGAGTGAGATTTATTGTCTCAGCCCTTTTCTGTTTTTTTTTCTGAATGAATTTACATGGGATTTGCGTACTTTATAGAGGGGGAAAAAAACCAAAGTGAAAGCCTTGGGTGGATGGACGGAGGTCTTGGCATCAGGCGACGGGATTGCTGACTTGGAGGGGCACCTGGCCCCTTGGCGCCTGAGTCACCTCCTCTGTGAACTGGAGTCGTGATTCTTCCCTGGGTGACAAGAGGAGACAGAGCGGGAGGGAGGGCTTCGCTCCACGCTCAGCCTGGGTGCGGGGCTGGCAGGAATGCCAGGACCTCGCGGGGTGGTCAGATGCAGAGAAGGTTCTCGTGAGATGTCCATTGCAGCCAGGCTGGCCACGGCTCTGCCCTCCTACCCTTTGTCAGAGACTGGCTCTGGGCAAGGGGCCAGGGGGAGGGCTTGTAAGGCCGGGACTGCAGCAGGATGGACTCTGCCGTCACTGAGCAACCGGGCTCTTCGCTCTGTCCGTCTGCTGGGGTGTGGAAATCAGTTCTTTCCTGGTGTGAGCCCTGCTGTGTTCAAGTGCATCTCCTCCTGGGATTTGCCTGGCATGTAATAGGTGCTCAGTTGATATCTGAGGGGATGAAGGTCAACTAGCTTGCCCCTTCCTGGCTGTGTGACCTTGGGCAAATCACTTGACGTCTCTGGGTCTCGGTTTCTCCTCCCGCAAATGGTGAATAGTAAGCCATCAGTAAATACCATGGCTGGAGTTCCCATCGTGGCTCATTGGTAACAAACCCAACTAGTATCCATGAGGACACAGGTTCAATCCCTGGCCTCGCTTAGTAGATTGAG
>PVHT021183699.1:3021721-3038366 GCA_004024745.2 Catagonus wagneri | reverse complement strand
ACGTCTCGAAGTAGGAGGCTTTCTATGGCTACTTCTTTTTGGTTTGGTTTTGTTTTTGTCTTAAAAAGGGCTGCACCCGCGGCATATGGGGGTTCCCAGGCTAGGGGTCTAACAGGAGCTGTAGCCGCCGGCCTTCGCCACAGCCACAGCAACGCGGGATCCGAGCCACGTCGGCAACGTACACCACAGCTTGTGGCAACGCCGGATCCCCAACCCACTGGGGGGGGCCAGGAGTTGAACCTGCATCCTCTTGGATACTAGTCAGTTTCTGCTGCGCCACAATGGGAATTCCCTCTGTAGCTACTTCTTGACTTTTTAGTTTTGGATCTTATTTGCCGACACCGCCGATGAAGTTTTTGTCTCTTTCTTCCCTCTTTCAGCACCACACACTCACTTTTCCCATTTCCTTTCCTCCCAGTAGTAGGTCAGTTGGTGTCTGTCTGTCTGTCTCTCTCTCTATATATCTGTGTGTATATATGTATATTTATATACATACATATATATACATATATATATTTTTTTCTTTTTTCCTGAGTTTTTAAAGACTGGAAGACATTAAAAGGTGTGTTTAAGACATGGAAAGAAGAAATGATCTGTAAGTGAGAGAAACAGTGTTTTCTTTTTTAGGGTTTTCTTTCGGTTATCAGTTTTAGAAACATCTTGGTTCAGGGAACTGAAACAGCAGGCAACTTATATCTTCAGAGTCTCACTTACCTCAAGTGGCCGATCTTGTACTTTGAGATTCAGAGGCTGTAGGAAGGAACCGGAAATAAGAGGACGGAAGAGGAGTAGAAGGCAGTGGGGAGAAGCGAGAAAGGCGGGTCAGAAATCCGTGTTCAGAAAGTTTCCCTGAGTCAGATATAGGAAGGAATTCCGTAAATTCAAAAAAGTGTATCTACTAAAAACGAAAGAACATGTTACTTAATGGTGACACTTTAGAAGTAACCATTACATTTATTTTATTTTATTTTATTTGTCTTTTTGCCTTTATCTGGAGACGTACCCACGGCATATGGAGGTTCCCAGGCTAGGGGTCTAACAGGAGCTGTAGCTGCCGGCCTTCGCCACAGCCACAGCAACGTGGGATCCAAGCCGTGTCTGCAACGTACACCACAGCTCACGGCAACACCGGATCCTTAACCCACTGAGCAAGACCAGGGATCGAACCCGCAACTTCATGGTTCTTAGTCAGATTCCTTAACCACTGAGCCACGAAGGGAACTCCTAGAAGTAACCATTACATTTAGAATCAGATGAGGGTGCTTTCGGTGATGGCTTCTTTTCAGCGTTGTATGGGAGGTCCGGCCGATAGGACAAGACGAGAAAAAGGAAGTATGCGAATTAACAGAAGAAGAGATCCATGTCTCGTGCCCGCCTGCTATTAATTTAACTCTTCAATTAGGACAGGGGTGTGGTGCATTGTTCCAAGAGAACCGTACTGTACTCAGTGTTAGGCATTTATATTATTGCAGCCAGGAAAGTCCTGTTCACAGCTGAGCTGCCTAGTGAGCAGCAAGTACTCCTTTTTGTGGCAGAACATTCTTCAGGCATTTCAGAAGTTGGAAGTCAGTTGAAACTAAGGAGAAACCCCCCCCCCCCCCCGTCTCCCATTACTCACGGGGTCAAGTTCTAGCTCCTTAATAGGGTGCCCGTGCTCTTCCTTCCTCCAGGGCCCCAGTCCCTCCGCCCGCCGCCCTTTCCTCTGGGCTGGTCCCTCAGCCTCAGTGACCCCCTTCTCTGTCGGGTGAGAGCTTCTTCCCTGCAGGGCCTGGCTGGGATGACACTTTCTTCTGGTGGCCTTTCCAGTTGTGGGTCTGCTGCCCAGCGTACGGAGTGAGGTCTTCGTACTTAACCACGCTTATTTTATTTACCGCTTGAGTTTAAATGTGGGCTCCACCACGCCCCAGCTTTGTGACCTGGGGCGAGCTACCTGTCTGTCTCTCTCTTTGCCTCAGTTCCCCTCTTTGTGAAATGTGAATAACAGCTGTAGAACCTTATTGCATATACTGATTCTATTAAAGCATTTGTCATGTTCGTGTCTGCTCCATAGGAAGCTGTCCCGTCTGTTCCCCGCATCCTCCTCTCACATGGGCAGGGTTGGTGGGTTATAGTCACTGGTGCCCAGAATAGCTTGGGGCAAATCCAAAGGCAAAAAGGGCTGGGCGGGGGAGCTCCGCGAGGGCAGAAGGCTGGGTGTGCCTCGGGCACAGCGGGTTGGGGCTTGGAAGGACAGTCTCTAAGGGGTATGCTCCCCTCTTCTAGCCAGTGGTTGCTGGGGAGGAATGGGGGTGCAGTATGGCCAGATCATCTGATTAAAAAATGTTTTTTTTTTTTCAAATGAGAAATTTGCAAATCCACATTAAAAAATAGGAAACATAGGAGCTTCCTATTGTGGCTCAGCAGAAACGAATCTGACTAGTATCCATGAGGACATGGGTTTGATCCCTGGCCTCGCTCAGTGGGTTGAGGATCCAGTGTTGCTGTGAGCTGTGGTGTAAGGTCACAGACAAGGCTCAGATCTGGCGTTGCCACAGTTGTGGCGTAGGCTGGCGGCTACAACTGCGACTATATATATATATATATATTTTTTTTTTTTTTTCTTTTTCCGCCTGATGTTTAGTACACAGCAAGCAAGCCAAAACCACTAAGCCTGTTGGCCCACAGGTTACAGGCTACTGGTTTGGGGCCCAATTCTCATTTCACAGAGGAGTCGCAGGGTGATGCCCTGGGTCACATGCTGGCTGATGTGACCTCAGTTTTCCTACCCGTGGTTTGGACGTGGGCGGCACTGGTGTTCCCTCCACCAGGGTGGTGAGGGCGAGGATTCACTGGTGCGTGTGGGTGCATCTGCAGGGCACCTGCCTACACAGTGTAACGGGCCAGTACCTCCGTTTTGTCAGCTGCCCTCACCTCACAGCCACCCCCTTGGTGTCGTTTAATCAGATCATAGGTCTCTTTTTATGCCGGGGGACATGAACTGAGTGGTGCTGATTGAGTACCTACCGTGGGCCTGGGAACCGTTAGGTGTTTGGCCTTTGGATTTTCCTTTCTCCTTCCAGCAGCCCTCCCTCTGCGATGGGAAGGAACTATTTTATAGGTAAGAGAAATGATTCATAAAGAAGTTACCCAATTGGGGCCTCACAGAAGGCGGTTCACCAGGATCGGATCCATCTCTTATAAAAATCCTGAGCTTTGGACAACACGCTGCCTCCCGCTTACTGGAAGTCAAGTCCAGCAGAAGCTCAGTGGGGCTGGGCTTGTCCCTGGGCAGCCCTCACGTCCTCGTGGACAAGCCTAGTCTTGTTCTGTCCGCAGCAGCGGTAGCCGTGGCTCGTGACAGCAGGCCTGGCCACGTAGGAGGGAAGGCAGAGAAAAATCAAGCCGAGTAGGACTCGGGGCGGGACCAAGGTCTGGGTCCGAAGCAGGATGGAGCCCAGGAGCTGCGTCGTTCCTGTTCAAGACAAAGCCCGTATCCTCATCAAGAACTTTCAGACCCATCTGGAGAGCCCACGGCATGAGATGATGGGCAAAAGGGCATTCAGTGTGGTCCGGGCCTTCCTCGCCCCCGTGAGCCATCCCCCTGGCCCAAGAGGCCCCTGTAGTTTTATGTTTAGAAACAGTTTTCACATAGTGTGGCGGTCCCTTTGCAGCCAAAGGAGCACACGTGTTTTACTGGCAGCCGTCTGCTCTTGGGGCTGCCCCGCGGCTGGTGATCATGTGTTGTTCCTTCTTCCGTGAGCACCGTTTCCCCTCTCGAGCGCACACACAGTGCCCCCACCCCCGGGTGTGGCTCTGTCAGGCCACTGGCCGAAGCGGGTAGAGGGGACGTGAGGTCTGTGAAACCCCGACCCAGCCTCCAGTGTGTCCTCCTAGACCTGGGCCTGCGTGTCTTCTTTTGAATTTGGTTTCCTGTCCGGCGACATCCGTGGATCTGGTTTCCCTGACTTTCAACGGCGTGGCCAAGCCTGGTCTGTTCTTCCCGCCCTGCCTCTTGCTCGCTGCGGCATCTCCAGGAGGGGCGGCCGCCCTGATCTCTTGGCCACTCTCTGTGTTCCAGACTTGTGGGTTTCCTTCGGCTTCTGGAAACCACCGCCCCACTCCCTCCCCGTCCCGGTGAGCGTGGCTTCGCTGCCCGCTCTGGACCCAGTGTTTCCTCTCCATCCTGAGTGCCCGTTCATGCCTCGGGCTTCTGTGCAGATGGTCCCCCTCTGGAAGTTTCGCTGCAGTCTCTCTCTACCCCGCCTCGCCTTACCTGGCCTGCTGAGGTTCTCCACCCTGCGTTCCGGGGCACCCAGGCCGTGCCCATCCTGGTCCAGACTCTCCTGGACTGGGTGGCAGGGGCCTGCCTCTCCCACCAGAGGAGCAGTGCCCTGAAGGCAGGGATCAAGCCCAAGGCTGAGCACAGGGGTTTGGCATGTAGGAAATTTGAAACTACTGTTTTTTTTAATTTTTATTGAAATATAGTTAATTTACAGTGTTGCGTTAGTTTCAGGTGTACAGCACATCGATTCAATTATCTATGTAATTCTATTCAATTATCTAGGGAGTTCCCGTCGTGGCGCAGTGGTTAATGAATCCAACTAGAAACCGTGAGGTTGCGGGTTCGATCCCTAGCCTTGTTCAGTGGGTTAACGATCCGGCGTTGCCGTGAGCTGTGGTGAAGGTTGCAGACGCGGCTCAGATCCTGCATTGCTGTGGCTGCGGCGTAGGCCAGCGGCTACAGCTCCAATTAGACCCCTAGCCTGGGAACCTCCACATGCCGCGGATGCGGCCCTAAAATGACAAAGAAGGCAAAAAAAAAATTCAGTTATCTATATCCTATGTAAGTCTCTTCAATTATCTGTATCTCTACATAATTCTATTAGTTATCTATATATATAATTCTATTCGATTATATTATATTTAAGTATATTATATAATACTATAGATAATGTATATTATATAATAATATATATTCACATATATGTATACACACACACACACACACACGTACATCTATATTCAGATTCTTTGCCCTTATAGGTTATTCCAAGAGATTGAGTACAGAAAGTCCTTGTTGTTATCTGTTTTCCATACAGTAGTGTGTGTATGTTTTAATCCCCAACTCCTGATTTATCCTTCCTTGCCTGCACCCACCCCCACCCCCACCGTTTGGTGTTGACCGTGTTGCGTGGTTGTGGAGGTGGTGGGAGTGCAGCCCGTGGCGTCCGCATTAGGTTCTCAGTTGCCGGCAGTGTCTGGACTGGACATCTCCCGAGGACCCAGACAGAGCCTTCTGTCTAACCTGTGCTATCCAGTTGGGATGGTTCCTGGGCACACTCTTTACCTTTAACTGGATACATAGATAGATAAATTTACATAGAAAGAAGTGTCTCCTTTCCTCAGTCTCACTAAGCCCATGTCCAGTGTTGAGTGACCACGGGTGGCCAGGGGCTGCCCTGCTGGCCAGCATAGATGATAGGACACTTCTGGTATCATGAGAGGCTCTCCTGGATGGTGCTGCTGTAGACACAGCCTTGCGAAGTGTTAACTCAGGGCTCCGTAGGTCGCGTGAGGCTCTTATGGGTGTTTCTTGTTAGGTAAAGCAGATCTCCACAGGCTCCTTCTTTATTTTTTTCAAAAATTTATTTTCTTGAAGTATAGTTGCTTTACAGTGTTGTCTTAATTTCTGCCATACAGCAAAGCAATATGAACCATATCGTATTCTCTTGCATGTGGTTTATACCAGGATATTGACTAGAATCCTCTGTGCTATACAGGAGAACCTTGTTTATGCATCCTGTGTATAGTAATTTGCATCTGCTTAACCCCAATCTCCCTGTCCTTCCCTCCCCCTCCCCCTTCCCCTTGGCAACTGTGAGTCCATTCTCTGTGTCTGGGGATCTGTATCTGTTTTGTAAATAAGTTCATTTGTGTCATATTTTAGATTTGACACCTAAGTGATATATCAGGTGATATCATGACATTTGTCTTGCTCTGTCTGACTTCAATCAGTATGATCATCTCTAGGTCCATCCATGTTGCTGCAAATGGCATGATTTCATTCTTTTTGATGGCTGAGTAGTATTCCATTGTCTATATGTACCATATCTTCTTTATCCACTCATCTGTCGATGGATATTTAGCTTGTTTCACATGTCTCGGCTGTTGTGAATAGTGCTGCTGTGACCACTGCGGTACATGTATCTTTTCAAATTTTAATTTTGTCCCGTGGTCTTCCTTCTTAAGCTTGAACTGTGTCCTCGATTTCCCATCTGCAGGACATTCGTCAGAAGTTCCGCTCTGTTCTGGTTGAAGCGACAGTGAAACTGGATGAACTGGTGAAGAAAATTGGCAAAGCTGTGGAAGACGCGAAGCCCTACTGGGAGGCACGGAGGGTGGCGAGGCAGGTAAGCTTCTACCCATCGCCCTGCGTCACGCCACGGGCACCTCTGATTCCTGGGCCTCCAGCTGAAGGGAGTACCGATTAGCCGTGACCTTGTCAGTATCTGCATTTGGAAGTCAGCCTCTTATTTTCCTCCCCCCCCAACCTGCCTTCACTCCAACTTTTGGTACTATTAATAGAGCGTGGGTGCTGACATTTGATGCCCCTGCCGGTGAGTGCCACCTGGCCGCCAGTGTGGGTACCAGGGTTCCCCTCTCAGACCGCTGGGCTGGCTCATGAGAACCAGGGGCTGTGTTTGGAACATCAGGCTTATCCTCTGCCCTCGCTAATGACGGCCTGTCAGACCTCAGGAGCGACAACCCCCCCCCCCCCATGTGTTCCCCTCCCTAGTTTGGGAGAAATTAGCCATTTGCTTCTCTTGAAACACTGGTTCTTTGTCCTGAAAGCCCAAATAGGCAACTGAGGAATGAGGACGAGGAAGGGGGCGGCAGAGGGGACTCTGGCCAGGCAACTGCTGGGGCCTCGTGGAAGTCTCTTCTTCTTTTAGAGTGTGTCTTCCTTGGATGGCCACTGACGTGGGCACCCCCTGGTCTGAGAGCCAGGCCCTGGGAATGGGAAGGAAAAGAGTTCCCCATACTTAGCGGTGCCTGCTGTATGCTGGGCCCTCAGCTGGGCCCTCTTACACCTCTCAGCCCACGTGGGCTTCCTGCTCAGGGGACTCTTGGCAATCGGTCCAGATCGAGTTCCTGTCCCTGCTGTGTGCTTATGTGACAGGAGATGCCCCCCCCCCCCCCCCCGTCACCAGCATCTCTACTTGTAAGAAGACGCCCACTGAAGGCAGATACTGTGGGAGCCCTACTGTGTGCACCTCGTGTCGTTGGGCACAGGACGGGGGTGATGGGAAAAGAGCCTTTGGGAAGTGAAGCCCCAGAAACCGAGAAATGTGTTGAGGTCAGCGCCATCGAGGATGAAGGGCCAGGACTTGGGCATTTCTCTTCCTTGACCTGCTCCGTGTACCCCTCGTATTTCTCCCTGGGGAGCCCCCTGCCTGTTTGGTGGCTCTGCTGAAACCCTAGCTATATGCTCAGGTTTTGCACCCTGGACCCTGAGCCGAGCTGTTGGGTTGGAACGTGCCGGATGTGTTGCCTTTTTTTCCTGGACGGACCATCTGCCTGAAGCCCTTCCTCCTTCTCTGGCCAGCTGCCCTGGGCTGTACAGCCTCAGAGTGCTCACTACTCGTTGGTGTGCAACAAGCCTGAGCAGTCAGTCCCTCTCTCCGCCTCCCCACCCGGACCTCCAGCTTTTCAGGGAGAGGAAACTCTTCTCCAGAAGGTGCTCACCAGTCCCTAGAAACACCCCAACCCTCGGGCATCCTCCTCCAAAGTGCCTGTGCGCCACTGCCTTCAAGGTGCCCCCATGTTGGGGGTGTGTCTCCTCCAGCTTAGCCTGGGGCGGTATTAGTCTTGACCTTGCAGTACTAAGGGTTCTGGTTCTGGTTGAGGAGGAAAAAAAAAATTCTTTCAACTGTTCCTGAGGCATGCGGAGGTTCCTGGGCCTGAGATCAAACCCGAAACACGGCAGTGACAATGCAGAGGCCTTAACCCCTAGGCCACCAGGGAACTCCAGAAATTCCTAATAATCTAATGTAAGCATTGGGTCAGTACTGCAGAGGTCATGAAATCTCGTCTTCCGAAATTCTTCATCACTTGGGTTTGTGATCCTTTTATTCTCTTGAGGCCGCAGGTACCTATTTAAAGAAAGCCCTATGCTTACGCCATGGGAAGACTGAAGAGTGGTGTGTGAGAGCTTCCCCTTGGAGCCCAGGCAATGACTTCCTTGCCTGAAGTTTCCCCACCAGGTCCCCCAAGCAGAGCTGGCTAAAGGGACCTTGGAGTTCGGGGACCTCTGGAGGTTGGCCCCTCAGGTGGCCAGGCCCAGCCGATGGGCGGTGTCCCTCTTTCTCGGCTGAGCTGGTCAGATGCATTCCTGCCTTGGAGTCTTTGAACTTGTGGTCCCTCTGCCCTTGTCTTCAATGCAGGATCTGTGGTCCACTCCATCTCCTTCAGGTTTCTGCTCAGATGTCACTTTATCAACAAGGCCTTCCTGGACTAATAGTTAAATAAACAACTGCCAGCCCACCGTCTTCCCCACTCCGGCCCTTGTTCCTGGTTTGGCTTTCCTCCATAGCAGTTATCATTCCCTGATCTGTTGTTATTGTTCACTTGTTTATAGTCATGGAAGTCCGCAAGTTCCTAAACAGGGAATCTGGTCTGTGTGGATCACTGCCATGCAAACCAAAAGTGTTCAGGTCTTGAGCAACTGAACAGATGAACCAATGTGTGAATGACGAGGTCGACCAGATGTTCCTCCTGGACCCCCCTTGGTGTCTTGAGCTTTCTGTCTCTGTTGCTGCTTTACTCACAGGTTTTTTTTTTTTTTTTTTTTCCTGCTCATGGCTAGGTGAACAGAGGAATAGGAGTGTGACCAGCAAATCCAGCTTTGTCTGGGTTGAGTTCATTCAAATCTAATTTGGTGGGTGGGTCCCCAGCTGGCTGCGACACATCTCGAATAGATTTCATACCACTCCCTAATTGTCTGTGCTGGAGAAAGAGGTTGGCGGGAGCTGGACTGGGAGGGTCCCACACTGGGCAGCAGTGACCTGTGGCTTTTCTTCTTCCTCTCTTCTCTCGGCCAGCGAGGACAAGGGTCATGACAATTACTGGGTCCCGTGAGCTAGCCTCTGAGTCATCCCTGGGGCTGAGTGACTCTCCGTCAGCTGACAGAGCCCAAGATGAGTATTGAGGGAATTCCTGCTTGGCTTTATTCCTGCAAACCCGCCCTTTTAAACTCCTGCCTCCTTGCAGGTGGGCAGGAAGAAGGCTCAGAGCAACCCCTTCCTTCAGTCCCGAGGGACCTTGTTGGTCTCCGGCCGAGGAACTGGAAGGATGCGCCAAGGCTGAGGCTGGGAGCAGATATCACTCTTCATTTCTGCAGTTGGAGGACCATCTGGGCTGGGCCAGGTGGCTAAGTCTTTCTGTGCATCAGTGTCCTCTGACCTTCCCGGTGGTGAAGGGGGCAGGATCCCCCTTCCAGCTGCTGCCAGTTGGGGCTTCCTGTTTTCTTCCTCTGGTCTTATTCCCACCCCTTCCTTTTTTATATTTACGACACCTCCTGACTGTGTGTAGCCGGGATCGTCTCTGAGAGATGCCTTCAAAGCGTCGCCCCCAGCGTGTATGGTGAGGCACTGCATACACACTGTTGCCTCAGCCTCCTCATTTCTGTGGAGACAGTGACTGAAAACAGTGAAACAGTCATGGTTTTGATTTGCATTTCTCTAATCATCAGTGATGTTGAACATTTTTTCATGTGCTCGTTGGCCATCTGTATATCTTCTTTGGAGTAATGTCTATTCAGGTTCTTTGCCCATTTTTCAATGGAGTGGTTGACTTTTTTGCGGTTGAGCTGCATCAGTTGTTTGTGTATTTTAGAGATTAAGCCCTTGTCAGTTGCATCATTTGACGCTATTTTCTCCCATTCTGTAAGTTGTCTTCTAGTTTTCTTTTTGGTTTCCTTTGCTGTGCAAAAGCTTGCCAGCTTGATTAGGTCCCACTGGTTTATCTTTGCTTTGATTTCTGTTGCTTTGGGAGACTGACCTGAGAAAACATTTGTAAGGTTGATGTCGGAGAATGTCTTGCCAATGTTTTCTTCCAGGAGTTTAATGGTGTCTTGTCTTATATTTAAGTCTTTAAGTCAATTGGTTTTCTGTAAAGAGTTTACTAAGATATGCAGTCAGTCACCAGGCCAGTAGAAATTGTGTCTGTTCATCAGAAATTTGCACTGACTTTCTTGTTCCTGATGTCAAGTCATTTTCTTACCATGAGTCACGAGTGAATCGAGTCCTGTGACCTTGAAAACACAGTCCAAATTCTTCCAAGAGGAGGCAGAAAACTTTTTGTTTGTTTTTGTTTTTTTACCCTAGGCTGGGGCGGGTGGGGGCAGGAACCTGGCTTTGATTTATTTGAGGTTTTTGTGCCTGAGCCAGGGCTTGTTTTTAAGGTGGCTTTGACATATCTGCCAGCCCATCTGGCCTTCGATGTGTGGTTGGGGACATTCTGACCGGGGGGTGGGACCCCTGTGACTCAGGAAACCTAACTGGCAGAGAGCTTCTTGTTGACTCTGCTCCCTGGGTTCTGACTGGGATTTAAGAGTGGCTCTGGGCCTGTCATTTTATCATTCCTGGTCCCAGCCCTTGAGAATTTTTTCCTCTGTGGTGAACTGTATTTAATATAGGATTTACCATTTTAACTTTTTCTTTTATTTGTTTATTTTTTTGTCCTTTTTTTTTTTTTTTTTGCTTTATCTAGGGCCACACCCGCGGCATATGGAGGTTCCCAGGCTAGGGGTCTAATCGGAGCTGTAGCTGCCGGCCTTCGCCACAGCCACAGCAACGCGGGATCCGAGCCACGTCTGCAACCTACACCACAGCTCACGTCAACGCCAGATCCTTAACCCACTGAGCAAGGCCAGGGATCGAACACGCAACCTCATGGTTCCTAGTTGGATTCGTTAACCACTGAGCCACAAAGGGAACTCCCAACACCTTGTTATTTTTAAGTGGTTGGGATATGTCGGAAGATTTTGCGACCCTGAAGGGCAGCATAAATGCAAAACAGTGAGGGTTATTCAGGACTGACAGTTGCCTGTTTTGTGTTTATGGGACCAAGTAAGTCCATGTCCTTTAACCTCCTTTGGGGAAGTGAGTAAGTGAGGAAATGTTTGAAACTTACAGGGACTTAGCTGTGGGACAACTGGTATAGCTTGGCCTCTGAGCCAGACGGCCTGGCTCTGGATCCCAGCTTTACCACTAAATAGCTATGGGACCTCAGTAGGTTACTTAGTTTCTGTGCCTCATTTTCCTCATCTGTGAAATGGAGTTGTACTTCAGTTAGCTTTTGTTGTGGAACAGATCAAACACAGTGGTTGAAATACTCATTTGCCGGGCAAGTTTTCTGATCTCAGGTTTGGCTGATTTCATGCACGTACAGTCAGTGGGTGGATTGGCTGGGGGCTGGCTGGGCTGGGATGGCTTTATCTGTCAAGCAGTTGGCGTGTTGTCAGCTGAGGCTTTCAGGGGTGGCTAGATCAGAGCGCATGCATCTCATCCAACAGGCTAGCTTGGGCTTCTTCCCGTGGTGCTGGGATTCTGTGAACAAAAAGGGCAGGCCCTTTTCAAGCCTCTGCTTGTATCACATTTATTAATGTCTCCTGTTGGGCAGAGGAAGTCATATAGCATAGTTCCAAATGCAAGAGGTGGGGAAAAATAAACTCAAGTACCCGCAAAGAATTAAAGTTTTTTTTTGTTTTGTTTTTTGCAATTCATCAGAGTGATTAGTAGGTGTAAAGCACTTGGATGAAAGAAAAACAGTGGAAGTTATTATTCCAGCTGTACTTTCCTATCAAATACTCTATCTCTAAAGTCAGTCTGCTACGTTAAAACACCACAACCACCACCGCAAAACATACTCTATAGATAGAAAGACAGAAGAAGACACAGTCCTCTGGCTGGGAGGGGATTTGCTGTGGAGACAGAAGGATGACCCCAGGCAGGGTAGGAGCAGAATGAGTTGCTTGCTGAAGACAAAATGTGGCGGAAGACTGAAAATGATGGTGAGAGGGTTGCTGTCTTACCTCCTGATGATGGAAAGCCCTCCACGCCCGAATGGATGAATGGTGTGGACCTTGAATGGATGGGAAATCATGTTTCCAATTGAAGCCGGTCAAGTACCTCGCGTCCTTATGTTAATTACAAGAGGAACGGAGGACCGTGGTCTCTGTTGGGAAATCTGGACTTTGATTTTGTTTGCAGAATGTCCCTTTAGTGGAGAACAGGAGGGCCGGGCTCTGCAGAGCTGGGATGCAAGCTCAAGGGTGTGTCACATCTGGGTCATACTCTTTGCTTGTCCAGCTATTTTTTTTTTTTCCTTCTAGTTCATTGTTTTCTTTCATTAAGCAAATATTTGCAGGCTTCCTTCCACATGTGGAGCACTGTTCAGCCACTTGTCAAGAACAGAACAAAGGCTCTGTCCTGTACAGCCGACATTTCCTCTTAGCAGTCTTTTTTTTGTTTTGGTTGCACCCACAGCATGCAGAAGTTCCCAGGCCAGGGATCAAACTTTGCCACGGCAGTGATAATACCAGGTCCTTTAACTGCTAGGCCACCAGGGAACTCTGCCTCTTGGCAGTCTTACAGAAGTTGTATGGGCCAGGATATTTTGGGTAAAAGTAGGATTTTTGTTACCGATCTGCATCTGTGTGTGTGTGTGTGGTCCCCCCACCCCCATCTGAGAAATGGAGTAAGACGTTGCTCCCAGGGAGACAGAGGGGCGATCCTGAGAGCCTCTGGGCGCCGTGTCGTCAACCAGCCCGTTCACGGTCTTGTTCAGGTGTGTTTCTCTTTCAAGACACTTTCTTTAATCCGTATTTCACACGTACAATTAGCTCTACAGAGAGTTTCTTTACAGTAAAACACTAACCAAGAAAAAGAATGGACGTTTTCTTCATCCTGGGGGATGTAACTGAAAAGTTCCCTCGCTTTCAGACTCACACGCTGTGGCCCATTCTGCTTTTTTGTATGTTTTTAAATTGAGGTGTAGTTGATTTACAGTGTTGTGTTAGTTCCTGCTGTGCCGCAGAGTGAATCAGCTAATACATGTGTATGTATTCTTTTTTCAGATTCTTTTCCATTATAGGCTATTACAAGATATTGAATGTAGATTCCCTGTGCTATTTACAATAGGTCCTTGGTGCTTATTTATTATATATCTATTTATCTATTTATTATATGTATTTGTTATGTTATCTATTATATCTATATTATCTATTATATATTATATCTGTGTTATTATATAATATATATAGTATATAATATCTATCTATTTATTATATAATATCTATCTGTCTATGTGTGTGTGTGTGTATGCTAGTCCCAAACTCCTAATTTATCTCTCCCCCTTCTTTCCCCTATGGTTACCATAGGTTTGATCTTGAAATCTGCGAGCCTATTTCCCTTTTGCAAATAAATTCTTCTATATCATTTTTCAAATTAAATTCTACATGTAGGTGATATCATATGGTATTTGTCTCCCTCTCTCTGGCTTACTTCACTCAGTGTAGTCTCGCCTGTTGCTGCGAGTGGCCCACTGTACTGTTTTGATTGGTGGTGACTCTCAGGCCTTGTTGCCATGTGGCGTCCACACACGTGGCCACGTTCCTGCAGCGCCGTGGTCCACTGCAGACTCTACGTTAGCCCTGGGTGGAGCTGCCTCTTGTGTGGATCTGCAGGTTTCCTCTTCCTTTTTCTGAATGTGCCGCATGGTTGATTCATTAACACCGAACAAACAGCCAGTGTGACTCAGGCCTGGAAGCTGTGCATCTAAAACTCGCATTTTCTCTGTAAGGCGGGTGGGCGGTGGGGCGGGGGGGCGTCCACCACCTTCCAGTGCTGTGAACCCTACACAGCACTCAGCACTAGGCTTGGGGGCCAGTTCAGAGAGAAACCACCGACGAAAAGCACAGAAATGTGAAAAACGTGGCATCCAGCAGGATGTGTGTTAGTAGCGTGAGGCCTGGGACAGAAGGCAGGGGCCCCGCCCTGTTAGACTCCGCTGGCATCATGCACGTTGGGACAGACATGATTTTGCTTCTCCGGGCTGGTCCATCAACGATCCCGACCGTGCAGTAAATGTTGGTTATGGGGGTTTCAAATAAACTGTAGCAGGTAGGCAAGTTCATAGAGATGGGATCCATGAATGATGAGGAATGACTGTACTCAGAGAGTGGAGAGACCGGTGGGGAGGATCAGGTGTTAGAGAACAGTGTAGACGGCACAGGTGTAGAGAGCGTGTGCAGGAGACAAGTGGAATGAGGCCACGGGGTGCATGTGTGTCTGCAAGGCTGGGAAGGCACACCTGAGCCCCTGCCCACCAGAGCGTCTAGGTCAAGGTTAGAGGAGCTGCGATCCAAGGAGGACGCTGGTGTAGATGTGACCTGGAGCGAGGCCATCAGCCCCAGGGCTGAGTGGTGGGGCCTGGGGGAGCTGCAGGACCAGGTGGGCAGGGAACCGTGTGGCCTGATGAGCGAGGGTCTGCAGCCCTAGTCCTGCCTCCTGACTGGGCTGAGAAGCTGCAGAGCGGTCACGGTGGCCCTGGCACGTGGGCTCAGGTGGCGCTGGAGAAGCTGATGTGGCCCTGATGCCCATGTCATGTCTCGGGGCTGTGCTGGGCACCACGGCTCCTGCTCCGGGCAGGGGCGCCATTTCGCTCCGTCCTTTGTCCCCAGAGTACAGACGTGGAAATGAGTCTCGCAGCCCAGAGACCATTCTTTAGGCCTTCGCCTGAGCCTCCGTGGTGTCGTGATCTCACCTGGGACGGTGCGGAGCGGGACTGGGTACGACTGGGTGGTTGCTAAGTGCAAGTGATGAGAACTGCAAGGTTTGACTCAGGGGGAGAGTGAGATGCGGCTTTGGGAGACGGGGTGGGTTCACCACCCCCCCAAAGGTTCTAGCAGTGGTGGGTGCCTGAGTGGGAGCCTTAGGACGATGCAGGCACATTGGGGTGGGGGCGGAGCTCTGGGCGTCAAAAGCACAGAGGTGACAGTTGACTGGTAGACAGTGTGCAGAGATAGAGCCGAGCCAGGGGTCAAGGACAGAGGGGAGGAGGAAGAGACAGTTGTCTCAACACTCTTCGTAGCCCGGCCTTCGCCACAGCCACAGCAACGCAGGATCCGAGCCGCATCTGCGACCTATACTACAGCTCACGGCAAACGCCGGATCCTTAACCCACTGAGCGAGGCCAGGGATCGAACCCACAACCTCATGGTTCCTAGTCTGATTCGTTAACCACTGAGCCACGACGGGAACTCTCAGGGCAGTGTTTTTAAAAAGCTTTTTTGGAGAGGAGGGAACTGAGGCTTAGAGCAGTCCGGTTATTCAAGGGGCCCTCATTTATCAGGATATACAGGGCTCCTGGGCCCACAGGGTTTGGTCCCCTGAGGACGTGAACCCATCAGGGCCTCTCAGAAGGTCATTACTGTCGTCAGAAGACAGGGATGGTCATGGCGGCTCAGGGAGGTAAAGGAACAAACCTTGTTAGGACAAGAGGGGAGATTTGAACCCTTACCTCCCTGCTTCTGGCTGCTGCCCATTGCCCCAGGCTGGCACTCTGCCAGTATTAGGGGATTTAGGAAACATGACCACACGCTGACACATGTTGGGGGAGCAGGTAAGAGAAATAAGCAACTTGTAGGCTAAAAGGAGGCGTTGAGCTTATCGGTGGGTATCTCCCTGCCTTTTCCACCCTGGGAGGTTCTCGCTGACGCAGTGGTGGCCCTTGGACACTTATTCCCCTCCCGGGACCCTCATGCAGCTGCGTCCTGACCTGCTTGATCCCAGGGGCTCGTTCCTGCCCACCTGGGTGGCAGCTCTCCGCCTGGGGCTCGGGTGAGAAGGTCAGTCGGTGACGTCCGTCCCCCTGGCCCTGGTCACATTCCCACTGGGTGGCCACAGGCCAGTTCCTGGGAACCACGTCACCCGGGCCCCCCGGGCTGAGGGCACGCAGCTGGGTGACGGGTCACTTGTCCCCAAGCTGAGTTCCTGGTGATTTATGACGGGGTGTGGGGTGTGCTGTTAACCCTCCCTTGCCGCAGGACCGGGTCCTGCCTTGCAGTCTCAGTTGGAGATTCTGGGGAAGAAGCAGCCCAGAATCTTGCATCAAGATGGAATCGGTGGGGGAGTTCCTGTCGTGGCTCAGTGGTTAACGAATCCGACTAGAAACCCTGAGGTTGCGGGTTCGATCCCTGGCCTTGCTCAGTGGGTTAAGGATCCGGCGTTGCTGTGAGCTGTGGTGTAGGTCGTAGACGCGGCTCGGATCCCGCATTGCTGTGGCTGTGGCAAAGGCTGGCAGCTACAGCTCTTGTTAGACCCCTAGCCTGGGAACCTCCATATGCCGCGGGTGTGGCCCAAATAAGGCAAAAAGACAAAAAAAAAAAAAAAAGATGGAATCGGTGGGAGAGGTCCTGCCCTGGCGCAGTGGGGTCCGCGGAGTCTTGGGAGCGCTGGGATGCAGGTTCCATCCCCAGCCCAGCACAGTGGGTTAAGGATCCAGGCTTGGCCACAGCTGACGCTTAGATTGCAACTGCAGCTCAGATCTGATCCCTGGCCTGGGAACTCCATATGCCAAGGGGCAGCTGGAAAAAAAAAAAAAA